>JAFIRS010001495.1:0-346445 GCA_018342105.1 Gonioctena quinquepunctata | reverse complement strand
ACTACGGCTTCAGAGGGGATACGAGCTGGTTCAGTTTTTTTTCAGGTCAGAAATCGGGAAAACATTTGGCCACAGCAAATCCTTTTAAAAGGTTCAAAATTAAAAGTAAAAATAACCTTGGGTAACCATCCTTAATTAAAATCACTAAGAAGTAAAGTCACTTTCAAGGAATATGATATTTTCGGTGACTTTTTTGGTAACTCCAAAAAACCTTCAATGAGGGGCGTTGATTGTGATATGTGGTGATGGTTGCCACGTTCTTGCTATCTCCATAATTGATAGCCATACTAGGCATTCAATAAAAGTCACTACAAATTACAATAACCTTTGAAATTCACCATTCCACGCGATGACGGAAGCTAACCTAAGGTTTCTCAAATTAGTTTAACCTGTTACGTGAAACATGAATGTTATTCATTCAATGTGAAATGGATTATCAATAGACAATTTTCCTTGATTTTGAAACTAACCTAACTTTTCTCAAATTATTCCATTGTGACTTACCAAAAGTTCGTTTTACCTGTTACGTGAATGATATTCATTCAAAATAAAATAGGTTATGCGTTTTCAATAGACAATTTTTCTTGATTTTGAATAAAAAGGTTCATTTAAATAGATCGGAACTCTGACTTGGGCTCCTGCTTAATATTTATACCTTAATTGTTAATTCTGCTTGCATGAATGCCATCATTTGCATTACTTGTTGATTGATAATTGTTACTTGATACTTGATAATTGTTCTGCATATATCCACTATACTTGCTACATGTCCTTTTTAAACAATTAATGAACATGTACCCGCAATTTCAAGGTTATAACTTTGGAGTGGCAGGTTATAATAGCCCGACGTGTTCGCCCCTTCCAAGGGTATGAGACCTATTGTAATATTTAGGTTATAACTTTGAAGTGGTGAGTCATGGGCCTGCGACATGGGTGCCACTTTCCAGTGGTGGAAAAGTTAATAATTTAGTTCTACTGGGCACTTTATAATGGCAGGAGCTTTAGAGTGGTATATTTACACTGTCTGACACTTTGAAGTTATATTCTCCATAAGTCGCCATATTTACAGGAATATGCTGGGTCGCCATTTTTAGAAAAATGATCGAGATATTTGTCATAACGTAGTAATTTATTTCGTAAGTATTTGTTTCAACTAACCAAGATTGATAAAACAATGTTTGTGGGATTTGAGTAGATAATTTCAGAGGTGAGTTATTTCCAAAATTATAATGTTTTCCTTAAATAAAGAGTATTCAGAAGGCGCGTGCTCACAATCGAGCAACAACACCCATATTTCACATAAAAATTCAATATACTTACTTACGCGTTTGTATGTTTATATTTTTATAGTTGATCGAGTATGAGAAATGAATCAGGAAAAAGGGAAGAATGAGGAACATTTATCATAAAAATATGTTGCTGAACAGAGATCGAGCTACATATTATTCACACAAACGCAGTCAGTTGTTAAACGTATCTAGTGTCAGCCACTACATATCCACGTTTTTGCCAGGTGACCACAACATGATTGGAATGTGGCTATCTGAGATCCAAGAACGTAGATCGGAACGGAGCAGCCACCAAAAAAGTGTTCCTCATTTTGGTAGCCCCCCCCCCCCCCCCCCTGGATCCGCTTCTGATAATTGCCAATTCTATAATAAAGTGCAAATGAATGAATTGAATTGTTTTATGCAAAAACCGTACGTTGAAATAAAAAAATTAGGAGACCAGATTTGCTCAGAAAGGAATGAGGATTTGAAAAATAATTTTTACTTCAAGAAAAAGCATTGGTTGGCGTATCACTTTTCTGTTTGAAATAATTCAGTGCAAATCGCGCATGAACGCCAGTGGTAAGAATAAAAAATCATGTCGTACAGCAGAAAATTCCGGGTGATGCATACCCAAGTATCACTTTTAGAGGACAGAACGTAGCGGCCACAATTCTGGGAAACTTTGAGGTGTTTGGCCACAACTACTGCCACGTTATATACACGGTTCTATCACGCGGCGGCTACCAAAGTGGGAAACACTTTTTTGGTTGCTGCTACATTCCGATCTACTTTCCTGGATCTCAGATATCCATATTCCAACCACGTTGTGGTCACCTGGCGAAAACGTGGATATGTAGTGGCCGTTAGTAGACACGTTAAACAACTGACTGGGTTTGTGTGAATATCAATCAATCAATCAATCAATACTTTATTTTCCTGACTTTTTTACAAGCATGGAAATCGTCAAATACACAAGTGAAAATAGGAGTTAAAAAATCAAGTGATAAAATGTGGAATATACATGTGAGAAAAAAAAATTATATTGAATGTACATAAAAAAATAATTCAATGGTAGTGGTAGGAAATAATCATACAAACAGTAAAATAGTAAACAAGCAAACAATCATAATGTCAAGCAGCCAGATCAGTTTGAAAATATTCATCTAGTGAATAAAAGGCATTTGTGAAGAGAATACTTTCAACGCTATTTCTGAAATTGATGGGATAAGACATTTTCTTGATGAATATTGGAAGTTTATTAAATATTTTTAAAGACATAATATGAGGTCCATTCGATACAGATGTTAATTTGTGAACAGGATTTATCAGATTATAATTTTGTCTAAGGGTATAACCAGCGGCTATGCGGATAGTATCCCTTTGCTGAAACTTGTGGTAACGATTTTTAATGTAAGTGACACAATTCAAAAAAAACATGAATATCACAGTTAAAATATGTAGCTCGATCTCTGTTCAGCAACATATTTTTGTGATAAATGTTCCTCATTCTTCCATTTTGCCTGATTCATTTCTAATACTCAATCAACTATAAAAATATATAACATACAAACGCGTGAGTAAGTATATGGAATTTGGATATTTCTGATCGGGATAAAATTGAAACAATTGAAAGTTTTATGTGAAATATGGGTGTTGTTACTCGATTGTGAACACACGCCATCTGAATACATTTTATTAAAGAAAAACATTATAATTTTAGAAATAACTACCCTCTAAAATTATGTACTTGAATCCCTCAAACATTGTTTTACTACGTTTGATGCAGTGCTGACGACAAATATATATTTATTGAATATTTTGATCATTTCTCTGATGATTGCACACAAGCATATTCCTGTAAATATGGCGGCTTTTGGAGAATATAACTTTGAAGTGTCAGAAAGTGTAAATATACCACTCTAAAGCTCCTGCTATCATAAAGGGCCCAGCGGAACTGAATTATTAACTTTTCCACCACTGGAAAGTGGCACCCACGTCGCAGGCCCATGATTCACCAATTCAAAGTTATAACCTAAAAGTTACAATAAGTTTTTTATCCTTGAAAGGGGCAAACACGTCAGGCTATCATAACCTGCCACTTCAAAGTTATAACCTCGAAATTAATTAAATGTTGAAAAAGGGCATGTAGCAAGTATAGTGGGTTTATGCAGCTCCAATCAACAATTATCAAGTAACAATGATCAATTAACAAGTAATGAAAATCATGGCATCTATGCAAACAGAATCTATACATCAAGGTATATTAAGCAGGAGCACAAGTCAAAGATCCGATCTATTTAAATTTACCTTTTCATATAGAATCAGGAGAAATTGTCTGTTGAAAACGCTTAACTCATGTTATTTTGAATGAATATCATTTACGTAACAGGTAAAACGAACTTTTTGTAAGCCACAATATAATAATTTGAGTAAAGTTAGGTTAGTTTTTGTCATCGCACGGACCAATCCACGGTCACTTCAAAATCAAGGAAAATTGTCTATTGAAAACGCATAACCCATTTCATATTGAATAAATATCATTCATGTTTCACGTAACAGGGTAAACTACTTTTTGTATGCCACAATAAAAGAATTTAAGAAAACTCAGATTAGCTTTCGTCATCGCGCGGAATGGTGAATTTTGAAGGTTATTGTAATTTGTAGTGACTTTTATTAAATGCGTACTGTGGCTGTCAATTATGGAGATAGGAAGAACGTGGCAACCATCACCACATATCACAATCAACTGCCTGCCACATTGAAAGTTTTATGGAAGTTATCAGAACGTCACCGAAACAATCATACTCTTTCGAAAGTGACTGTGACTTCTAAGTGATATTTAAGTGTTACAGGATGGTTACCGCAACGGTTATTTTCCACTTCCAAGTTTAAAAACCTTTAAAGTGATTTGCTCAGTGGCCATAATGTTTCAGACACCTCAAATGACACTAATAAGTTAAAGAACTGTAGGGTGGCAACCATAGAAGGAAATTACGTGACTACAACCATACAAATGTACAATTTTAGTTATTATTACTGTATAGTGGTAGATTTAGTGGTGATAACGTGATAACCACCGAGTCGAAGTTTCAGTCTCAGTTTCCGTCACTTCAATGCTGCTTGGGTACTACGTCATAGGGTCATGCCAGAGTTACCATCAAAAAAAGAATTCTCTCTTAAAACTTCAGCACCCTGTAATTCAAAAGTTGTTGATATGAAGTTTTTCTTCTCATAATGGACCCAATAATAACCTTAAATATATGTAACTCGTATATCGAATGCTTTATTGTCGTCAGTTTTCCAGGAATGCGTCACCCTGTATGTAGCGTTGTAGCACATGTGCTACTGGTTCTACTACTCTAGATAATGCAAATACAGTGCATACAATGGAGCATGCATGCTCCTGCAAGGGCGGACGGACGGACGGACGCCAAGGGAATATTTCATTGCGGCACAACAGAGTCGAGAAGATAAATAACATTTTTATTATATAGGTGGGGAATTACCTTCACAATCTAATATACAGTGCGAGTTTCTAACTTGGAATAAATCCAGTGACTCAAAGACAGTTGTTTTGTTAGAAATATGCCGGAACAGGTCGAATTTCATTTGGAATTGCGCTCGTTTTTATGTGAGAAAATGTTATACAGCGTGTCTCAAATTTGAGAGATGACGTCATCGACTATTTCTTTTAATGGCAATCCTAATTTTTTTATGACTATTCTTGAAGGGTATAGTGAGTTACTTTTGCGTACCAAATATCAAATTTTTATTCCTTGTCGTTTGACAGAAATGAAACAAACATCAAATAATTCAAAAATGAGATTCACCTGATCTATCTGATATCAACTCAAATATGTTTCTTCAATTGATGCTCAAAATGTTGTCCATTATTTGACTGACAATATCCTAAACGGAATTTCAACTCGTTTTGAACGTTTCTAATTACTTGAGCGGAAATTAGTCTACATTCCTGTCGTATTCGTTCTTGTAACTGCTCAATGTTTTTCGGTTTGGTGTTAAAAACCTTGGTTTTCAAGTACCCCCATGAAAAATGGTCCATAGGTGTTAAATCCGGAGACCTGGGAGGCCATTCAACAGATTCTTTTCTACCAATCCATCTGCCTGGAAATACATCATCCACATACGCATGGACAGGTCTTTCAAAATGGCGAGGCGCACCGTCTTGTTGCAACCAGATGTTTCTATCCGGGACATCGGCTTAATCCGGATCGGGAAACAGAGTAGCCAACGTCGGAACTAGTTCTTCCCGCAAGAATTCTATATATCTATCTCCATTGATATTCCTTTGGAAGAAAATTGGTCCTATTACTCGATTACCAACAATCCCTGCCCAAACATTAACGTTTGCTGTATATTGAGTGTGTCCTTCCCTCATCCAGTGTGGGTTGTTGTCTGCCCAATAACGACAGTTTGACGATTTACCTCATCATTCAACGTAAACGTTGATTCTTCAGAAAACAGGACGTTTTCTATGTTTACAACATTTCTGTCTAGTAGATCGATCATTTCTTCGCAGAATTGGATTCTTCTATCTGGATCATCTTCGGTGAGTTCCTGGAGGATTGCCATTTTATAAGGATGAAATTTATGGGTTTTCAGAATTTTCATCACTGAAGACTGGCTACTTTCGAGTTCCCTAGCTGTCTGCCTACTGAAAACATGATGATTTTCTTCAACAGAGAGGAGTACATTCATTTCGACATCTTCATTGAAATTCCTTTTTTTAAATGCCCATTTTCCCGAAACTGTTTTTTAATCTTGCTTATGGTACTCTGCAATATGGGTGTTAAATCAGGATACTTCACTCTGAATAAATGAACAACTTCATTTTGTGTTCTTGTCCTATCTCCGTAGCCGAAATTTCAATCTTGCGGGTTCCAGTTAAGTACGGCATTTTATTAGATTTTTCAACAAACGTTTCTCACAAAACGTCAAAGTAATAACCTTGGTAAATATCCTCGCTCGATACAATGCTACTCTCCTTACCTGTTTTTATTAAACTTTTTTGTTTGACATTGTCAACATCAACCCAGTTTGACAAAAAATTATAAACACATACCTTTTGACATAAATCAGGGACGGACCGAAGGCAAATTATTGGGGGGAAAATATGGATTTTCTCCCAACTTCATAACTGAACAACTCAAAAAAAAAGGTCCCACCTCACTTTTTGTGAACGACACCTTGGTGTTCAATTCGTCCTTAGAGTCCCATTGTCTACTCCCAACTTGCTAACTTGTGATGACCGATCTCCCCGCCCCCCATGGGCCCGTTCCTGTCTATTTTTTTCAAAGTGTCTGAATTATTTCATTGAGTCACATTCCTTCATTTCTCGCATTATTTGATGTTTGTTACATATCTGTCAAAAGACGAGGGATAAATATTTGATATTTGATACGCACAAGTAACTTACTATACCCTTCAAGAATAGTCATAAAAAAATTAGGATTGCCATTTAAAAAAATAGTCAATGACGTCATATCTCAAATTTGAGACACGCTGTATAACATTTCCATACATAAAAACGAGCGCAATTCAAAATAAAAATCGAACGGTTCGGACATATTTCTAACAAAACAACTGTTTTTGAGTTACTGAATTTATTCCAAGTTAGAAACTCGCACTGTATACAAGAAGCGGATGTTTTGTTCCATGTACCTACGTACTGGAATTTGAGAAAACATAAGCATGTTAATTACATTTACTCATGAATATAATACCAGGCAACATCTGAAATACGTTTGTCCTACAATGTACGAATCGCTAGGACAAAAAAGCTACACATACTGGGGAACTATGTAATACTCTTTCAGTGAGCATACAAAATGAATGCCATTAAAAAGTTTAAAAAAAACTACCCCTCCATATCACCAGTCTGCCAAAAAAATACGTTAATCATTTAATAGATTGAAAAAAAAACCCGGAGCATACCCCTTGTCAATGTTTCATTGCCTTACTCTTACCTCTGTTTCGTATCCATACAGGGTGAGTCAACAGGATTCCCGTGGTTCATTGCTCCTTAATGTATCACTATTTCGATTTCTTATATTTTGTTTGTCAAAGGGTTCATCAGAGACCACATATAACATCACAAACTTAGCCATTTTCGAACATCGGTATTTTGATTTTTTCAAATAGAACACCCTGTATATTTTCATTTGAATCAACTCCTTTTGAATAACTCTACACTTTTCATACTCAATGTTATGTACCTAAAACAACTCGTTTCCGAGATATTCTACATCCAAAAGATGGATATTTTTCCACAGAAAATTTTGACAATGTTCGCCTTTGGTATCATATTTGGAATTAAACTTTGCATCAAAATCATATTTATTCGAATCTAACAGAGAATAACAATAATTAATAAAGCAAATGTTCAATGTGCCTGCCATTTTCACCAATACACACTCTCAATCTGTTTCGGAAATTAGTATCCACATGTGCCAGCATGTCCTCTGAAATTTCCCTGAAAGCAGTACGAATTCTTGCTTCCATATTTTCAGGAGTTGTAGGCGGAGTTTGATAGACAACCCATTTAATGTATCCTCATAAAAAAAAAAATTCGAAGTATGGTGACCTTGGAGGCCACAGAACTGGCCCTCCTCTACCTATCCATTTTTAACGGAATTCATTATCAATGTATTTCCGCACATCAGTGTGGTAATGTGCAGGCGCGTCATCTTGTTGTAGCCACATTCTCTGCCTCATTGCCAATGGAATATCATCTGATGAATTTGATGACTGATTTCGCAGAAATCTCAGATATTTTCTTCCATTGAGATGACCGTTGAAAAAAAAGGGCCCAATTACACACCGTCCAATGATACCTCCCCAAACATTCAGTGACCAACGTTGTTGGTGATTGACAAATCTAACAAAATGAGGATTTTCAGTTGCATAATAGTGCATATTATGCCTATCCACATGGCCATTGTTGTGATATGTGGCTTCATCCGAAAATAGAACATACACAAAAAAATCAGGTTCTTGGTTGATTTTATATACACCCCATTGGCAAAACCGCATTCGCTTTGGAAAATCTCTTTCAGTCAGCTCCTGCATTAACTGTATATGATATGGACGGTAATTGCATTTTCTCACCATCCGAAAAACACCACTTTGAGATATTCCCAACTCCCTACTTGAAATACGTGTACTCACATGGGTTTTCTTGGTAATATGCAATGCAATATCGAGAGTATTTTCATCATTCGTTACAGGACAAGCACGTTCAAAATTTTTGTAAAATACTTTTCCGGTTTTCTTAAATCTTGTTTTTAGGTCTCGAAATGCTCGCTGGTCTGGATGTCTTCTCTCAGGAAACTTTTGTTCGTATAATCTAGATGCCAGTAAGCAATTGCCATCAGTTTCCCCCAAAGCATACACCATTTTAACCATGTCCTCTAACGATAATTCATAATGTCACAATAATTTTTGTCACAACTGGATTGTAGTTTGACAGTTACCTCTATTTACAAATTCCGATAGTCATTTTTTCAGCGGTAGTCATAGATAACTAAACTAGAAAAAATAGTTACATTTGAAAATGTCTTTTGATATGTTAGTTATTCATGAATGGCCACGAATGCTTTTGAAGATGGAAAAAAATAATTGAAACATCATTCAGTATCAGTATTTTCTATGAACAAACATGTAGATAAATAAATCTATAGAATTGGTGATTTGATATTGAACAATTGCTTTAAACCAGAATATCTCGGAAAAAGGTTGTTTGAGGTACATGCCGTCGAAGATGAAAAGTGTAGAGTCATTAAAAAGGAGTTGATTTGAATGAAAATATACAGCGTGTTCCATTTGAAAAAATCAGAATACCGATGTTTGAAAATGGCTAAGTTTGTGTTGTTATATCGAACATCCTGTACAACTTATTCCAAATTATTGGTATTCTCGAAGAACATCATCATATCGACCAACGATTCCCCAATTATCTCTACTAAATATTTCAAAATGTGAAATAGGTAATTTTTGTAAAAGAAGTCTACAAAATAGATTTCTTTTGAATAATCCGGCAACGCGGCAACACCGCAACGGAATTCAAAATTGAAAAAATCGTTGAGCAGCCAATGGAACAGCCGATTGGAATATATGAAAATATACCGGGTGTTTCATCTGAAAAAGAACAACTTCGGTTAGCCACGCATCAATGATGCACCCTGTATGAATGAAAATTATTTTGGAAGATGGTCTTGGATGGTTCATTTGAAAAAAAAATATAAGAAATCGAAATAGTGATACATTAAGGAGCAATGAACCACGGGAATCCTGTTGACTCACCCTGTATTTTACCAGTGCACACAAAAAAACGGAACTGATTAATTTTTTTTGCTGAATCGCCCCTTTGGCTGCCAAAAATCATGAAAGAAAATACGAAAAGTGCAGGGTCCTTTCTAGGATGATAAAATAAGATAGGTATAAAGTGTTTCTGACTTTTTTTAGGGTAAATATCTAGTTACATCACACATGCACTCTGAATGTGGGGAAAATACTTTTCTTACGTGTTTTTGCCTCCTGGTACATGAATCTGGAGGAAAAATGCGGCGGTCTCATACCGTTCCCGACTTACAGCACTTTTTAAAAATGAAACTAACCTCATTTTCAAGCACTGTTTTCTCGCAAAAAAATCACTCAAAATGCCTCCTTCTTTTAACCAGCATAAACAATACACCCTAAATCACTTATTTTCGGCATTAACTTTGCACAAAATATCGTCGTTTTTATCGAAAAAATCCTCCTTTCTACAAAGTTGCAAATGAACAATTTTCGTTCCTTTGACACAAGACATTTAGTAACTTTGCCTCATTTTTCATGTCGGTAATGAATGAATCACCGCCAACTTTTCGAATTCAAAGGTGAGCAATAGTGTGCAATTGTTGTGGGCGGTGATTCACTTTTTGCCAACATGAAAAATGAGGCAAATTAACTAAATGTCTTGTGTCAAAAGGAACGAAAATTGTTCATTTGCAACTTTGTAAGAAGGAGGATTTTTTCGATAAAAACGACGATATTTTGTGCAACGTTATGCCGAAAATAAATGATTTAGGGTGTATTGTTTATGCTGGTTAAAAGAAGGAGGCCTTTTGAGTGATTTTTGTGCGAGAAAACGGTGCTTGAAAATGAGGTTAGTTTCATTTTAGAAAAGTGCTGTAATCTATCTTCCGGATTCGTGTTCAGGAGGCAAAAACACGTAATGAAAGTATTTTCCCCAAATTCAGAGTGCATGTGTGATGTAACTAGATATTCACCAGCTATTCTGTCCTAGTATATGTTTTTGTTTTCATAACTGGAAAATGGTGTGTTCAGAGCCATTTAAAAAAATCGTTTTTGGCCAATAATGTCTTTATATGACGAAGATTTTATAATATTGATGTTAGTGTTGTCAACAATGGCTTATTTTTTATTCAATAAACAACAACAGGGACCAATTTCTCAAGTATACATCATTGAAATTGAGGTAACCTCAACATAAAATCCCAAATTTACATTAATTTACTCATCTCTATAAACACTCGGAAAATTATTACTTCTTATTTTACTTTATTGTATTTCTCATTTTATTTACGTGCTGTATAAACTCACTTTTAATGTAAATGATTTTTTTTAGTGTAGAGTATAGATGAGCTCGGCATAACCGTGACAAATTCCATTTCATGTACTCGGTTAAATGCGTTTGATTGTAGAAGGCTGTGACAAACTGACAAGTAGCAACTAGAATTGGATTTGGATTACGAAATTAATTCAATAACGTAGTTCACCTAATTTGTTAAATGAGATCTGAGATTCAAACAAGCCATGTGGTTTTCCAAAGACCATCATGACCGTACGAGAATATCCAAAGAGAGTTATGTCGTTTCAAAGTTCTTACCTGTAGTTGCCGCTTTTTCGTAATCCCACCGATGTTTGTTGCCACTTTTTCATTCTCTCTACCAAATACTAACACTAACCACTAACACAAGAAGTTCACATCAGTTTCCATTCAGGGATGATTCCAAAACGCAATTAGATTACTTCCGATTTCCGATAATTTCGAAAAGAACCGAATTCCCGTTACGCGATGTACATGAACTGACGCATTTTGACAGCTATTTGGGCGTGTACAGAACGATTGTTTGCAAAGCGCACTACAACATAGGGAGTACGGCTCAGAGTACGTTATATGTTACCGTCTTCAGATAGCGTTTTATAAAGGAACTCCCAACCACCTTGATCGATTTAACTAAATCTGGAGAAATTACGATTTCACCGAAGTATGTAGCAAAATATCTTAGGTACTTTTGATTCTCGACGAATGAGTCGGTTGATTTGTTGGAATAATGTAGCCTCATTATTCAGAGCTTGGGTCATTTTGATATGTATGTCGTGAAGGGTAGTTTTTAGGAGGGGGTGATTGAAAAAACACAGTGTCCAGTTTTCTTTTTCGCAGAATTGTTCTAAAGGCTGACGAGAATCATCGTAAAAATAAAAAATGAAACTTGTTTTCAAAAGGAGTGGTTTGACAAAAAAAACAGATTCATGGTTTTTTTTCCGCAAAATTGCTTTCGAGGCTGAAAAGGATCATGGCAAAATTATTTAAAAAAATATTGTCACTAAGAGGTGGTTCTTAGAAGGGGTGTTTCGAATAAAAAATCAGCTTTGAGCCTTTTTTACGCGCGCCGAATTGCTTCTAAGGCTGAGGAGAATCAGGAGAAAAATATAAAACCTGTCACAATGGGGTGGTATTTAGAAGGGGTGGTTGAATGATAAAATTTGTCGCAAAGTCTGAAAGCTACAGGCTGAAGGCTGACGAGAATCATGGTAAAAATAAAAATTTAAACCGGTTACAAAGGGGTAGTTTTCAAAAGGGGTGAATTTACAAAAAAAACGGATTCAAGCTATTTTTGTGAAATTGCTTTCAAGGCTAAAGAGGATCATGGAAAAATTATTTAAAAAAATCTTGTCACAAAGGGGTGGTTTTTAGAAAGGGTGTTTGGATTGGGATTCGGATTCGCGCCTTTTTTCACGGAATTGCTCCTAAAACTCACGAGAATCATGAGAAAAATATTTAAAAAATCTTGTAACAAAAGGATAATTCTTAAAAGGGGTGTATTGAAGAAAAAAAATCAGCTTCGAGCCTTTTTTACGCGTATCGAATTGCTTCTAAGGTTAACGAAAATCATGGGGAAAATATGAAAAAAAACCTGTCACAATGGGGTGGTATTAAGAAGGGGTGGTTTAATGATAAAATTTGTCGCCAAAGGGTTGGTTTCAAAAGCGGTAACTTTATTATTAGATCAAATGTTTCAAATGATGACTTTTTGAATTGTATAACTTTAAAAAATAAATACCGAAAGATGGAAATGTACGCACGTTTATTCTCATTTCCATTTTTAAGGTTAAAATTATTGGTTACTCCCTCCACATAATGGCGCAATTCTGGTCCTGATTTTTTGACATATTTCCTGCCGTAGGCACAAACCACCGAGGCTAACCATGGCAAGGTTTATATTTCTGAAATTGAGATGTGATTTCCTACATTCGGGTACCAAAAACTAGTAGATCTGATGACCTTATGCAATTTTTCAGAAATAAAAAAAAATTCAGTTATTTTTTTGAAAATACTAGAATGACCGTTTTGAATCGATTGGCGCTGAAAAAAAATACTCTAACTCGTTTCGTTATCGAGATACGGGCTTCTTTTCAATTTGAAGACCTGCAAATTCTTGAAATCCAATTTTTTTCATCTTTGTTTTTTATGCACAGTCAGAAGTTTCTTAAATTTACTTCTATTATTTCAATTTTCATGGTTACTCCCTCCACATGATAACGCAATTCTGGTCCTGATTCTTTGACATATTTCCTGCCGTAGGCACAAACCACCAAGGCTAACTATGGCAAGATATATATTTCTGAAATTGGAATGTGATTTCCTACATTCTGATACCAGAAACTAGTAGTTCTGATGACTTTTATTGTCCGTCAGATTTAGGGGTATATAGGAAAGGAGGGTAAGATGACGATGCTAATCAGAAAATTATATATTTTCCAAATATAGGTATGAATCAAACTCAGGTTCGATACAAAATAAACTACATTATACATGTAAACATTCCATATAAAAAAAATGTTCAACTCTTCAACGAAAACTTCATTATATTCATTAACAAAAGAAAAGACATATTCGTCGTTTTACCCAACTAGTGGGGTAAGATGATAACCGATATGGGGCAAGATGAAACTGGGGTGGGGCAAGATGAAACTGGGGTGGGGCAAGATGAAACTGGGGTGATGCAAGATGACAACTCAAAGGCAGTTATCACAAACAAATTTTTTCCAGTCCTTTCCTCCCCAGCATTTCTGGTGAGCCCACTCAAGGCACCTAATACATCTTATCCATGGTTCACCTGAAGTATCAGTGCTATACTGCTGAGAACAATAAACACAATGCGCGTCTTGATTTTCTTCTTCGCTAGAATCCTCATTATCGGTTGAAATGTTATTGGGTTCTGACAGTGAAGAATCTGAGGAATCAGAGCTCTTACCCCCTTTGCTATCGAACACATTCCTCTTAATTTTTTTCAGATTTTTTTTCTCCATGTTCTGTTTCTTCTTTGCCTCACGTTTTCTCTTGACTTCTTCTTTCTTTTTCTGTAATGCAATTTTGTTTGCTTCTTTTTCTTTCAGATAATCTTTGACAGGTGTGCTAGTTATCACCATAGAAGGCGCGTTTTGTCTTATTCTTTGTTTTCTTTCCGAATCTCAACCGTAAGAGAAAGTATAACTAACTTAGTTCTACGTTCTTCTGGTTCGATGGTGAACGAACAGCTTGCAACCTGTTCATTATTGTTATTCGAATTATGTTGAGGGTCATTATTATTCCGATCGATTATTTTCCATGGTTTTCGAACCATTATTTGGACGGTCCTGTACATCATTATTTCGGTCCACTCCTCGCGAAATTTCAGAAATCACTTCAACTGGCTGTACAGCCTGGTCAAGTTGTCGTTCCTTGGGTAGCTCTTTTGGTGGCTCTATTGACTCCAACTTCCTATCGGTGGTTGAAGAGGCGGCAAAGTCTGCATCTGAGAAACACTGAGAATTAAATGGCTCAATTCCATAAGCTTCGAATCCTTTGACAGCATTTTCGTAAGTTGCAGCTTTTGCGTAAGCTTTTCCAAATATTCTACCTAGATCTTTTTCAGCTATTACTTGTCCAGGATTTGATACCATGAAATCATCAGAGAACTGAGAGAAATATGTTTTGAGAGGTCCATAAAGAGAGACATCTAAGGGCTGCATACGATGACTCGTATGAGCGGGAAATCCTAATAAAGTGATATTTTTTTCTCGACAGAAGTTGATAACTTTCAAGTTGATATGACTTGCGTGATTATCAAGTAGAAGTAGTATTGGATTGACTTCACTACGTAAAGCATATTTTGCGGAATGCTGCATATAGCTATGGAACAGGTCCGCTGTCATCCATCCACTATCACTGCAAAATCCAACAGTCCCTACTGGAGTCCCTTGAATCAATTCTGGTTTCATCCTCTTCCTGGGAAAAATTATAAATGGGCGAATGTATTTTCTTATTGCACTCGTGCAGCATACTGCAGTGACATTTTTACCTCTCTCGCCTGACACAATTTTCGAAACTCGCCGAGCTCCTGTAGGAGAAATAGTTTGAGGCAATTTTGTTGGTACCGTTGAGATATCAGTTTCATCTACATTAAAAATCTGGTGTGGCTCATATGGTGTTTTCTGTCGTATTTCTCTCAATGTAGAAAAGGAAGCATCTGCATTCACTTTATTGAATGCCAGTTTGTTTTTCTTCATGAAATTGAATAGCCAGTCCTTGCCAGCCATTTTCAGTTGCCTATTGAACCGATGTGGTATACCATTGCCTTCTGCAAAATCATATACTAAGCGCCTACATTGCATTCTTGTTAGACCAAATGCTCTTTTATCAATGTCAATTATATATGTTCTGAGGACTTCTAATTGTTCCATAGTGAATGTTTCGCGAAATCTCCCTGCATTAACCGCATATTCCTGGAAATTAAAGGATCTAATAAAACTAACGACATAAAACAAAATCAAGATTACACTTACAGGCTCAATTTTTTTCACATATCGTCTCAGAGTTGGCTCTGGGATATCAAAAGCAATAGCGGCTGTATTGCAAGAATTACCATCATGAACACTCCTAATCGCGGCTTTTAAATTTTCCTCCGACCAATTACGTCTATTGGTTTTCCGTTTATAATTCTTTACCATTTCTTCTTGAATGAATGTAGGCCTGGAATTCAAATAACAGAATTAAACTTTGAGAGAAAATAGTGGGGCAAGGTGACGAATTCGTCATCTTACCCGAATCATCTTGCCCCACCATAGTATTCTGCTTAGAAAATACCAACCAAAAAAAATTTAATAGGTATGGTGGTACTGAACTGATGCGATTGCAGTAGAAAGAGGCATAGTTGGATACTGTAAGCTCTGTATATGAATAGTACTAACTAATGGTCGAAATTCCCTTATTTCCGATACTCGCAAACTTACATCAAACACAGTATTTAGTAACTGACGCTCGAGATTCTGTAACCTGTGAACATCAGAGCGCCGCATTCATGGAACTAACATAACGTGATACAAGGTCGAATATAGGAAAGCCCGATGTTGCCAGCTATCACAAAATAATAATCACTATCACAAAATAATAATAAAAAATGCAATTTGTCATCTTGCCCCATTCGTCATCTTACCCTACCCCTTATGCGATTTTTTCAGAAATAAAGAAATGTTGAGTTTATTTTTTGAAAATCTGAACGTATACTAAAATGACCGTTCTGAATCGATTGGCGCTGAAAAAAATCCTAACTATGGCAAGGTATATATTTCTGAAATTGGGATATAATTTCCTACATTCTGGTATCAAAAAACTAGTAAATCGGAGGACTTTCATTGTCCGTGCGATTTTTTCAGAAATAAAAAAATGTTGCATAAAAAGCAGTGAGGTATCACTTTTCTCTTTAAAATGATTCATTTTCAATTCTGCACGAACGCGTCTGGCAGAAATATGAAAATATGCCGTACAGCATAAAATGCCTTTTGAGGCATAGAAGATGCGTACTACGTTCCACAAAAATATCTAGGATCATACCAAAGTTATGATAAAAAAAAACTTTATATTTATAACATCTCAAACATAATTTCAATATCGAGTATAAAGAGCCTTTCTACGAACTGGTAGGAATGTTTCAATGGGATTTCTCCTTTGTTTTCATTCTATCCACGATTTATTTTCCGTTAAAGTTGAATACTTATATTTTTGCACCTTGAAAAAAAATTATCACTGTTATTGTAACATGATCTTATCACGTCAGAAAATATGTAATTTCATCAAAATATCCATATTTGATTGAAGTAATTTTGTCGTCACGGAATTGACACCATGAACTTTTTTGTAGCAAGTTCCCCGCCTATGAATGCCCATTTTTTATAATACCGATTTCGATTGTGTAGTTGCTTCATTTTGTCTCGCCCGCTCTCGCTTCGATGTCGTTTACGCCCGTGACAGTTGAATAGCAACAATGACCAAGGACGACCATCTGTAATAGTGTCTTTCAAGGTCGTACCGGCCGGGGAAATCTTCAGACTACGAGGAATTCGTACTGAAAAAGTTGGGCTGTGAGCAGAGGAAAGCCCAGAAGTCTTCGAAGTAGTACGGTCGAAATTCAAGATTGGGGAATCAAAGGATCTTTCTATACAGTGTTAGTCAAAAGTCCCCTCCCCCCCTCGTATCTTTTGAACGGGTATACTTATAATAATGAAATTTGGAGGGTGGAAATAAACGGATGTAGGCTTCTCAACTGGTCATAACAGGTGACGCAATAGTCATAAATGACGTCACAAGGCCACTGTGACCAATAATTTTAAATGGGACCCTATGGCAAGTGACAGCTTGTTTGAAAGGTATTGAAAATACCTATTCAGTCATACCAATTTTGTTTGGGTTTCGGCTGATTTTGATTGATAAATTGAAGAAATACGAAAATTATAGTTTCGCATTTAATTAATAAAGATTTTAAAGTACGCCTCTGGTTAATTGTCAAAAAGGTTGACGTTTTTGAATTCTCTACTTGTCAAAAGTGTTTATACCTTGAAAATTTACCCAAGCTATTGTTTAACGAGACGTTTAAGTGTTTACATAGGCAAAATGGTACGTACTGTAGCCGACAAAGTAGCAGCTATCTTAATAATTGGTGAATGTAGAAACAATTTCCATGCAGCGGAACGACTGTTTAATGAGAGGTACCCTGATCGCCCTATATCGAGGGTTTATTTGAGGAAGCTTCTTCGGAAGTTTGAAGCATCAGGTAGTGTTCAAGATGCCAAACGATCTGGTCGACCAACAATTAGTGATGACAAAAAAATTGACATAATTGGAGAAATGGTAGTAAACCCTACTTCTTCCACAGCCCAAGTTGCGTCTATCTGTGAAGTCAGTCAAAGGACAGTATATAGGGTGTTGGCTAAAAACAAATTTCATCCATACAAATTAAAATGGTGCACCAACTTTCAGATGATGACCCCGACCGAAGACTAGAATTCTGTGAAACTATGTCCAATAAAATGAACCAACAACCAGGCTACATACAGACAATTTGTTTTAGTGACGAAAGTACTTTCTTTCTCAATGGAAATGTTAACACTCAAAATGTGAGGTATTGGAGTGACACAAATCCTCACATCTTTCGTGAAAAACATACTCAATTTCCAGAAAAAGTAAATGTTTGGGCAGGTATTTTGGGAAACCACATAGTTGGGCCTCTTTTTCTCAATGCTAACTTAACCGGTGAATTGTATCTGGAGATGTTACAAAATGATATTGAGGCTAATTCTTGAAATTCTAGAAGATAATCCAGATGAATTCGACAACTTGGAAATAACGTTTCAACAAGATGGTGCTCCTGCACACTATTACGGTGCAGTAAGACGTTACCTAGATGAAGAATATCGTGGTAGATGGATTGGACGACGAGGTTCGATCGAATGGCCAGCTCGGTCACCGGACCTTACACCATTAGATTTTTTTCTATGGGGGTACTTGAAATCTAAGGTTTACGCTACAGCACCTGACAGTATTGCCATTCTGAAACAACGAATTGTTGAAGAATGTAGGGCAATTTCCGCTGACACACTGGGACGAGTACGACAAGAGTTTAGCAATAGGATGCATTACTGCCAGGAAGTAGATGGAGCACATTTTGAACACTTATTATAAGAACTGGTTCTTAAATCTTTATTAATTAAATGCGAAACTATAATTTTCGTATTTCTTCAATTTATCAATCAAAATCAGCCGAAACCCAAACAAAATTGGTATGACTGAATAGGTATTTTCAATACCTTTCAAACGAGCTGTCACTTGCCATAGGGTCCCATTTAAAATTATTGGTCACAGTGGCCTTGTGACGTCATTTATGACTATTGCGTCACCTGTTATGACCAGTTGAGAAGCCTACATCCGTTTATTTCCACCCTCCAAATTTCATTATTATAAGTATACCCGTTCAAAAGATACGAGGAGGGGAGGGGACTTTTGACTAGCACTGTATAATATTTTTGGGCAGCTGCGAAGAGATTGAATTACTTCAGAATAAACAGGATGGCCACGGAGTTCACAAGAAAATAAAAGAGGTAACGCATTCCGACAAAAACCAACCCGTATTAGGCATACTAAATGAAAACAATGAAATGGTAACAGAAGAGCAAGAATTATTAAAAGTATGGCAAACATATATACGGCAAACATTCGCTAGCGATACGCCACGAATATACGACAGGAATAAGGAATGTGAACAGGATCCAAAAATTCTAAAATCAGAAATAATGAAAGCACTTGAATTGAGTAAAAACGGAAAAGCAACGGGCCCGGACGAAATCCACATTGAAATGATAAAATTGTTAAAAGAAGAGAATTTGCTACCATTGTTTCAGTTACTACAAAAAGTTCATGCAACAGGTAATATCCCAAGAGACTGGCTTACCTCCGTATTTATTCCCCTCCCTATAAAATCAAAAGCCAAGAAATGTGATGAGTTCAGACTGATAAGCTTGATGAGCCAAGTACTTAAAATCTTGCTTGAAATTATACAAGCTAGAATCTACCACAAATGTGACGCCGATCAAAGCGATACTCAATTTGGACTTCGTGAAGGTCTAGGAACAAGGGAAGCACTAGCCAGCTCAATAATACTCTTCCAGAAATACCGAGACATGAGGAAAGAGGTATATGTCTGTTTCATGGACTACGAGAAAGCCTTCGACCGAGTTAATCACACCGTCCTTCTGACATTACTACAGGAAAAAGGGTTAGACAAACAAGACATCGAGTTTATTAAAAATCTTTATTGGAACCAAGAAGCAACGGTTAGATGTGGACAAACGACATCGGAACCGGTGTGTATAGAAAAGGGAGTACGACAAAGTTGTGTTCTGTCACCAATACTGTTTAATATATACTCTGAGCACATATTTAACCAAGCAATAGGCGATGACGAGGATGGAATAAAAATTAACGGCAGGACATTAAACAACATACGTTATGCAGACGACACGGTTATCATTGCAGACAATCCAGAAGCCCTTCAACGCCTAATCAACAGAGTTGTAGAAGTGGGGGATCAATTAGGCATGAAAATTAATGTAACAAAAACAAAAGTAATGGCCATAACAAGATTTTCAAACCCACAACTGAACATTAACATCTACGACACCGCAATAGAGAAAGTAGAGAAATTCAAATATCTTGGCAGCAACATAACGACAAATGTAGACCCTGACGTCGAAGTAAGATCACGTATAGTACAAGCTAGAGCCATATTCCTAAAGATGAAAAACCTATTATGTAACGAAACCCTGAACTTAAACTTAAGATACCGTTTTGTAAAGGCATACGTGCACTCAGTTCTCTTGTATGGAGCAGAAGCATGGATATCAAAAGTGGACACACAGAATCGAGGCGTTTGAAATGTGGATCTTCCGCAGAATACTAAAAATATCATGGACTCAACATATACCTAACGATGAAGTGCTCAGACGTATGGGAAGGGAGAGAGAGTTACTTACAACAATAAAGCGAAGAGGGACCGCTTATCTGGGCCACATATACCGTGATAACAAGTATAATATACTTAAATTAATAATAGAAGGAAAAATCGAAGGAAAACGTGGTCCTGGACGCAGACAACATTCATGGTTAAGAAACATACGCGACTGGACCGGTATGAACACATCATCTTTGATTCGTACCACTCAGGACCGCAATGAGTATGCCGAAATTGTCGCCAACCTTCACTAAATGGAGATGGCACCTGCAGAAGAAGAAGGACAGTTTATAAAAATCGGCATTGAAAAAGTATGACAAATACCCGAAAAAATTGTTCCAAAGAAAATTCAGTTTCTGATATATTTAACTTTGAAATCCTGAAAAATAGTACTTCAGTTTGTTAAAACCATTTGTGCATTATCATGTGAACTTTTTTCAGGATGTTTGCAAAGTGCTGAAAAAGAGACTGCAAGCTTAGGTTCAAAGTTTTTTCAAATATTTCAGCTCCCATAAATCGAAATACTGATTATGCGCTTACTAGTATGGAATTCTTGAAAACTATCAATCTTAAGTTTTTTCATTAATAGGTAGGTAGGTGTTAATTTTTCTTCACACCAATAATGGAGGTTGATGTGAGACACTCTATTCTTTCTCAGAAACCAATGTGTGTGATATGTAGTTGAGAACGTTGCATACTTGCTAGCAGGACCCTTTTACAGATATCTGGTACAAAAATACATACAAATCTTACTCACCTATGTTGAAGTATGGTAATACTTTTGACAATTAACATGACCCAGTTGGCCAGGTGGTCCAAGGCGCCAGATATAAGCTCTAGATCTCGAAAGATAACGTGGGTTCGAACCCTGACGATTTTTTTTTATTTTTCCCATCGAAATTGAGAAATGATTTGTTTTTTTTCATTTTAATATTTGTCCCAAAACAAATTATATTTTAATTTCGTAGTGAAAAATAAAAAAAAATCGTCAGGCGTGGAGTTTCGAACCACGTTAACTTTCGAGATCCAGAACATAAATCTGACGCCTTAGACCGTTTGGCTAACTGGATGATATCAATCCTCAAAAGCATTACCATACTTCAATGTAAGTGAAAAAGTTTCTAATTAACTTTTGTACCTGCTACCTGTAAAAGAGCCACGCTTTCTAAGCTAGCGAGTACGCATACGTTCTCAACTACATATCACACTATTCATACTCAAAATTTCAGCTTTGCTAAAATGACCTGATCTTACTCCATATTGGAAGACATCAATTTTGTATCGCATTAGAAACGACATGCAATCATTCCTCATTTGGAATTTCCACTTGTCACAACATGACTTTATGGCAATCGACGAGATTTTAAAATGAATAATCGATGCTCTATGGAAGTAAGGATATCAAAACGTTGTATATCTCGTATATATGTATATAAGTTCATAATTTTCGTCAACAAACAGAAACGTTGCTGAAAAAAAAATAATCGTGAAATCGATATTACTTCTCCAATTCAGTTTTTACAGGTATGAATATCTTGAATTAAATAAAATTATAATTTACCTTTCCACCAGACTTTCTTACTCCAATTTTGATTTCGCATCAAAAATTATATTTAATCCGATTGGAGGACTAAAATGTAATCATTTTCTTGGCTCATGAAAACTTTGAAAATAAAGAGGGAAAAACATATTGGTAGCCAATTCTATTTCAGTTGTAGCTACAGGACTATTGGATGAATGTGAATTGTTTTTGGTTAGTTATATAGTTGTCTGTCATAAAAATCGATTGTCAATCTTCTTGTTATTCAATATAAATCATGTTACTGAACTGCTGTGCATTCATTACTCTGTGACGAAAATACTGTGATGTAACACAGTTATAATCTCAACATTTCCTCCATTTTTTTATGAATTAAGAAAATTACTAAAAAGTGTCGTGAGATTCTTGATCTTCCATCAAACGTACACAGAGTATTTTTTTATGCAAATTCCTAATTGTAATATGATGTTTTGAATTCTATCAAAAACGTTAGCTTTCAACATTGAATGGTTTCACCCACAGTTGAAGAGCTTTTTCTTGGTCGATAGTTGACTTGGTAACACAACGAATGTCATTTATTAGGTATATGAAAATCTTTATTATTCAGATAACACAGGTGTAGCAAAAATAAATATTTTTTTTGATTTCTAATGTTTGCAACACCCTTTATTTTTTTACCCCAAATTTGGAATTATCCGATTCAAATTTAATAAGGTGAAATCACTCTGCCGATGGGCTGCCCAGATGGATACGGTTAGGCCGTGAGTAAGGTTCAATTAATGACTTTTCTTAGTTTATCAAATTGGGCCACTGAAAAAATTATACATTAATTACCTTGACTAGTTCAATAGTTGGGCGCCAGGCTTGCTAAAGACAGAAGCCAAAGATAAATAAAATCAAATAAATGTCACCTAGCTTGTATGGGAAGGCAAACAAATATGCAGGAAATCAACTTAACAAATTTATTCCAGACAATTAGAAGAGTAGCTGGATAGAAAAGATATAAAAACGTTAACAATGGTACTTGAAGAGTATAAAAAAAATACAATGAAAAAATTGAAAAAAATTACCTGTAGATTAGAAATTTTTTGACTCCGATAAAATCTGAACATTTACAAAATAGTCAAGATTCCTCTAGATTTTGGTGATACGGTATATACCTGCGGAGGTCTTCAATGGAGGGAGATGTAGAAGGCTGGTTTCTACGAAGATGGTCTCAGCGGTGTGACGACGAAACTAGTTTCTAGCGGTACGACGACGAATCTGGTCGTGGGTGGTTATCTATTTGGTTTCAGACCCCCTTATTGGCGTGCATTGGTTTGATCTCCACGGACCAGGCTGAATTGAGTTTGCTATATGACCTCCTAGGGTACCAGTCCTTCTGTCTCAGTAGGTGGCTTCACTCCGTGGTATATATCATGCGAAGAAGATGATAGGAATCAAAATTTGTACAAAATGGGGGAGAACGAAGGATATCCTTTGAACCTCAAGTTTTATGATTCAAATTTTAATCTGGAACCAAAAGATAGATGCAAATGATAGCATACAAAAAAACCTCAGTCTATATAGAAGCCTGGAAGATTACAGTGGAAGAACAAAGATAATAGCAATCGAATCTGCTATTTTTTTAATTTCCAATTAATTTTAAAAAAAAAAAATAGCAAAATTCAAAACCAAACAAAACAAACCTCACCCAAAACGTTATGTTAAAATTCAGTTGAATTATGAAACAAGTAGGCTTTGATAAGGTGATTCTATGTACCAGAAAGATCAAAAAAATTGAATGAGGAAAGGTATTCAAAAAGAAATATATAAATTTCCTTGAGACTTTACCAGGAAAAGAAAAAAATATAGTATTTTGAAGCAACATACTCTAAAGTTGCCAGAGAAAAAATACAGTATTTTAAAGCAATATATTTAAATGTTGCCAGCTCAAAAATATACTATTTTAAAGCAAGTGCCGAAGGAAAATATAGCGTTATGAACCAAAATACTCCAGTAAGCTACAAAGAATTAGTGTTCATGAACCAAGATATTAGTCAGAGCAAAAGTATACTATTCAGTTAAGATAAGAAGAGAGAGACCGCACGTCTTTCAGTGGGCACAACTCTCTTAGATAAAGATAAGGTTAAATAATTCTTTTTATTGAAGAATTTTTAGAGATAAACAGAAGAGGGAGACCGCACGGCTTTCAGTGGGCACAACTCTCTTAGATAAAGATAATTTCGAAATGGGGCGGCAATTCCCCTTTCGAATCGATAAACCAGGAAATTCTCAAGGAATTGAATGAATTTCCCCGCTCTTGGCGACAAGGTAGTAATTGAAATGAATTGATTCTGCAACGATCAAAAATCAAATAACCCCCACTGTGAATTGAATGGAGTAAATCGATAAAAGGAACCTATTAAATGTGAATCGAATTTTATGCTTGAGGAATATATTAAATCGAGTGTTCTGAGACTAGATAAGCCAGAGGTACAACTTTCTCCAGAAGCAATTCTTTCTCAAGAGAAAACCAAAATAATCTCATAAGCGTATAGTTATGAAATTAAATGAAAAATTGCTTACCAGAGAGCTGTTCTATAAGGTACTGCAGAACTGTCCCAGAATAGTCGAATACACCCTTTGCAATCGGAATCCTTGAAATAATCCCCTGGTACGTTGAAGTAAGCACTAGTCTACCAATTATCTGGTACCTAAAAAAGGAAAAGCGTAGAACTGATTTCCAATTTTCTCTTTCGCAAAACAGTTATGAAAACAAACAACTGCTTGACGACATGGGTACAACTGTCATACCTTTTTCAAGAGACGATAATAAAGGGCGCATTCTTCGCGACCTGAGCAGTGACTACTGACCCGTACTACCGTAAAGATAACCGAAAAAGTTATGAGAAATTGGTATGTATAAGGAAGTAACGAAAAATTCGTTACATGGTCCGCATTGTAACATGGTTTACAAATTATAATACTTTTTTTTTATGTTCTGGTTCCCACGAAAAGGGATATCCTGTGATGTTCAGAGAACATCGTGGGAACCTAGGGAAAGAAGGTAGGAGTTGGTGTTCTTCTTAAATTTCTGAAGGTTGTATGCCTCGGGGAACACCTCCCTAGGCAATGAGTTCCAAAGCCTCGCTGTTCGTTGGATGAACGAGTCTTTGGAAAGTGATGTTCTGCAGGTCTCCAAAGTGACCACGAAGGGGTGTGATGACTGAACTTGACGGGTTAATCTCGAAGAGACTGCCAAAGCAGGAACGATTGTTGATATTTCAGAAGAGCATCGCCCATGAAAATATCTATAAAATTGAGACAAATCGCCAACTTTTCTACGGTGTTCCAGACAAGTGAGCGAGTTTGTAAGCGAGGCATCACCGACGAGACGAATTGCCCTTTTTTGGACAGAATCCAATAGCCTCAGGATATGTTTAGGTGCCGCACTCCAAATATGGGAACAGTATTCCAGGACAGGTCGGATCTGTGCCTTATAGATCATAAGCAGCTGACGGGGGGTGAAATAATTCTTGGCACGAAACAAAAAACCGAGTTTTTGGGATGCACTTTTGGCAATGGACCTCACGTGATTTTCCCAGGAAAGGTTATTGCTGATAGTAATACCAAGCATCGATATGGATGGCTTCAGTGGTATGGTTACTCCTGACAAAGTTATGTTAGGCACAGTGAGATCGGCTTTTCTAGAGAAAAGACATGCCTGGTGTTTTGTTTGCCTGGAATTCTACCATTACCAGTTATTAGATCCCCATTCGAGAATTGTTGCTATGTCCATATTTATATCATTAACATTTCTTCCTCGTTCATCTCTGGTTTCACGGGCTGATATAGGGGCCCTGGAAGAGAAAGCGGTATGGAGGGTACTATCATCGGCGAAGCTGTGTACTGGACATGAAGTTGCTTTTAACAGGTCGTTGATGTGAAGTAGAAATAGTGTTGGTACGAGAATAGATCCTTGCGGAACACCAGCATTTATGAGTAGAGTGTCAGATGAAACTCCATCGACCACTACATGAGGAGACCTGTTTTGATCTTATTTTGGCATCGTGGGCATCTTTTGAGCATTCTATCGTCTCTTTGCATATGCCTCTAGCCTCGACATATGCTGCTCTGGTCTCAGGGCCCGGATTTTTTAGCCATCGATGGTATGCTGCCTGTTTGGAAGCCACAGCTCTAGAGCAGTTTCTGTTAAACCAGGTCTTAACGGATGATGTTCTTCTTTCGGTATTCGGTATGTAGGTTTGCATCCCCAACATGATGATTTCAGAAATTGTCTTAGCACATCGTTTTGGATCTACTGAAGAGAAACAAACTCTCTTCCATGGAAACGCTGAGAAAAACATACGAAGACCTTCCCAGTCGGCCGAATTGTAATGCCACATGAGACGGGGTGGTATTGTGCAGCTCGATGGTAAATGGAAAGAGCATGTTGTGGAGATGAGGGTGTGATCAGAGTTTCCAAGTGGGGCACAAACTTATATTCTATACGGGTCAGGATTGGTGGTGAGGAAAAGATCTAGTGTATTGGCAGACTGGTTGTTGACATCAGGGATGCGGGTTGGTAGCTCGACCAGTTGTTCTAGACCATGAGTGATGGCGAAGGCCTCGGCTTGACGACCTGCATCATCTGTTTTGTTAGAGAATTTGAGCCAGGCAGCGTTATGTACATTAAAGTCTCCCATGATTATGGTTTCAGCTGTTGAATGGTTCTCCTGGATGTAGTCCAGTTTGAGTGATGAAAACTCAAAGAGGTCGTTATATGAAGGTTCATTAGGTGATAGGTAAAGGCAGCAGAGGAACTTAGTCAGATAGCTTGAACCACATCACATCAAAGTCTTTCGGTTCCAAACTCTCTTCACGCTGGCATGAAAGGTTAGCCTTAGCGTAAAGGCAGACTCCACCTTTGAACCTGAATCGAGAATGGAGTTCGTAACCAGGACAAAGCATATGGACCTTGTTGGTGGACGAGTTTACTTGTGTTTCTGTTAGAGCCAGAATATCCGGTTTTTTCGTCTGTAGGTGATGGTGGACGTTATTGATGTTCTTGTTGAGTCCGCGGATGTTCCAAAAATTAATTTTTAATGTTAAGTCCCCTCGAGTACCTCTCGCCCGGAAATCCGAATGGAGAGGTATTTTACTTCCGGAGTGTTTTACTCTAGGAGACTTCATCATTATTACTATTAGGATGCACCTGAAAATAAAGGAGGAATTGGGGAAAAGGAAAGAGGGAGACCGGAAAGTATCGACCGAACACTGAAACATGGAATGATCCATTTCACAGCACACAAAGTCGATATGGTGGTATTTCACCGAGCGATGAGACCATCTTCCACCTACGGTTATCCTTTTAGTCGCCTCTTACGACAGGCAGGATTTACCATGGGGCTATTCTAAAGCCGACCCCATACAATTGGTAAAATCAGTTGTCTGCCCGATTCGCAAAACTTCTGCTTTTTTTGGTAGAGTACAAATACGATTTTTTTTTATCCTCATTTCCGTGTTGCAGACGAGGTTGCAAATTAATAAAAACATTGCACGTCAGGACATCTCCACTTGCAACCATTATTTGAAACTTTTGTAATAATTCCGATACTTATTTCAATAAAAAAAAAAAACAATTTAATGAAAAAATATATTAGAGGTTGCAAATTAAAACTCTTGCCAAGAACATTATTTTAGTTATTTTTTCGAATCTGCAGAACTTTTGGAATTTTCATCGAAAAATTAGAACTAACAACAATTTTTTTTCGATCAAACAAACATTTCTGTTTTGAATGGTTGCAAATTCATAAGAGGGTGTAAATTGCTATTTTTCAAAACTTCGAAAGTTTGCAGAACTTTTGCAAATTTTTTCGCGCTATTAATGTAAAAATTTATTAAATCCTGATTTTTAACATCTTCCGTTCAGAAAAAAGGATTGCAAAATCACACTAAATATCATATGTATCTCCTCTTCACTCTACAGAAGTTTTGAAACTTTTGTAATTATTGTTAAATTTTGGGAAAATAATGTCTCTCTCTACTGGCCTACATGCCTATCTCTACTGGAGAACATTTTGTATCGCCGCTTCTTCAAGCATCACTTGATCACCGTTCTCAACATTGGGACACCCTGTATTAAAAACAAGCTGTGTAACATCGAACTGCAACGATGTAGTAAGTGGGTATTTAGCAAGGCTTCGACCAGCCCCATCAATTTCCTTTATTTTTTGCGATCACACGATATCATGTCAACATCCATTTTAGTTAGCGAAAACAGAAAAACGACTAACAAAAAACGAAAAGGGAGCGATTCAATTAAATTACCTTTCATTTTGTGTTGATGTTAATAAAGGCGAAACGTTTGTGCAGCGTGTGCCCGTGTAATGCAGTTGTTACAGACTCAATCATACATGACGTAATTAACACTGAAATGGTGGGTTATAGTACGGGCAATTATGCTAACTCGAATACTTTTCGGTTCTCCTAAATCTGCTGAAATCGAGGTCAATGTGAACAGGCGGCAATTGAATGATATATGCATAATACTGTCACATGGTAGGGTCGCTACCACGACTTAGTTCGAGATTTGCCGTGAGAGTTATAAAAAACAAAGATAACAAAATATATTGAATATAAGAGCAACAATAATTGTGAAGGGGACAAATACAAAAGAAATATGGTTTTCTTATTTCATCCAATAGTGCACAATTAACAAATATCTAAATTGGAACAAAAGTTGATAATAATAATGATAAAATATTGACTGTGATTTAAACTATGCCTTTCGTATTTTTTTATTATGTATTTTTTGTATCTTTGCAAAAATGTTGTGACCTATTTTCCATAACACCCAGTAAACCAAAAAATTTTATAAGGCAAATTATTTCTTTCTGGCTCAGTTGCTCGTATTGTATCAACCACATGTAATATAGTTTCAGCGATTACTTTCAAATCGTAAAACTGATTTCTAAAAAAAACTGATTTCTAAAACTGATTTCATCGGAAATTTACTGATAATTCCAAAGGTGACGAACATCTGATAGTATATAATTTATACTTGATCTTCAAAAATTACCATGCAGTTACCATCCAAATATTCGAATATTACAAGCATATAAAAAGCGGAAAAATAATGTTGATCAACTACAACATTGATCGCAAAATAAAGAAAATAATTATACTCCACCAATATAAACAGCGATAGCCATTCAATTTAAAAATCGTAACGTACCAAAATCAGTTCATTCAGCACACCTGCCTTTGTCGAGGTTCAATCGAAGAAAGAGAACGATCATCCTTTCGGTTCGAGCAAATCACCACTTTATCTGGTTTTTTCCAAACCAACCTCGGCTTTTTTTTTTCTATTTAAAAACACTTATGGAAAAAAAACAAGCGATCACTTGACATGAAACAGGAACTGACATGATCCATTTTCAAGGGTCGATAATAAAGAGGAGCCGCCTAGTTGATTGCCGTTACACAAAAACCGTTGAGAAGTTACGACGTAACACAAACCCGTTACACCTAAAGATTCCCAAATTTTATTTAGAAATTGGTATGTATAAGTAAGACGAAAAATTCTTAAAATTCTGAAACGCTATAAATTCCCAGGCACACTGACTATAAGAATTAAGTGAAGGTTGTAACCAGAAAAAAATGAAAGCTAAATAGGCATGCTATCAAATGTGTTCAAAACCCAACCCTAACTTTCAACAGCCTGTATACTGACAGGCGAAGGGGTTGAAAAGTATTCAAATCAAACAAATATTTGTAAATTATAGCATTTACAAAGCTTCTACTCGTTGCACTCCTGGCAAACTAAATGAGTGAAGGAAAAGATACATTTGAAAAAATTCAAATGGGTAAATGGTAGCATTTACCAAGCTAAAACTTCAATTCTCTGTTTTCATGCTATACCTACCTTTGTATTGAACCTTTCAACTTCATCCCAATTGGCTATGATATCGAATTTCTTCTACGGGTCTGGAATTATTTTTGAAACTGCAAAATCGGACGCAACAAAATATTTATTTCGATGATTTTTCTACAAAATAGTAGACATTTGGAACATGTACAGTTTTCTAGCTCAATGCAAAATAAATTCAACACCTATGACAGACTCAATTAATCTAATTGTTCAACATGTCGCCCATTTCCGTCAATGTATTTTTGTATTTTTTCGGAGCATGCCCACATGATATTCACTAGGTGGGCCGGAGTAATTTAGTTGATGGCTCTCCTTACCCTGTCTTCAAGTTCCTCGCGATTATGAGGTCTATTATGAGCATAAACTTCATTCTTCAAGTGAGCCCAAACAAAAAAATCCATTGGCGTGAGGTCTGGTGACCTTGGTGGCCAATGAACTGGACCATGAGTACCAATCCAATTGTCTTTGAAAGTTCTAGTACGATGTCCTCGGATTACGTTCGAATTATGTGGAGGTGCTCCTTCTTGTTGGAAATACATAACGCGACGTGTCGCTAAGGCAATGTCTTCAATAACATTTTGGATTTCATCATTTAAAATTTGTAGGTACCGTTCACCTGTGCTCCATCAAAAATAATTGGTTCCACTATTCTGGTTCCAAAAATTCCTAGCCAAACATTGAATCCGAATCTTTCCTGGTGGCTTCCTTCTCTGAACACATGCGGATTTTCTTGTGCCTATTAACATAAATTATTTCTATTGAAATGACCATTGTTTGTAAAGCTTGATTCATCACTGTATAGAATATTGTAATGGAAATTTGGATTTTCTGTTTCTTTTCGTATAACCCAGTTACAATTCACAATCCCCCTCTGCGGATCATTTTCATACAAATATTGATGAATTTGACATTTGAATGAACGATACCGGTGTTTTTTCAAAATTATTCTTGCTGTTTCTCTAGGTACCTCGACCTCATATTCGATCTGCCTTGATGATGTATTTGGTCAACCACTGCTAGAACAGTGATCTCCATATCTTCGCTTACAATAACATGTTCCCCATCATGATTATTCCGTTCTTTCCTGAACTGTGACTCCAATATTGCAAAATAGTTTCTACTACTAGTTTACGGGCGGTTAGGATATCTCTCCTGGTACAGACGCAAGGCTAAACAGGAATTTTTCCTTACTTCTCCATAAATCAACTGCATATCAACTTTTTCAGTTTGGGTAAATCGGTAGTAGTTGTTTTGTGTTTTGTATTTCAATATGTATTAGAGTTGAAAGAAATGAGTGTATTGATGTTGAAAAATGAAGAAAAACTGAAATTGTAAAAATAGTTAGTCTGCATAAAACTCATTGTGTAAAAAGTTTAGCCATGAATTATTGTTACTCACATGATATTGTTCAATCATCCATAGCATACTTCCATGAAAATGTTCCGTTACGAGGGGAATACAAAAAGTAATTTTTCATAAAATCTCAATTATATCAGCAGATTGTACATTGGAAATATAATTGTGATATATCATTGAAAAGGCAATTCTATACCGAATCGTAATTTTCAAAAAAATATATACTTTCCATTTGAAATATAAAAATTGGATGACCGGAAGGTCAAACAGAAAGTGTCATATTTGGTTTGATACTTGCTAAATTGTACATTCATAACATCAAATCGAAGTATCGAGTTCGAAACATCCATACAAAATAACAACGAATATACAGGGGGACAAATTGGTTCCGGGTCACCCGGTATAATTATCATGCGCAGTTTTTTTTTGTTAATTCTAAGCAAGTGATGATCTGTCTCACATTATTGAATATTTTGATGATTCCACCCTAATAGAATTTCAAAACATCTACATACAACCTTCAATCATAATATTGGGTGGAAAATGTGTTGGATTATATTCAAGAAAAAAGTTATGTTATGCTCATCAAAATGCCAGACTCAATAAAGATTTATTATTTTACATGATGGCAGAGAAAATTGAGACCAAAAATTATCACCAGTATGAAATTTTTTTAAATAGCAAATTAAAAACTTTTTAACAAAAAATTAAACCGACGAAATACGGAACTGGAAAGTAAAAAATAAAATAAACCTTCTTAGTCTCAGTAACTTGGCTCCTAAACTGATGTAAGAAACTAATTTTTGAGTCGGCGCCAAACAAACAAGCAAATAAATTAGGTAAGGCGTAAAATGATGTCAAGTTGCGCGGTGATATTCTGATAATTTTTTGAAGTAATTTAATGATCTTCGTTGATTGTTCATTTGGCGCCAACTCAAAATTGGTTACTTACATCAGTTTAGGAGCTCAGTTACTGAGACTAAGGAGGTTTATTTTATTTTTTACTTTTCAGTTCCGATTTCGTCGGTTTAATTTTTTGTTAAAAAGTTTTGATTTTTCAATTTTTCGATGCTAAAATCTACTAACTACTACCTACTTGTTTTTTGAATACTTCCAAAATACTTACTTAACCACCTCACTTCAATTATTACCAGTTAAATAATATGATTATCTACTTCTACTATTTGTTGTAATATAAATTATTTTTGTTGTTCTGGTTAGTTTATTTCATTACTTTGTACATTATTCCAACCTCTCATAGAACATAATGATTTTGACGAATTTGGAAAAAAAATAATGTTAGTAGCGATCTGTCATTGTCAACTACGTGTGTGTGTGCCAATGTTCACGGGTGAAAAATCAATTATCCCCTATTTTTCCACCCGTAAGGGTGGATGATTTCATTCGAAATCCAAATATAAGGTATGCCCTATCTATTAAAAAAAGAATCATCCAAATCGAAGAACCCAGTACAAAGTTATGCCTGATAGAATCGGTTAACGGACCAGAATTCAGAGGGTGAATGATAAATATCCTCCATTTTGCTACCCTTAGGGGACGAAACGAAAATAACTGGCTTGCTTTCTATGAGAGAGAGAGAGAGAGAGACAGACAGAGAAACACGCGCACGCCGCACGGCTTACAACCATAACGAAAGTCTCGTTACAACTTTTGGTCTTAATTTATTCCGTCTAGCCCCCTTTCGCAACGCGCGATAAGGAACTACGTTCCAAAAATATACGCGTCGACTAGAGAACCTCCTCCTTTTTGGTTTCGTCGGTTAAAAAATGTGTGAATCAGATTGTTGGTGAAAATTCGTTTGCTAATATAATATGCAAAATTGGTGAAATATTGAAAAAACCCAAGATTTACACTGGGCTCTCATTTAGAAGAACTTTTTGGCCTACACTGAAATCAATTGGGTTGAGCTAAAAAAACACACTTGCTGAAAATCTTAAATCACGTTCCATGTGCCTACTTTTATATTATTCGATTCGAATTTTCTCTGAAAAAAGTAATCAAGCCAAAACTCGAAATGGTCGAATATATGGTTTACGACTCTGCAACTTCCTCGTTCCGCTCCGTATTTGCCCTCCTCCCCCCTATATCTGAAACCGAAAGCAATTTATTCCCGAAGTTTTTCTATGCGGCAATAGCACACACCATTTGGCGGCATCAATTGATCGACAATCGTACTAATAAGTATAATTGTTAGCAAAAAGCAGCCCTAATGGTCTCCTTACGGCAGACCTCTGTTTGATCTTGATAACTCTTGCTCTTCAAGCTTCAAGTACACGTGGACTTTAATGACGATTCACTTAAATTATTTCTATGTATGTAATTACTTGTAGATAATTTCGCCATTTTTCTCTCGGTATCTTCCTGTTTTATCGAGGCTGCTTGAGAAGCCCGTCTTGATTATTTTTGTCTGATAGTGGGCAGCTTGAAAGTGATCCGATGAATAAAATGACAGTTCAAATGGTCAGGAATGATTGCAGGGAATAACTCAATATATTCTAATAATTTGACGAAACGTCTTTACCAATATTAGTCTACTCGACAAGTTGAAAATGGTCTAAAATAGAGATACTGCTCTTGGAATTACGTGTGATAGCTCATTGGATCCAGAATAACGCCTAGAAAAATGTGCTAAAAGCGTGTATTAGCACATAAAAAATTGCAAAAGTTATAAACAATTGAAGATGAAAAAAAATGGCATTTCGTTTTTTGCCAATATTTCATAAACTATTAATGTTTAAGAAACTTCAAAAAATATTCTGAAAGAGGAGGAAATTTCCAATAAAAAACTCTGAGCCCGAAACTATATCTCCATTATTTATAATTTTAATTTAACGGTAAAAAGCGACATTTTTAAGTTGCGCGCGCGGCGTCAAAAGCGAGTACGACACATTAATTAATTTATTTAAAGTATTAATTTTTTTTTTCAATTTGAAAAAATTATGGTGTATTCAGAACGCTATAAATAATTTATTCCCGTTGGAAATTTCACTAAAAGTTTATTTTTCAACAAGTTAAACGATTGTTAACTAATAAAATTTTCTCGAACTTCTGTCTTAATTGTAAATGAAAAAAAATGTTCAAATAATTGTCGTAAAAATTTTTCGCTTCGTAGAGCCTTTCTTATATACATACTTAACAAGATCACGCCATAAAAGTTAAAAAAATATACATACTTTGTTTATAATAATTTTTGTACTCGAACAAAAACAAAAAAATCCAAGTAATGTTGTTGAAAAAAAATTTTTTTTTCTCAATCATCATTTCGTTTTTTTATCAATACAAGATATAAATTGATTTGCCATTTGTTTATCAATGTTTTATAAACAAATTGATTATTTCAATATTTTTGAAACATTTTTTCCACAAGGTTATTATATCACAAATATTATGATTTAAAAAAAATTTCCTTGATAATTTTTTTTAATTATTTATAGTCGTTTTTTTTATATTTCTATTGTTTAAATAATCAGTTAAATTTTTTTATTTTTTTTAATTATGATTGACAGTCCTTTATGGAGTAACAAAAAACGATCTTTTTATCAACAATTCCATTGTTTATTAACTTACCAATTTGTTATAGACAAATTTTTAACTTTGTTGGTTTTTTTTTCTGAAACTCCTAAAATTCACAAAAACAAACATATACAACCAAGTATAGAAAAAAAAAATCCCAATTTTTCCCAATTCCAATTCCCAAAGTACAATAAAAAACTGGATTTTTTTTTCTATACTTCGTTATTTATGGTTGTTTTTGTAAATTTTGGAAGTTTCAGAAAAAAAATTTAACAAAGTTGAAAATTCATTCATAACAAATTGGTGAGTTAATAAACAATGGAATTGTTGATGAAAAAAATATTTTTTCTGTTACTTCATAGAGGACTGTCAATAATGATTTTCAGAAAAAAAATTATTTCTCAACTAATTATTTAAACAATAGAAATATAAAAAAACCATTATAAACAATTAAAAATTGTTATTAAGAAAAAATTTGTTTTTCAGAAATCATAATATTTGTAATATAATGAAGTTGTGAAAAAAATTTTTCAAAAATATTGAAATAATCAATTTATTTATAAAAAATTTATCAACAAATGGCGGGTTTTTTTTTTAAATTTATTTAAAAAAAAATTGTATTAAAAAAAATTTTTTTTTAACTATTGGATTTTTTAGATTTTGTTCAAGTACAAAAATTATTATAAACAAAGTATGAATATTTTTTTAACTTTTATGGCCTGATCTTTTTGAGTATGTATATAAGAAAGGCTCTACAGAGGGAAAAAATTTTACGACAATTATTTAAATTTTTTTTCTTTAAATTAACAGAAGTTCGAGAAAATTTTGTTAGTGAACAATTGTTTAACTTGTTGAACAATTAACGTTAAGTAAAATTTCTTAACGGGAATGAATCATTTATAGTGTTCCGAATACACCATGATTTTTCAAATTTAAAAAAACATATTTAATACCTTAAATAAATTAAATAATGTGTCGTACTCGCTTTTGACGCCGAGCGCGCAACCTAAAAATGTCGCTCGGAGACCCATTTTCAGCGTTAAATTAAAATTATAAATAATGGAGAAAGAGTTCCGGGAGTCTGAAGTGTTTTATTGGAAATTTTCTCTTCTTTTAGAATCTTTTTTTGAAATTCCTTAAATATCAATAGTTCATGAAATATTGGCAAAAAACAAAATGCCATTTTTTTTTTCATCTTCAATTGTCTATAACTTTTGCAATTTTTTATGTGCTAATACACGCTTTCGGCACATTTTTCTAGGCGTTATTCTGGATCCAATGAGCTATCACACATAATTTTAAGAGTAGTATCTCTATTTTAGGCCATTTTCAACTTGTCGAGTAGACTATATAAATGTCTCAATAATTGTCGAATTCAATAACCCAAGATACTCTACGAAAAAAAATAATATATATATATATATATATATACAGAAATAGAGATATTGTATATATATATATATATATATATATATATATATATATATATATATATATATATATACAGTACGATGCAAATGTATGGATTAAATTCGTTATTTCAAAAATAGGCGACTTTGGGAAAAAATCCAAAAACACAAGTTCTAATTTTTGAAGCCCCATCTCATAAAATGAATGTAGAGACGTTACGTCACCGGTGTTGGCGTAATGACGTGATGGACGATTTTTTTTAATACAAACAGGGTTCATGTGACACCTTATTTAAAAGGTCTACTGATCGTCTATCCAAAAGTGAAATTATTCTAATATGTATTCACAGGGTCAACCAAAATTATTTATTCAGAAGATTGAAATCATTCTAAGGACCGCTACTGAGAATAAAACATCGTAGTGTCTTGTATTGGCATCCGTATGAAGTTCATCTGTTCCAAGATCTGTTAGAAGATAACTTTGATAGAATAGTCGAATTCTGCGAAATCATGATGGAACGCTGTAACAGAACTAGGAGTTTCATACAAAAGGTACTTTTCTCAGATGAAGCTACTTTTATGCTCAACGGTCACGTAAACCGTCAGACGTGTCGATACTGGGCAAGAGAAAATTCACATTGGATGGAGGAGTATAGCACACAATATCCACAAAAGGTGAATGTTGGAGCCGGAATTCTACACCACCAGGTTATAGGGCCATACTTTTTTGAGGCAAGCGTAACTGGTGCTCGGTATCTACAATTTCTTCAGGATTATCTGGTGCCACAACTGAATCAGCTATTTCCAAATAGAAATGATTTGTGATATCACAGGACGGGGCGCCCTCACACTATGCCGTCGATGTACGAACCTACTCAAATAATATTATCCGAGGTAAGTGGATAGGGAGAAGAGGAACGATCGAATGGCCACCAAGGCCTCCGGATTTGACTCCGTTGGACTTTTTTTATGGGGATACTCAAAGAGCAGAGTTCTCCAAAATCGACTAAATGATCTGGAAGAGTTGAAGGAACACAAATAACCCCTGAAGTTCTCGAAAACGTTTTAGTGTCCGGCTTTCACATTGCATCATTGCTGGAGGTCATCAATTTGAACATTTATTATAATTTTATTGTATTTCAATGAATAAACAGTTTTGGTTTACCCTGTATAAATAAATATTCGAATAATAATACTGTTTGTATTTAAAAAAATCGTCGATTACGTCTTTACGCCATACCGGTGACGTAACGTCTCTTACATTTATATCATGAGATGGGCCTTCAAAAATTAAAACTGGCGTGTTTTTGGAATTTTCGAAAAGTCGACTATTTTTGAAATAATGAATTTATTCCATATATGGGATATAGCAAAATTTGTAGTATATATGTTGTTCTGTTCTGTATTGCAATGAGTCTTTTCAGGAGATAATGTACATTTATTGTTGTCGACGTTTCGTCCGCGACCATGTTCTACTTCAGGGACTAAAAAATTTGATCGGTGAAAATGAAAAGTGCCTACATATGGAAATTGTAGATTTTTCACATGAATATTATTGATAAGTTCACTTACCTACGAATGAGCTGGAACATTATTTTGAAAAATACCGTGACTGATATTGAAGTGAGAAACGGCTTCGAAACGGAAACTGGGGATTCTGGTTATCGACACAACCACCCCATTTTCATCAATAATATACAGGGTGTAATCTAACCCCTTGCACACCCGTGAATGACGAGTGCATAATGCCATTTTAGTTAGAATTATAGTGGTTGAAAATTCGAAAAAAAAGTTTGGAAAAAATAAAAAATTGGGAAACGTGAAACAGCGAGGTTTTGATGGGTAAAACTCTTTTTTTCTGGCTTATTGGGGACTTTTCGTAAAAATTTCAAAAAAAATCTGTTAATTTTTTTATGGACCATCAACTGTTAGCGGCTGTGCAAGAGGTTAGATCACACCCTTTAAATTGACATTCCTTTTTATGAAATTTTTGTTCAATATTGATACTGAAAATCTCCAAAAAATGCCAAAAACTAAGTAAATCAACTTAAACTAACGGCCAACGCCAATGTGTTTTTTCCTCAGTAAAATGCTCTCAGGCAATCCGTTAACCATTGAATATCGATTGTCCTGCCATCGAAAGAGGCAGGCTTGCATAATCCACTTTTACATAAAAATAACGGAAACCGTTTGTTCTCCTTCGATCACTATTGAATCGTAGGTGGAATTGGGGTCCGGGTGTTTAGAAATTTATGTTTCTGGAATGGGCCGATGGCAAATATACAGTGAAATGCGGAAAAGTTATCTTTGTACCAACAAATACTCGAAATAAGTGACTTTATCTCGATATTGGTTCTTCTAAATGAATAATATAAATTTAACATAAAATTAAACTAGTCTTATTAACTAAGCTCTAAGCTGATGTAAGTAACTGATTTTGAGTCGGCGCCTAGCAAACAAACGAGTGCGGAGATCGCATTTTTGGAATGTTACTGTTTATCGCTGGAGATTTCATGTTGCATTTTTATGTTATTTTGGTATTGATCATTTCTTTAAAGTAATTTAATGATCGTCGTTGATTGTTTGTTTGACGCCGACTGAAAATTAGTGACTTACATTAGTTTAGGAAGTTAGTTATCAAGACCAAATTTTTCGCTTTTCAGCAATTTCTTTCGTCAGTTTATTTTTTATTTTTTTGTGGCTAGAATCTACTTATTTCTTACTATCTACTCAATTTCTTATTACTTTTAAAAAACTTACTCACTTACCTCACTTCAACTATTAACTGTTATAGAATAACCTACTTATACTATTTATTTACTCAGTTCAACAGGTTACCTCATTTACAGAACAGGAAGAAAGGACATATGTGAAAAAATCTAAACTTCTTAACAAAAAATCAAACCGACGAAAAAATCAACTGAAAAGCAAAAAATAAAATAAACCCTCTTAGTATTAATTATAATTGAGCTCCTAAACTAATGTGAGTAACTAATTTTGAGTCAGCGCCATACAAACAATTATCCAAGATCATTATATTACTTTAAAGAAGTAACCAACACGCCGCTGTGCATCATTTTACGCTTCACCTAATTCAATTACTAGTTTGTTTGGCGCCAACTCAAAATTAGTTACTCACATTAGTTTAGGAGCTCAATTATCATTAAGACTAAGAAGGTTTATTTTATTTTTTGCTTTCAGTTCCATTTTTTCGTCGGTTTGATTTTTTGTTAAAAAGTTTTTATTTTTCAATTTTTTGTGGTTGAAATCTACTAATTACTACCTACTCAATTTTTGATTACTTCCAAAATACTTACTTACCTAGCTTACTTCAACTATTAACTGTTAAATAATATGATCATCCACTTCAACTATTTATTGTTATATTATATAAATTATTTTTGGAAGTTCTGGTTAGTTGATTTCATATCACTTTGTATATAATTCCATCCTTTCATAGAATGTTATTATTGTGACGGATGAAGGAGGATCTGTCAATGTCAACTAGGGGAGAGTTGGGGAAAACGGGATACTTAGTGTTCTAGGTCTCATACATTTTTTAATAAAGTAATGCTGGGGACAATTTTTTGGCTCCAGTTTCAATTATAAATGGGCTTTTGATTGTTACCATTTTTTATGTGAATACAAAAGTAACATGAGATTGAAAATATGAATAATAAAAAAGTAGCAAGTATCCCATTTTAGCGACCTAGTTGGATAAAACGGGATACTTAAGCTTGTATAACGTTTAGCCCCCAGCAAATAAGACACAACATGGTAAATGAAGAAAAATGATTATTATTATTCTTAACATTATAAAAACAAAACAAGTACTCTTCAAATCTTTTCTGTCCCAGTGATGCCAATATACCATTTTACTTTGGTCGACATGACAGCCATCACTGGGAAAGGAAAGCTCAACAAAAAAATTATTAAAATATGTTACTGGCACAAGTCACAGATAAAAACTTCGTCTTCGTCTTCCCCCGCTCCCGCACAAGCTTCATGGGCCCAACCTTCGCAATGCTGGCACCTTATCCAACCTTCTTCTGCCTTAGAATTGAATAAAATTCATGCAAAATATACAGGTCGCTTTTCGCTTTCATCTTCTGAACTGGAATCATTACTTCCCCTCTATTTACTTTTTTTTTTAACCCTTGGTATGCTTTTGTCTTTTTTCTCTCACGCTCGTTTTTTTCCTCTGAACTGTCTTTCTCTTTTGGGTTCTTTGCTTTTATGTCTTTTCTAGTTGTCATCTCATTGTCATTTATTTTGCCTTTTATATTCAGTTTGACTAAAAAGGCTGCTTTTTCAGTATCTCCAAAGTTTAACTTTGGCTTCTTTGTAAGACTTTCACAGATTTATTCTTCGAGTTCCTCTTTATATGGTGCGATGTTAACACTGCAGTTTTACCCTTTCTTCTGTCATTGAGATTTAATTTTCTTTCAGAATGAGAAACCGGAACAACTTGTTGTGGCGTTACAACAAAATTCTGGGTGGTGTGGGAACATGAAGGAGTCGAATTTGCATACAACTGCTTCGTAGGAATCGTTGTTATGCTTGGTGGTTTTCTCAGTGGTGATGTCGGTGAAGTTCTTGGTGGTGTCCTTGGTGGTGTCCTCGGTGGTGTTCTAGTTGGAGAGTTTCTATGTTCTGGTAACTGGTCATCATCTCTTTCACCTTGAATGGGCCTATTTGTAGTTTCGGCCGGTTCAAACATCCAGTCTGGGAAGATCTCTGGATTTAGTGGATGCACCCCCGTTTTTCTGAATCCGCTAACTGTGGTCTGGACGCTAGCGGCTTTCATGGAAGCATTTCCAAAAAGTTTGCCCATATGAGAAATAGTAACAGGCCTGCCTGGATGTTGTTGCATCCATCTTTGGACCTCTGAACTGTATTATGTGCTGAGTGGTGACATAAAACTCACTAATTAGTTTCAGTTTAGATTTGTTATATTATAATTTCCATAATATTAATTGACTTCTGATGTTTTTTTTTATAACCGCTTTCTTAGCTGTTTGACCAACCCTCAGAAGTTAATGAAAACTTGTTCGAGTTAAGATCACGGGGACCTTACCTTTTATAGTGGGATCCGAAACCACTCTTGGGACCTTGAAAAAAAAATTTCACCAGCTGCGGGAATCGAACCCGTGCCAGGTGGAAACAGTTGACACAAGACCCACGCTGGTGCCACTGAGCCACAGGCCCCGTTAGAAGTCGTTATTTATAATTCGATTTTTTTTTGAGTCTCTACTGTTGAGTTCCAAATTGTTGTTGTGTGTGGTTTGTGTCGTTTATGGTATCAAATGATGGATTTCGAAAAGTTTTATAATAGAATTGAATGTGTCGAAAGGTTCCATAAAATGTTGGTAAATCGATAGGTTACCCCATATATCGTAATACCATAAACTTCAAAAATGCATATCTTAAAAACGCAACATACAAAGTTGATAAAACTATCGTATATGATAGTCAATATTTCCAAAATATTTTGAGTAAAAATTAACGGAACGGTTTTCCAGATATTCAATAAAAACATTGTAAATGACCTATAAAAAATTTAAAGCACCCTTTATCTAAATGAAAGGTAATACTGAATAATTGAGTTCATCAGAATGTTACCCTATCTTTCATTCAATGGGCAGTAGGAATCAATTCCTTTTTTTGTAATCGAAAACGATCTGTCAATTGTTTTCAGTATAGGGGTATACTGGAAAATTTAGAAAATATATATATTTCAAACACAGAGAGTCATCAAGAAATAAAACACGTTTTTTCGTCTACAATAGACTGAAACTATGATATCTTGACAAAATATAACTTGTTGGTTTTGAAATAATGCTGGAAAGAAAATCCGGAAAAATGATATTTTTGACTATGCCCAGTTTATATATGTACTATAATCAATAAGATTATAATCGAACCTGTATATGAGTTCCGATCAATACATTTTCATCCTTGCTCGGTCTTATTTCGACTAAAAAAACAGTTTTTTTCTTTGTCAATCCTACCCTAATACGACGTTTTTACGAACTTTGGCCGATTATATCTCAGAAACTGAACATACAAAATCATTTAAACCTACACTTTTTTCTAATGACCCATCCCACTAAAATATAATAAAATTTCAGCCAATTCGACGGACAGCAATTTTCCATATGTTTTCGTGCGGGGTTATTTATAGGATACATTTTTGCAGAAAAAATAATGCGCTACAACTTTTATGCAAGACATTTTATCATATCTCCATTAGTTCTGGAGTTGTAGCTCAAAATATGAAAATTCAGAGAATATTTCGATTTTTTTTTTATTTTTAGGACCGTGGCATGGTGAAGAATTGCTCAATCAATTCTTCACACATTTAACTACCTGAATCCAGAATTTCAGCTGTTTTGTAATTTTGGTTAGATTTTGGTTAAATTTTGTTTCTATATTGGATTATCACGCCCCATACTTCCAGATTTCTCGTTACCCCCGGTATATACCTCGACGAGGCTTGAGATGGGCGATTCGTAGATGTCACGAGTCAAAGTCACGTCGTCGACCCGGCCTGCTTGGCCACCGCACGAAAGGCCCCATTGTCGGGTCGTTCGTTCGTATTGTTCGATAGTTACACGAAAAAAACAAACTTACACACACATGCATCCATAAATCCGCTCGTTATATGGGAAACTCGCAGAAAATGTCAAATTAGTTGTTGTCCAACGGATTTATTGACTTTATGAAGGTATGAGATGCAGTTTGTTCGTTTCTGTTAGGAACATATAAGACTGTTATTTGTTTATTTCAGTGAGTGAAATCAAAAAGGAGGAGGTTACATGTTACTTGATCAAGAATGAGGCGATTTACAAGATCCATGGCATTCTAGTTCGAAAAAAAAAATTGTAATAAAAATGACTTTATATGTCAAATATTGACAAGTGGGGTGTTGATGGATCTAGAATGTAATTCTCGATCGAAATAAGTAAAAATATATAAGATGTCCCATTTACAAATCGAAAGTTAGGGTCATTTCCGGTCAAACCGGAAGTACGGCAAAGCAAGTGAATATGCCAAGAATGTAAATTGAACTATAATACACAACCCTCAAATTTCGTTTTTCTATCTTCAATAATAAAAAAGTTATAGGAGTGATCCACCTTAGATAATCACCCGGTATAGTGATAAAAAAAAAGTTGTAAGTTTTTTATCAATGTATAAATCCAAAGTATTGTGGCAACCTTTTTCATAAATGTTTCATTACTCGGTGTTTTTATGAATACTGGGTAGTTAACTAAGTTTATGTCAATAAGAGAGAAGTATTGTACACCTGTACTCTACCCGTCTCATTAATGTATCATTCCAAAGAGGGAGTACTTTACTCTTCTCATAAATTTTCAAAAAATTTGCACCACGAAAAAGTATCGGGAAATAATTCTAGTTCTAAGGAAGCTTATAAGTGAAAACTTGTCGAACGCACTGTATACTTCCTAACGGTTAAATGGAATGATTTGATCACCCAAGGTGTTGTCCGTTTCCTCTGCCCAAGCCGCCTGGATCGCTGAAAAACCCTGTCTGAGCAATGTGTACGCAGTCTTTCAACTTTTCAACTCGCCTACCTACAGCATCAAGTCGGCGCTGTCTTTTCGGGCAACATTGTTACTCGATAATTTGTTTTTTCTCAGACGATAATCAGGAGATATGAATGTCTCTCACACTCGGGAGGTATAGCGGTGAATTATATACGACAAATACTTCATTTGGTTCAAGAATGATGTCATTGCCGAAAAGGGATTACAGTTTTTTTTCGCAAAAGAAGTACAGACATTGTATTGATCGAATGGTATTTCTTTTTGGAATAACACCACTGTTTATTGATTTAAAAAAATATTTCGCTTATGGTTAATATTCTAACATGTATTTCATTCCAACAGATGAATATTCTATAACAGTTAACAGAATATCGGTATACCTCGATATTTAACCATGAAATTACATTTTACACAATTTTATGATTTGTTTGTGGATGTTCGTGAAGTATTCGATTGTCTCTCACACGACCTTCTGTAGGAAAAATTCTACGGAATCAGAGAAATACCTCTCAAATTCATGACATGATATTTAATCAACAGACAGCAGCTGGTTAAAACGCGTAACACGACATCTGACCTCAGAACCATAACGCATGGAGTTCCTCAAGGTTCGGTCCTTGGCTCGTTATACTTTATCATGTATATCGCTGTCGAATACAATGAGATATACGTAAACCATGATCTAATCAAATACAATCAATACATATTCATGCTGGCAAGGAAATTTAAAAAAGAAAACAACTACAAGTTCGTATGGCATTTTCAGGGAAACATTTCCATCCGCAAAGACGAGAACAGCAAAGTGATCAAAATGACACGAGAAGAGGACTTGAGAACTGCTAAGAGAAAAGTACTAGAAGAATAGTCTGAAAATTATGTACCTGAATGTTAAAAGTGCGCGAAACAAACATCAGGATATTTGTTTATGTCAAAGATTCCAACTATAATATAATTGTGACAATTCAACTTAAGTATAAAAAATCGCATATGCCACAGTGCAATTGTCAGTTTGACAGCGGCAAAAGTTAGCTGCAACTTTCACAGCGACAAATGCACTAGTGGTTTCTTCACTTATTCATCAATTATCTCGGCGTTGGTTGCCAAAATAAATAGTTTGACATGTTTGTCAACAACTTATTGAATTTCTAAGCACTAACAATGAGTCGATTCGGTGAGTCTACAAACGCCGAAATTAGTCAAATTGTTTATATCTGTGTTCCTACTAATACAGTTGCGACGCAATCATCAATCTGGCGACCATTTCCTACGTTTTGCGATGCAAAAAGATATGAATTCGAGCCAGATACTTCCATCGAGAAATTGAATGTAATATCGCATGATTGGGCATTTAATATGCGTAAAGGCAACGGAGAAGACTACAAAGAAGCAGTAGTTAAAACAATTTGGAACACCACCGCTAAAATGCTACAAAGTTAATATTATAACGAATTCAATATTGTATTCAACCCTTTCACCGACGTTCAGTTCAATTCGTCACGAGCTGCACGTAATGCTTAACGTAAAATCCTACAAGCACAACCCGAGAAGAGAAAATCTAGTGCATCAGCTCTTAATAAATCTGAAGTATTTGCAATGGCCAGATTATATAACAAAAATGAACCGGAAGGACTTGGCTTGGCGCGGAGGAGAAGCAGCTTACTGCAAAACCACTTATTTCGTATCTGAAATTGAAAATAATGGAAAAGAAACTGGACGTATCGAGTATAATCCTCTATTTTCGAAAACGAGACAAGGCGGTAACAATAAATTATGTGACAGCAAATGGATTACGCCTAATATTGTAGAGGAAGATATTTGCCCAATACGTTTATTTAAAAAGTAAATGGAAAAACAAGACACTTTTATAATATTGGACAGAGTATTTCTTACACCAAATCCCTTTTGGAAGATAAAAAATTCTATGTCAAACGTGTCAAAATTACAAATCACTCAAATCGAGCGGCAGCAGTTAGCGAATTAAGTAAAAGCGGAATTGAAGAACAAGCTCTAATAAAACTAACAGGACACAGCAATTCATCATCAATAAAACCATACCTACAAGTTGACAAAGAGTATCATTCGAGCATTATTCAATCAATTCGTTTGGAAAAAAAAACATTCAACTCTACTACAGAAACGATTAGCTGTGGCACCCGCAGCGACATCACTGTTCCCAGTATGAATTTCAATAACTGCGTTTTTAATAATTGTACATTCAAACAAAAATGTGTTTATTTTTAATGTTTCATTAATAAGGTTTGCATTGATATGTTTCTAAATCTCTTATTCATTAAATTGTCCTGCAGGATTACACTCGATGTTTGTATTGATATCAGGTAGATTTGTGTTGTTCAAATTCTAAACTGATTCCTAAACCTAAACCTAAAAACGCTCCACCTTCGGTGTCGCGTTTTTAATAGTTGACAGTTTTTCTCGTCTAATTGCTGGGCAACAGTTAAACAACCCAAATTTACCCGATAAAATACAAACCTCTCGTACAATTATAAGTGATATCTCAAACCTGGTACTATACAAATGATACGAACCTATTTGTAATAAATGGTTATGAAGGCGTTCACTCATATAGAAACACATTTAAATACACTATCATTGAGGTCAGTAGTGAAAAAAAATTATAATCTTGTAGGCATTAAACTCTTAGATAATGATTTTTTGCCTGACTTAGATAATATCCCTAATAGATGCCAAACAAAATCCTAGGTGATATAAATTCGACCTAAAAATATAAATTAAGATTTAATGTCGACCTACTCAAAAAGCTCCCTGAGTTTGACACTTATGTAAACACAGTAGCACTTGATGGAATTAAGATTTGTAACGTGATTGAAGAAAATTATGCAACGCGATCAACAGCAAAGTCCAAATCAATCTTAGATCATTTGTTAACATAAAAATATAGAATGCTACATAACTACCGAAAATCACATAACTGATCATAAACTTTAAAATATACAACTCATAACTGACATCAAATCTCCACAGACTAGTAAAAAGATAATTCATAAACGTACCGTACGTACTAAATCAAAATAACTTTAAACAAAAATTCCAACAGCTGATAAACAGCCACGAACTAAATAGCTTTGAAAAACTATCATCAGCTATACAAGTTTGTAAAAAGGAATCAACAACTCAATATGCGATGAAATATAAAGAAGGTAATTACTTTTTTTTTTTTATGTTCTGGTTCCCACGAGAAGGGATATCCTGTAATGTTCAGAGAACATCGTGGGAACCAAGGGAAAGAAGGTAGGAGTTGGTGTTCTTCTTAAATTTCTGGAGGTTGTATGCCTCGGGGAACACCTCCCTAGGCAATGAGTTCCAAAGCCTCGCTGTTCGTTGGATGAACGAGTCTTTGGAAAGTGATATTCTGCAGGTCTCCAAAGTGACCACGAAGGGGTGTGATGACTGAACTTGACGGGTTAGTCTCGAAGAGACTGCCAAAGCAGGAACGATTGTTGATATTTCAGAAGAGCATCGCCCATGAAAATATCTATAAAATAGAGACAAATCGCCAACTTTTCTACGGTGTTCCAGACAAGTGAGCGAGTTTGTAAGCGAGGCATCACCGACGAGACGAATTGCCCTTTTTTGGACAGAATCCAATAGCCTCAGGATATGTTTAGGTGCCGCGCTCCAAATATGGGAACAGTATTCCAGGACAGGTCGGATCTGTGCCTTATAGATCATAAGCAGCTGAGTGGGGGTGAAATAGCTCTTGGCACGAAACAAAAAACCCAGTTTTTGGGATGCACTTTTGGCAATGGACCTTACGTGATTTTCCCAGGAACTGGACTGGATAACAAGGGCATTTCTAGAATTAATAAAAAAACGTGATAAGTTATATTTGGGATTAATTAAACATCCACTTAATCAACATGCAGCCAAAAAGTTCAAAAAATAAAATTGAAGTAAAAAAGCGCAAAAAACTTAAACAGGAATACTTTGAAAAAAATGGAGTGAGACAGGTAGTAACCCAAAAAAGCAATGGAAACTCATCAAAAGTCTAATTGAAGGTAACGGTCAAAGAAGTCAGATCACTTATCTAGACAATGAGATATCATTGATGATCCCAAAAATAAGCTGAACAAATGAACAGATATTTTGTTGATAATGGTGAATCGATAATAAATAATGTAAAACCACAAACAGCATCACCTGCTTTAAAAAATGAAAATAAAACTTAGAACTTCAACACCCCGTATCTTGGAAACGTAGCGTTTCCGGACGTATATTTATTTGGACAATTCATATTAGAATATTGTGAAGAATCACCTCCTGAAGTTTGTAAAGTTCATCTGACTCACCCTGTATATCACTGCAAAATGATGATTATGATGATTTTTCGTCCAAATTCATAAGGATATTTGTGAAGTATTTAAAAAAAATTGCAATATTAAACTCATATTAAACCCCACAATAACATATTTCAACCCGCCTCTGGATCAGCACCAATTGAATAATGTGCTGTCCGCAAACCCATTCATATGTGGACCATAACGCAAAAACCAAATTGCTTTCAGATTCTGTCGATAGTTCCGCATTGACAAAAACGAAGTTATCCTGGCCCACAATTCATCGCGGTTAATTCGATAAAAGAAACACCTTCGTGGACCTGAATCAGGCCAATTTAGTGTCGTTACGCCATCTAGAAATTCCAGGTGGGAAGAGCGAGTACTGTTGCTTTTCGATACTTTGTAAGCGTATATATATATATATATATATATATATATATATATATATATATATATATATAACTTCGTGTGCAAAGTCACCCGCATATTGAGGGTGGCTTTGACCTATGGCTTATATTTTGCATGCTTTTCTCTTTATATGATATACATAGGCCAAAGTAACCTGACGGATAAAATCAGCAAAACAAATTTGTCCTTAAAAAAATAATTTCATTTTAATCATCACAAATGATTTAGTCACTTGCATGCGATATATATTGTAATATAATAATAATTGTAAAAACAATAGCTGTTGAGAATTTTTGCCCCACGTTTTGGGTGCCAATTGTAATATAATGAGGATTGTAAAAACAATAGTTGTTATGATAATAATTTTTTTTGTTATGAAATATTGATAGATAATTATTTTCGCTCTGTATAATATATTTTGCAATGTAATAATAATTGCTAGCTAACGTCACTGTTCTCTCGTCACGTTGCTGCCAATTGTTATCACTTTTCTTACCACGACTAAACTCAGTTGGTACGCCTCTTGTCTCAGATAGCCGGTTCAGGCAATTGAGCCACTAGCCACTGCTTGATGTCAAATTTCAATCTATTCAATGTTTATAAGTATGATTGTTTATCATTGTGGAAAACAAACGACAAAGTATCAAAAAGCAATTATTTCCTTTATTCAGGAAAACTTAAAAAGGAAAGGGGAAAACAAACCATTTTACCTTGAAAGGAAAATTTCTTTAATAGTTCAAAATCAAATGAAAAAAGTTCTCCTGATGGGAAATGATATAATTTACAAATCAATTAAGTATAAAAAATCGCATATGCCACAGTGCAATTGTCAGTTTGACAGCGGCAAAAGTTAGCTGCAACTTTCACAGCGACAAATGCACTAGTGGTTTCTTCACTTATTCATCAATTATCTCGGCGTTGGTTGCCAAAATAAATAGTTTGACATGTTTGTCAACAACTTATTGAATTTCTAAGCACTAACAATGAGTCGATTCGGTGAGTCTACAAACGCCGAAATTAGTCAAATTGTTTATATCTGTGTTCCTACTAATACAGTTGCGACGCAATCATCAATCTGGCGACCATTTTCTACGTTTTGCGATGCAAAAAGATATGAATTCGAGCCAGATACTTCCATCGAGAAATTGAATGTAATATCGCATGATTGGGCATTTAATATGCGTAAAGGCAACGGAGAAGACTACAAAGAAGCAGTAGTTAAAACAATTTGGAACACCACCGCTAAAATGCTACAAAGTTAATATTATAACGAATTCAATATTGTATTCAACCCTTTCACCGACGTTCAGTTCAATTCGTCACGAGCTGCACGTAATGCTTAACGTAAAATCCTACAAGCACAACCCGAGAAGAGAAAATCTAGTGCATCAGCTCTTAATAAATCTGAAGTATTTGCAATGGCCAGATTATATAACAAAAATGAACCGGAAGGACTTGGCTTGGCGCGGAGGAGAAGCAGCTTACTGCAAAACCACTTATTTCGTATCTGAAATTGAAAATAATGGAAAAGAAACTGGACGTATCGAGTATAATCCTCTATTTTCGAAAACGAGACAAGGCGGTAACAATAAATTATGTGACAGCAAATGGATTACGCCTAATATTGTAGAGGAAGATATTTGCCCAATACGTTTATTTAAAAAGTAAATGGAAAAACAAGACACTTTTATAATATTGGACAGAGTATTTCTTACACCAAATCCCTTTTGGAAGATAAAAAATTTTATGTCAAACGTGTCAAAATTACAAATCACTCAAATCGAGCGGCAGCAGTTAGCGAATTAAGTAAAGCGGAATTGAAGAACAAGCTCTAATAAAACCAACAGGACACAGCAATTCATCATCAATAAAACCATACCTACAAGTTGACAAAGAGTATCATTCGAGCATTATTCAATCAATTCGTTTGGAAAAAAAAACATTCAACTCTACTACAGAAACGATTAGCTGTGGCACCCGCAGCGACATCACTGTTCCCAGTATGAATTTCAATAACTGCGTTTTTAATAATTGTACATTCAAACAAAAATGTGTTTATTTTTAATGTTTCATTAATAAGGTTTGCATTGATATGTTTCTAAATCTCTTATTCATTAAATTGTCCTGCAGGATTACACTCGATGTTTGTATTGATATCAGGTAGATTTGTGTTGTTCAAATTCTAAACTGATTCCTAAACCTAAACCTAAAAACGCTCCACGTTCGGTGTCGCGTTTTTAATAGTTGACAGTTTTTCTCGTCTAATTGCTGGGCAACAGTTAAACAACCCAAATTTACCCGATAAAATACAAACCTCTCGTACAATTATAGGTGATATCTCAAACCTGGTACTATACAAATGATACGAACCTATTTGTAATAAATGGTTATGAAGGCGTTCACTCATATAGAAACACATTTAAATACACTATCATTGAGGTCAGTAGTGAAAAAAAATTATAATCTTGTAGGCATTAAACTCTTAGATAATGATTTTTTGCCTGACTTAGATAATATCCCTAATAGATGCCAAACAAAATCCCTAGGTGATATAAATGTCGACCTACTCAAAAGAAGCTCCCCTGAGTTTGACACTTATGTAAACACAGTAGCACTTGATGGAATTAAGATTTGTAACGTGATTGAAGAAAATTATGCAACGCGATCAACAGCAAAGTCCAAATCAATCTTAGATCATTTGTTAACATAAAAATATAGAATGCTACATAACTACCGAAAATCACATAACTGATCATAAACTTTAAAATATACAACTCATAACTGACATCAAATCTCCACAGACTAGTAAAAAGATAATTCATAAACGTACCGTACGTACTAAATCAAAATAACTTTAAACAAAAATTCCAACAGCTGATAAACAGCCACGAACTAAATAGCTTTGAAAAACTATCATCAGCTATACAAGTTTGTAAAAAGGAATCAACAACTCAATATGGATGAAATATAAAGAAGGTAATTACTTTTTTTTTTTTATGTTCTGGTTCCCACGAGAAGGGATATCCTGTAATGTTCAGAGAACATCGTGGGAACCAAGGGAAAGAAGGTAGGAGTTGGTGTTCTTCTTAAATTTCTGAGGTTGTATGCCTCGGGGAACACCTCCCTAGGCAATGAGTTCCAAAGCCTCGCTGTTCGTTGGATGAACGAGTCTTTGGAAAGTGATATTCTGCAGGTCTCCAAAGTGACCACGAAGGGGTGTGATGACTGAACTTGACGGGTTAGTCTCGAAGAGACTGCCAAAGCAGGAACGATTGTTGATATTTCAGAAGAGCATCGCCCATGAAAATATCTATAAAATAGAGACAAATCGCCAACTTTTCTACGGTGTTCCAGACAAGTGAGCGAGTTTGTAAGCGAGGCATCACCGACGAGACGAATTGCCCTTTTTGGACAGAATCAATAGCCTCAGGATATGTTTAGGTGCCCGCTCCAAATATGGGAACAGTATTCCAGGACAGGTCGGATCTGTGCCTTATAGATCATAAGCAGCTGAGTGGGGTGAAATAGCTCTTGGCACGAAACAAAAACAGTTTTGGGATGCACTTTGGCAATGGACCTTACGTGATTTTCCCAGGAACTGGACTGGATAACAAGGGCATTTCTAGAATTAATAAAAAAACGTGATAAGTTATATTTGGGATTAATTAAACATCCACTTAATCAACATGCAGCCAAAAAGTTCAAAAAACAAAATTGAAGTAAAAAAGCGCAAAAAACTTAAACAGGAATACTTTGAAAAAAAATGGAGTGAGACAGGTAGTAACCCAAAAAAGCAATGGAAACTCATCAAAAGTCTAATTGAAGGTAACGGTCAAAGAAGTCAGATCACTTATCTAGACAATGAGATATCATTGATGATCCCAAAAATATAGCTGAACAAATGAACAGATATTTTGTTGATAATGGTGAATCGATAATAAATAATGTAAAACCACAAACAGCATCACCTGCTTTAAAAAAATGAAAATAAAACTAAAACTTCAACACCCCGTATCTTGGAAACGTAGCGTTTCCGGACGTATATTTATTTGGACAATTCATATTAGAATATTGTGAAGAATCACCTCCTGAAGTTTGTAAAGTTCATCTGACTCACCCTGTATATCACTGCAAAATGATGATTATGATGATTTTTCGTCCAAATTCATAAGGATATTTGTGAAGTATTTAAAAAAAATTGCAATATTAAACTCATATTAAACCCCACAATAACATATTTCAACCCGCCTCTGGATCAGCACCAATTGAATAATGTGCTGTCCGCAAACCCATTCATATGTGGACCATAACGCAAAAACCAAATTGCTTTCAGATTCTGTCGATAGTTCCGCATTGACAAAAACGAAGTTATCCTGGCCCACAATTCATCGCGGTTAATTCGATAAAAGAAACACCTTCGTGGACCTGAATCAGGCCAATTTAGTGTCGTTACGCCATCTAGAAATTCCAGGTGGGAAGAGCGAGTACTGTTGCTTTTCGATACTTTGTAAGCGATATATATATATATATATATATATATATATATATAACTTCGTGTGCAAAGTCACCCGCATATTGAGGGTGGCTTTGACCTATGGCTTATATTTTGCATGCTTTTCTCTTTATATGATATACATAGGCCAAAGTAACCTGACGGATAAAATCAGCAAAACAAATTTGTCCTTAAAAAAATAATTTCATTTTAATCATCACAAATGATTAAGTCACTTGCATGCGATATATATTGTTATATAATAATAATTGTAAAAACAATAGCTGTTGAGAATTTTTGCCCCACGTTTTGGGTGCCAATTGTAATATAATGAGGATTGTAAAAACAATAGTTGTTATGATAATAATTTTTTTTGTTATGAAATATTGATAGATAATTATTTTCGCTCTGTATAATATATTTTGCAATGTAATAATAATTGCTAGCTAACGTCACTGTTCTCTCGTCACGTTGCTGCCAATTGTTATCACTTTTCTTACCACGACTAAACTCAGTTGGTACGCCTCTTGTCTCAGATAGCCGGTTCAGGCAATTGAGCCACTAGCCACTGCTTGATGTCAAATTTCAATCTATTCAATGTTTATAAGTATGATTGTTTATCATTGTGGAAAACAAACGACAAAGTATCAAAAAGCAATTATTTCCTTTATTCAGGAAAACTTAAATTAACCTGGCCTACGATACATAACTTATTCTATGGTCAATCTACAAATTTTCATGGATAATCATGAGAAACAGGTCATGGATAAATAGACACAACCTCACTTTTACCTTGAAAGTGAAAATTTCTTTAATAGTTCAAAATCAAATGAAATAAAGTTCTCCTGATGGGATATGAGTTATTAGTGAAGTTGTTCAGTTCGTAATGTGCACTAGGAAAGTTTATACCTGATCCTGGAACTGTCGCTGTTCAATACACAACCAGAATTTGGATTCCCTTTCAATCCAATGCTCTTAGGAACTCCAATACCAAAAGAAGGAACCATACAAATCCAGAAATCTGCTTTGGAATACTTGTATATGGAATACATACAAGGTAATGTAGTTTGCTGCTTATAATTATTGAAATTATTGAATTTTTCTCATCCTCCTAGCAAAACGTGGCATTCATTTTCAAATTATTTTCAATCTCTCCTGGCTTTGTTTTTTCCGTCACTTGGATACCATTTTTCCTCATTCCTTTTGATTTGAATTTTTGAATTGGCGCACTATGTTCTCACATTTTCACTGTTTGGGGTTATTTGTCAAAACTTATGAATAAAACTATTTTTCCTTTCTTACAGACTATTTACAATATTCAATCATAATTGTCTCTGACACTTTTCCGTTCTTATTTTCTCACAATTTCAAATCTTACATTTGACCATACTGTTTCCTGATTGGCTATTGTCATCAAGAAGTTTGTTGTTCTCCCATTGGCTATTTTTAGTTACTTACAATTTCATATACTGTATGTTTCAAGCTTATAATTTTGTTTATCACATTTTATTCAGGATGATTTTGTAAATCTAGACCTTTCTTGTTGTCTTTTGAATAATTATGGGTTGTAATCATTATGACAGTGTATGAAATTGATTGTTTTATAGTATTTGGAAATTTTTATCTATTAATATTATACAGAGGCTTCATGAAGGAAATATAATTTCAAAATATGTAAAAACAATATCTCTTAAACTAATAGCTATTGAGTAATTATTCTTTTTGTGGGTTTTTTATGAAATTGTTTCCTTTTTTCCTTTTAAAATATATAACTGGTTTTTCATAACATAACAATATATATATATATATATATATATATATATATATATATATATATATATATATATATATATATATATATATATATAACTTCGTGTGCAAAGTCACTCGCATATTGAGGGTGGCTTTGACCTATGGCTTATATTTTGCATGCTTTTCTCTTTATATGATCTACATAGGCCAAAGTAACCTGACGGATAAAATCAGCAAAACAAATTTGTCCATGGAAAACTCATTTCATTTTAATCATCACAAATGACTGAGTCACTTATACCTCTTAACTTCTCACCCAATCATATATGAACGTATTGCTGGTTGCAGACAAATTTGGTTGCAAATGACGAGGTACTGAATGGAATCATCATTTATTCAATTCCATAGGACAATTTACATTGTATTGATACAGTCATTTCATGAAGTATATACAACTCTAGAAGAAGACATTATTTACACTATTTACAGTTCACAGGTTTTATACACAGTAATATAATATAATATAGTGAGAAAGACAAAGACAAATCATACAAATACTATCAAACAGTGCTCGAAAAGAATTCATTCATATTGTAAAAACGGTTATCAATTAGGAATGTTTTAAATTTGGTTTTAAAGTCAATCAATGAATTTACTAGTTCTTACGTAGTCTGGTAACTTATTAAAAACTTTCAAACCCATATGATCAGGTGACCTATATGAAAATGTCCTCTTCGTCGCGTGGAATAATTATGAAAGTGTTCATTAAGTAACATTTTTTTCTTATTTTGAAAAACATAAATACATAACTCATACACAAATAGGCATGTTAAAGGCAAAATATTGTATAAACAATTCTCTGCATGATACTCTACATGGGACTTTGGCAATGCATCTAATAATGCCTTTTTGAGCAATGAAAACATCCGATACATCAGTAGCATTTCTCCAGAAACAGATACCGTACCGTAGTCTTGAATCTACTTGTGCATAATACAAATTAATTAGTTGATTTGGTTCCAGTATATCTCTCAAATTAATGAAAAGACATTTCAAGGAAGATAACTTAGTTGTCATTTTTTTACAGTGTTTTTTCTAATTCAGATTCTCATCTAGATTGATGCCTTGGAATCTAATCAAATTGTGAATACTATACACCGGACTATTGTCAATGCTGAAGACCAAATCATCAACTCTCTTCTGGCTATGATGAATTCTGATAACTTCTGTTTTCTGAGTGTTGAAAAGCAAATTGTTATCGTTGAATAATCCGAAACTTTGGTGATCAATTCTGAGCATTTGTTCTCAAGTGCAGGTGTTTCTGCTGCCGAGATAATGAATGAGAAATCATCAGCATATGCAGCGTAATGTGTATCGCCTATAAAATGATCGAGTTGATTAACATATAGTATAAAAAGCACAGGGCCTGAAATTGATCCCTGTGGTACCCCCAACTCTAATATCAAATTCGCTGATTTGAATTGTTGAACTATATTTTCCGGGGAGAGCTTCTAAAGAAACGAATTGTTTACGATGTTGTAGGAAAAGATGATATCCAAGATAAGGATGCACCCCTCAAGCCATACATTTCCCAATGTAGCCAACAGTTTTTCATGATCAACACAGTCAAATGCCCTGCTGAGATCACAAAAAACTGCAGCAGGATATTCGCCTGCATCTACATAATCAACAATCTGTTTATAAAATAAAACAAAGCGGTTGACGTTGATCTTTTCAACTGAAATCCATGCTGTTTACTTGTGATGATGTCAAATTGTTCCAAAAAAGACATGAGTCTGTCTAGAAAAACATACTCAAATACCTTGGAGAAAATATTTGGTACTGTAACAGCCCTATAATTCCCCATTTGGGTGGGATAATTTTTTTTAAACAGGGGTAACACTTTTTCAGTTTTCATATTCAGGGGAAAACAACCAGTTCCAAATGGTTTATTTACTAAATATGTGATAGGCTCAGATATAATTCGCATTATTTTTTTCAGAAGAAATGCTGGAATGTCATCTTCTCCTGCCGACTTTTTATTTTTCATTTTTGTATTAACAATTTTCAATAGTTCTTTCTCAGGTATTGGTTTCAAAAACATAGTTTTCACATTGAAATCATTAGAATATGTGAGAATAACTGATAGAATATCTTCCATCAAATTGATAGGACTTTCAACAAAAAAATCATAAAATTTTTTAGCTACAGTTTTTGGGTCACTCATGACGATGCCTTCATCATTTCTAATGACAATTTCATTGTTTTTTTCTATTTGTCAGTTTCCTCACAACATTCCATGAAGAACGTACAACATCATCGGAATTCACTATGAGTTCTTGATAGTAACTCTTTTTTTTGCATTCAATAGAGCGCATTGCTTTTTTTAGCTTCATTGTAAACTGATGTTAACCGGTTATCGCATATTTTCAGAGCGAATAAATCCTTCAGGTTACGACTCGAAGATACTACCATCCACCCAAAAATTTTTCTTATCGTACAAGTAGCATTTACGTTTGGGAAAATGCAGGTCAAATTGTGATAAGAAAATATTATAAAAATGATCAAATGCCTTATTGAAATCCTCTATATCATAAAGAGATGACCAATTTTCAGTTTCTAAATATTCGAAATTACAAATATTACCTTCATTGAAAATTCTTTTCATTTTCGATACCTTGGAGATAGTCCCACATTGCCTCTATGATTTTAATTCTGCTAGTACGGTCCTGTGGTCTGAAATTGAACTGTCTATGACACAACGAGTGCCACTGTCATGTGAGCTTATAAAAATCTGGTCAATAATAGTATATAGTATAGTAGTATAGTATATAGTATACAGGTGTTATCAGTCACTCGAGTAGGCCACTGAACTATTGGAGTAAGATTAAAACCCGACAAAACATAACAAAGAGATTTAAAATGAGTATTTTATACAAATCAAAATTAAAATCACCACATACAATAAATTCAATGTTTGGTTTATACAGATAATCAAGCACTGCTGATATTTTACTAAAAAATATTTTTTCGTCACCAGAAGGCGATCGGTAACATGTCAATATTATATTTTGGCGTTCACCAATTTTGAATGAGACACCACAGATCTCAAAAGTCTGTTCAACACAAAATTTCTGGATGTTGAGTTTATTCACACAAATGTTTTCCTTGGTCCAAATACCAACACCTCCACATTTTTTTGTAGGTCTGCTATACGAACTCACTAGTTTATAGCCATTAATATGCATGGAATCAAGACGAACTCCTAGTTTATAGCCATTAATATGCATGGAATCAAGAGATTCATTTTGAACACCAATTTCCTATATGATTGATTTTAGTACAAACAGTGTATTTACATTTTTTATTTTTTTTTATGTTCTGGTTCCCACGAAAAGGGATATCCTGTAATGTTCAGAGAACATCGTGGGAACCAAGGGAAAGAAGGTAGGAGTTGGTGTTCTTCTTAAATTTCTGGAGGTTGTATGCCTCGGGGAACACCTCCCTAGGCAATGAGTTCCAAAGCCTCGCTGTTCGTTGGATGAACGAGCCTTTGGAAAGTGATGTTCTGCAGGTCTCCGAAGTGACCACGAAGGGGTGTGATGACTGAACTTGACGGGTTAATCTCGAAGAGACTGCCGAAGCAGGAACGATTGTTGATATTTCAGAAGAGCATCGCCCATGAAAATATCTATAAAATAGAGACAAATCGCCAACTTTTCTAGGGTGTTCCAGACAAGTGAGCGAGTTTGTAAGCGAGGCATCACCGACGAGACGAATTGCCCTTTTTTGGACAGAATCCAATAGCCTCAGGATATGTTTAGGTGCCGCGCTCCAAATATGGGAACAGTATTCCAGGACAAGTCGGATCTGTGCCTTATAGATCATAAGCAGCTGAGTGGGGGCGAAATAGCTCTTGGCACGAAACAAAAAACCAAGTTTTTGGGATGCACTTTTGGCAATGGACCTCACGTGATTTTTCCAGGAAAGGTTATTGCTGATAGTAATACCAAGCATCGATATGGATGACTTCAGTGGTATGGTTACTCCTGACAAAGTTATGTTAGGCACAGTGAGATCGGCTTTTCTAGAGAAAAGACATGCTTGTGTTTTGTTTGCATTGAATTCTACCAAGTTATTAGATCCCCACTCGAGAATTGTTGCTAAGTCCATATTTATATTATTAACATTTCTTCCTCGTTCATTTCTGGTTTCACGGGCTGATATAGGGGCCCTGGAAGAGAAAGCGGTATGGAGGGTACTATCATCGGCAAAGCTGTGTACTGGACATGAAGTTGCTTTCAACAGGTCGTTGATGTGAAGTAGAAATAGTGTTGGTGCGAGAATAGATCCTTGCGGAACACCAGCATTTATGAGTAGAGTGTCAGATGAAACTCCATCGACCACTACATGGAGAGACCTGTTTGAGAGAAAACTAGCAAGCAGAGAACACAGCTGAGGGGGCAAGCCATAAGACGGAAGCTTGGCGAGGAGTCCCTGGTGCCAAACTCGATCGAATGCCTTGGAGATATCTAATGCCACAGCTAAAGTTTCTCCATACTTTTCAATAGATAGCTGCCATATATGTGAGACGTAAGCGAGCAGGTCACCAGTTGATCTCTGATAAAGTAAAAATATATTGGGCTCAAACATTAACTTGTTAGAGGTCCCTGCTTCCGTTTCTCTAAAAAACGCCCAATGCATGCTCCGATAGGCCAGAATGATGGATCCATAGCTTTTCGGTAGTGGTTTTCCATTATAGTGACTTTAAATGAGGAGTAGAGTTCTGGGAATTTTGAGTTCAGTGATTCGCAAATCACTTCTGGAAAATTGGATTTCAATAGATTGGATAGCTCATTTGTCGTCGTTCCAGGCTTAAGTTTATACACATGCAAATTTGTATATTTTGGCACACCCTTGACTATTTCGGAACTATTGTTTCCGATAATAACATTTCTCCTACGTTTTCTCTATACTTCTTTCCATTTATCTTCATCTAAATTCGAATTACCAGAGGATTTTTCATTATTGGTCAAATTTACAATTTTATCATTTTTATTTGGGCTTCCACCTGTGCTATAAAATCAGAAATATCTTGTTTTGTTATTTCATTAATTATTGGCTGAGGAATTTTCTTTTTTACAATTTTTGTCTGTGTCCCACTTTCGTGATTAGTTTTTTGTTGGAAATAATTGTCGATCCATTTCTTGTGAGCAGTCACACCGGGTGACGTTTTTGCTTCAGTTTTTGTCTCCTCAGATAATATAAACTTCGAGCTCGAATTTTCGATTGATTTAATTTTATTCAATAATACTATATGTTCGTTTAGTAAACAAATTTTATCTCGTAACTCACATATACACATATAAAACATATATAAACATAAACATATAAAACATATATAAGTATATAAATATAGGTACCACATACAATAGGAAGATTCTCGAAAAATCAACCTGACAAAAAAAAAGGCAATATTTAAATTTTAAAATCAATAATGTCTATCAAAACGAGCCAAAGTCACCCAGCTGTGTTAAATCCATTCGAAATTAGGGTACCATTGTATTTGCTTCAACATTGCTTTACAATTTGAATTTATCTGTACAATATGTCACGCAATCTTTCATAACCTTCGATAGCTCAGTTGGTAGAGCGGTGGACTGTAGTGGATATTGAATTGTAGACATCCATAGGTCGCTGGTTCAAATCCGGCTCGAAGGAATTTTTTTTTTCTTTTTCGGAGCCACTTTTTTTCAATTGAATTCTGAATTATGCTGACAATCTCTGATAAAAATATATTTCGTTACGAAAAAACTTATTGCAGTGTGATAGCAGAAGAAGAAATCTTAGTAATCCTCATAGATATTAGGAATATCTGAAAATACTAACTTGAATAAATACAAAATGTAATTGAGGAAATCCCTTTGTATCTGAAAGCCGTTTTTGTTTGAGATTTCCTTATTCTTTCGAAATATTCGATACGATTTTAATTTACTTACATATGAAATATAGAAGCAAAAACCTAAAAAATTCTCGGAATTTATATTATCTCCATAAAAATTGATTTCTTCCGAACATTATTCTCTTTTATCTTGACGAATCTGTAATTGAGAAAAACTGGCAGAAAATATCTTTCTCTCACAGTTTGTTCACAGTTCAGCATGTGGGGAAAAATTAAGCCATCAGAAATATGAAGTGCGGTTTTTATAGTCCCCTCCACTCTTGACTTTTTAACGGTTCAACGTGAACAATGGGACGAAAACCTTTTTGAATGATATCACCGATACTACTTTTAGAAATTAAAGACATTGTGATTGCTCGATAGATGGCGCGGGGGAGGGAGCACATCAATTTCAAATAGCATGGTGGTCAAGTGACACATCGTTGAAAAGATAATTTAATTCTCTTTCCAATCATCTGATTCAATTTGAATTTCATTATTACGTTTTTTCACAATATGCAGCTGACCAAAAATCAATTTCGGAGGCGTTGGAAGTTTCGGTGATTGCCGAAATGGTGGTTAATCGTCAACGAAATACCTCACATGTAGCAAATACGATTGACGTCTCAACATCGACAGTAAAAAAATATTTGAAGAACAAAAATTTCATCAATACAAGTTGGTAATGTTACATCACACACAGTTCCCACAGAAACTGATGTGTGGGCAGGAATTCTAAGAAACCTTTATTTCTGGAAGACAGCTTCAAGGTAAAATAGCCGGGATATCAATCAATCGTTTATTCATACAAAATTTGACAAGTTCAACAAGACTGTACACTCTGGAAAACCCATAGAAGCAACAGATGATGCTTGTATGTGATAAAAAACAGTTCAATGCATTTCATAACAATAATTAAAAAAAAAAAAAAAAAAAAAATCATCAGAAGTATTGGGGACGTGAAAATATATAATAATTCACATATAAAAATAAATCAAAAAAAAAAAAAAAACTCACAAAACCTTAGAGACGTGGTGACTTTGAGTCACAAAGCCATTGAAGACGAATAAAGATACAATAACTCACATGGGGAATAAATATTTTTTTTTAAATAGCATAATCAAATATTTGTCCAATTTGTTCACGAGGTTGACGTGCTATTAATTTTTTGAGTCCTTTTTTCAATTGCCGAATGGATTTTGAGGATTATATGAATTCTGGTAGGGAATTAAATACAGTAGGTCTCAGAAAATTATAAGATCTCTGTCCTACATTTCTGAACGCCTGTGGTATTATGTATTTATATTTATTGCGTGTAATATACTCATGGCTCGGCTGACTGAGTTTTTCCTTCTCCTTGTATTGATTCAGCACAAGTGTCTGATAGAATAAATGTCGAATATGCATGATTCATCTTCTTAAAATTTTAGCATCTTGTCATTCAAAAGTTAAGGCATGTGTTCACATGAAGTTTTTTTCTCAAAATGGACCCACGAATCAGCTTTTTAAATATCAGCATGTTATTAGGAAAACCCTGTATAAAGAAAACTCCAATAAACAACAATAACTCAACAACTTCGAAAAACAGCAAAAATCGGAACAACTCTCTGCTAGATAAGCATTTGATAAATATTGACAGGATGATTTGTTGGGAGTTACAAACTTATATTTGGCTGAATTTCATTTTTTTTATATTAAACCCATACATCAATGAGACCCCCATTTTTGGGATATTATTTTTCGTTTTTGGCTGATGATGGACCTTTCTAGGTCCGAAACATGTACCATCCCTGTTTAAGAGGAAAATAAACATTGTGGGGTACGACTGAGAGTTTTCTTAGAACATTTCATACCACTCAATTTCGAGACACAAATTACTTCTTATTGTCCTTGCTCAATCTCCAGTTATTTGACAGGCGTGAATACTACAAAACAATCATCTTAAAGAATCATCCAGCGCTGAGTAGTACTTGAAATAACCAGAAAATTATTCAGGCGAATTCATAACAATAAATAAAGTTTATTGAGTCAATTGGCATAGCTTTTCTGTGAAGTTCTCAAAACAATTAAAATAAATAATAGTGCTATCTACTTCTACGAACCTGGCGTGCCATACTTTAAATTATTCGATAATTACTAAGTATAATAAGAATTCTGCAGATAGAATCCATCAGATCAAAATAATTTACTCTAGGATTCCTCAGATCTATAAATTCAGTAAGAGCGTTATTAGTATTTTATGGGAATTGTAAATCTTCAGAATTATTTCAGAAGATATTGAATTGTAATTGCATCTCACAAATTGTTCTGGAGAAATAAAAATGAAGGAACAAAGTAGGAGGGTTTTTTACTTGAGACATTTTTCCTTCAGAATTATAGTGTGAAAATATTAATAATGATAATTTTATTTCAGGAATTTTCCAAATACAAAAGAATATAACAAAAAAACAAAAAAAACTTCTTGTGTGATATAATAGTTTACATTCAGAAGAAATTATTGCCTATACAGGGTGTTAATTGAGGACGTTGACAAACTTCGGGATGCGATTCTTTGGAAGATTTCAGGACGAAAAGTTCATAGAGAGAGAGAGAGAGAGATTTATTAACTACGTCCATATATATAAAGTTAAAAGAGTAAGACTAAATTTCCTAGGGCGATACATCACATCACAACACATGAATAAAATGAGGTTAACTCAGAACTCAGTCATTGTAAACAATACAGAAAGGGGTATGAAAGTTGAATTGACAAACATTAAAAGCCTAGATCATGCACTTTAAAATTATTGTTCAAAAAGTCCTTTACGGAGTAAAAACAGTTCATCAGTAGATAATATTTCACCGGTCTCTTAAAATTGTGAAAGTTCATATTTCTCATTTCCAAAGGTAATTTATTATATAGGTTGCAAAATTTCTTGAAATAAAATGTTGATATTTCTTGCAAATTTTATTAAAACAAATACAGATTTTGCACCCTTGATACAAAAATAACTGTTTCAAACGAGTAAAAATAAATATAGGTGGCACCCTCTACAAAAAACCAAAACTACTTACTTAAACGTCAAATTAATTTGCTAAGCATTAAAATAATGGTAATAACTTGAAATTGAAATTTTCAAGTCCAAATATCTAGAAAACGGTTGCTTATAGCGACTTGTAACAGGGGTAGCTTTTTTACGTAGATATGATAGAGGAATTGATTTCTCTACTGAAAAATGTGCTAGAAATACGCTCAAAAAAGTTACGAATCTTCAAAAAAGAGAAAGACGTGTAGGTGGCGCCCCCTACGAGAAAGAGCAATAATAACATCAGGTTCGAATTCGACACCTCATAAAACCTCTCAATACCAATTTTCGTTCAAGCAAGGTCAGTATTTCGAAAGTTATATAAAAAAAACTAAAATAAAAACACGCTGTATCTTGGAATCGAAGCGTATCCGGACATATATACATTTGGACAATTCATATTAGAATATTGTGAGGAATCACCTTCTGAAGTTTGTCAAAGTACTTCTGACTCACCCTGTGTATGTACATATTACCCCAAATACGAGGTAGCTGCTGTGAACCGTTGAGGATATCCCTCGACTGTCTTCCGTCTCCATCATCAAATCAACTCCGGGCCTCCATTATGTTGTAGTGTCATCAGAACTACATATGTGTGCCAAGTTTCAACAGAATCGATTCACAGGTGTGAAATCAATAAATCATTCCCTATTTTTCTACCCTAAGGGGTGTAATTTGTTTTCCAAATCCAAATGGGACCAACTTCGGACTACTCTGTGAAAAGTTATGCGTGGTCGTACATAAAAAAATACGTGTCGACTAGAAAACCTCCTCCTGTTTTTTCGTCGATTAAACATGATGATTGAAGTGAAAGTGGTCCTGAACAACTCTCTTTTTTTTCTGAGACAGTCTGCATGGGATTGCAGCCAATTTTGTGAACTGTACGAACTTTTGACAGTGCATAAAAAATAAGGATGAAAAAAATAAGAATTTCTCTTCGTGTTATAAATTTATAAGGATTTCAAGAATTTGCAGGTCTTTAAAGTGAAAAGTAGGCCGTATCTCGATAACGAAATGAGTTAGAGTATTTTTTTCAGCGCCAATCGAATCAGAACGGTCATTTTAGTATATGTTCAGATTTTCAAAAAATAAACTCAACATTTTTTCATTTCTAGAAAAAATCGATTAAGGGGTATACCGCTAAATCTGACGGACAATGAAAGTCATCAGATCTACTAGGTTTTGGTACCAGAATGTAGGAAATCACATCCTAATTCCAGAAATATATACCTTGCCATAGTTAGACTTGGTGGTTTGTGCCTACAGCAGGAAATATGTCAAAAAATCAGGACCAGAATTGCGTTATCATGTGGAGGGAGTAACCAAAAATTTTAACCGTAAAAATGGAAATAATAGAAGTAAATTCAAGAAACTTTTGACTGTGCACAAAAAACAAGGATGAAAAAAATAAGAATTTCTCTTCGTGTTATAAATTTATCAGGATTTCAAGAATTTTAAGGTCTTTAAAGTGAAAAGTAGGCCGTATCTCGATAACGAAACGAGTTAGAGTATTTTTTTCAGCGCCAATCAATTCAGAACGGTCATTTTAGTATATGTTCAGAATTTCAAACGATTAACTCAAAATTTTTTTATTCCTGAAAAAATCGCATAAGGGGTATACCCCTAAATCTGACGGACAATGAAAGTCATCAGATCTACTAGTTTTTGATACCAGAATGTAGGAAATCACATCCCAATTTCAGAAATATATACTTTGCCATAGGTAGCCTTGGTTTGTGCCTACGGCAGGAAATATGTCAAAATATCAGGACCAGAATGGCGCCACCATGTGGAGGGAGCAACCAAGAATATTAACCGTAAAAATGGAAATTAAAATGAACGTGCGTACATTTACATCTTTCGTTAGACTTAAAAACAGTGCCCATGACTCCCTGCTCTGGAAAAATATCTAATGAATAGCCTGAAGTCTCTATAAAAACATAATAAAAAACGCTTCAAATATATTTTGACCCAAAATGAATGAACACCTCATTATTTTGTAAAAAAACGACTTTTTTGCTAGAATGTGTTTGTCTATATTATAAACAATATTTTGAGAATATTTTCGGTACTGATTTTTTGAAGTTAAACATTCAAAAAGTCATCTTTCAAAACATTTGATCTAATACAAAAATTACGGCTTTCGAAACCAACCCCTTTGCGTCAAATTTCATCATTTAACCACACCTTCTAAATACCACCCAATTGTGACAGGTTTTTTTATATTTTCCTTCCGATTCTCGTTAACCTTAGAAGCAATTCGGTGCGCGTAAAAAAGGCTCGATGCTGATTTTTTGTTCGAAACACCTTTTTTAAGAACCACCCTTTGTGACAAGGTTTTTTTTATATTTTTTTCATGATTCTCGTGAGTTTTAGGAAACCACCCTTTGTGAAAAAATTTTATAAAATAATATTCCCATGATTCCCTTCAGCCTTAAAAGCTATTTCGCAAAATAGCTAGAATCTGATTTTTTGTTAATCCACCCCTTTTTGAAAACTACCCTTTTGTAACCGGTTTCATTTTTATTTTTACCGTGATTTTCGTCAGCCTTGAGCCTGTAGCCTTCAGCCTTTGCGAAAAATTCAATCATTTAACCACCCCTTCTAAATACCACCCCATTGTGACAGGCTTTTTTATATTTTACCTCTGATTCTCGTTAAACTTAGAAGCAAATCGGTGCGTGTAAAAAAGGCTTTGAAGCTGATTTATTTTCGAAACACCCCTTTTGAAAAGCATCCCTTTTGACAAATTTTTCAAATATTTTTTTTAGGATTTTCTGATTTTTAGAGTTCCGTGAAAAAAGGCTGAACTGATTTTTTTTCGAAACACCCTTTAAAACACCTTTGTGAAAGATTTTTAAAATAATTTTAGATTCCCTTCAGTTAAAGCAATTTCGAAAAAAAGCTGAATCTGATTTTTTGTTAACACCCCTTTTAAAACACCCTTTGTGGATTTTTATAATTTTCCCATGATTCCATATTTTAAATATTTTTTTATGATTTTCGTGAGTTTTTAGAGCAATTCCGTGAAAGAAGGCGTGAAACTGATTTTTTATTCGAAACACCCTTTCTAAGAACCACCCCTCTGTGAAAAGATTTCATAAAATAATTTTCCCATGATTCTCTTCAGCCTTAAAAGCAATTTCGCAAAAAAAGCTAGAATCTGATTTTTTGTAGATCTACCCCTTTTAAAAACTACCCCTTTGTAACCGGTTTCATTTTTATTTTTACCATGATTCTCGTCGCCTTAGCCTGTTGCCTTCAGCCTTTTCGACAAATTCTATCATTCAACCACCCCTTCTAAATACCACCCCATTGTCACATTATATTTTCCCCCTGATTCTCGTTAACCTTAGAAGCAATTCGGTGCGTGTAAAAAAGCTCGACTGAAAAAAAGGCGCAATTTTAAAAAATTTTCCCTTTTCCTTAACAATTTCCAAAAAAAGCTAACATCTGATTTTTTGTAAATCTACCCCTTTTAAAACTACCCCTTTGTAACCGGTTTCATTTTTATTTTTACTATGATTTTCGTCAGCCTTGAGCCTGTTGCCTTCAGCATTTGCGACAAATTCTATCATTTAACCACCCCTTCTAAATACCACCCCATTGTCACATTATATTTTCCCCCTGATTCTCGTTAACCTTAGAAGCAATTCGGTGCGTGTAAAAAAGGCTCGAAGCTGAAAAAAAGGCGCAAATCAGATTTTTTATTCGAAACACCCTTTCTAAAAACCACCCCTTTGTGACAAGATTTTTTAAAATAATTTTTCCATGATTCTCTTCAGCCTTAAAAGCAATTTCGCAAAAAAAGCTAGAATCTGATTTTTTGTAAATCTACCACTTTTGAAAACTACCCCTTTGTAACCGGTTTCATTTTCATTTTTACTGTGATTTTCGTCAGCCTTGAGCCTGTAGCCTTCAGCCTTTGCGACAAATTCTATCATTTAACCAACCCTTCTAAATACATTGTGACAGGTTGTTTTATATTTTTCTCCTGATTCTCGTTAACCTCAGAAGCAATTCGGTGCATGTAAAAAAGGCTCGAAGCTGATTATTTTCGAAACACCTTTTTTAAGAAGCATCACTTTGTGACAAGATATTTTAAATATATTTTTTTTAAATTCTCGTGAGTTTTAGGAGCAATTCCGTAAAAAAAGGCGCGAATCTGATTTTTTATTCGAAACATCTTTTCTAAAAACCACCCCCTTGTGACAAGATTTCTTAAAATAATTTCCTCATGATTCTATTCAGCATTAAAAGCAATTTCGTAAAAAAAAATTTGGAACATATTTTTTTGTAAATCCACCCCCTTTGAAAACTACCCCTTTGTAACCACTTTTATTTTTACCATGATTCTCGTAAGCCTTTAGCGTGTAGCCTTCAGCCTTTGCGACAAATTATATCATTCAACCACCCCTTCCAAATACCACCTCATTGTGACAGGTTTTATATTTTCCCCCTGATTCTCGTCACCTAGAAGCAATTCGGCGCGCGTAAAAAAGGCTCGAACTGATTTTTATTCGAAACACCCCTTCTAAAAACCACCCCTTTGTACAATTTTTTTAAAATATTTTCCCATGTTCTCTTCAGCCTCAAAAGCAATTTCGCAAAAAAAAACATCAAATCTGTTTTTTTTTGTCAAACCACCTGTTTTAAACTCCACATTTTTGTAATAAGTTTTATTTTTTATTTTTACCATGATTCTCGTTAGCCTTCAGAACAATTCCGCGAAAAAGAAAACTGGAAACTGTGTTTCTTCAATCACCCCCTCCTAAAAACTACCCGTCACGACATATACATTTCAAAACCACCCAAGCTCTGAATAATGAGTGCTACATCATACCAACAAATCAACCAACTCATTCGTCGAAAATTAAAAGTACCTAAGATAGTTTGCTACAATACTTCGGTGAAATCGTAATTTCTCCAGATTTAGTCGAATCGATCAAGGTGGTTGGGAGTTCCTTCATAAAACGCTATCTAAAGACGGTAACATATAAACGTACTCTTAGCCGTACTCCCTATGTTGTAGTGGGCTTTGCAAATAATCGTTCTGTACACGCCCAACTAGCTGTCAAAATGCGTCAGTTCATGTACATCGCGTAACGGGAATTCGGTTCTTTTCGAAATTATCGGAAATCGGAAGTAATCTAATTGCGTTTTGGAATTAATCCTGAATGGAAACTGTTGTGAACTTCTTGTGTTAGTGCTTTGTGTTAGTGGTTAGTGTAAGTATTTGGTAGTGAGAATGAAAAAGTGGCAACATACATCGGTGGGATTACAAAAAGCGGCAACAACAGGTAAGAACTTTGAAACGACATAAATCTCTTTGAATATTCTTGTAGGGTTATAAAAACAATCCGTAATATGGTCTTTGGAAAACCACATGGCTTGTTTGAATCTCAGATCTCATTTAACAAATTAGGTGAACTACGCTATTGAATTAATTTCATAATCCAAATCACCATTCGAGTTGCTACTTGTCAGTTTCTCACAGCCTTCTAGAATCAAACCCACTTAACTGAGTACATGAAATGCTATTTGTCACGGTTATGCCGAGCTCATCTATACTCTACACTTAAAAAAAAATCACTAATATTAAGCTAAACTATTCCTGAGTAATAAATATAACCTATAATTTATTTCGAAGTTTTCGTATGAATCGAGAAGTCAACGTCATTGGTCCCATAGAACATGTAAGGAAACCAATGAAAATAAAACATCTCTCATTCGATTAAACTCAAAGTATCAGTTTCAATTCTGCAATTGGGTTTCATATTAACCTGAATTCATATGACGATACTGCCGGGGATATCATCCATGAAATGGAAATACGAGAAATGTAGGGGATTTCACATATGAATGCACACTCGCGTAATCATGTTAGAAATACAGAGCGTCCATGGTTACACTCAGCCCACTGATGGAAAAATTCGAATACTGTGTTAGAACTTCAAAAAGTAGTTGAGAATCTAGACTTATTCGTCAACTCAACTCAGATAATAATAATAATAAATGTATTCAATAAGTAAGCTTATTTACAATTCATGTTACTGTGAGGATGTTCAGTAGATTTACCACAATACTTGATTTGTTGAAAATATAAACAGGATGTTCATAAAATCAGATGTGGAATCATCTGCGACTGAAAGATAAACTATCTTCCATCGTCAAGTTAACCTCTTGTGGGGTATTCATGTTGAAAAGGGAAACATTCTCAGTGACTAAGGTTCATATTTCAGTCGCAGATGATTCCACATCTGATTTTATGACCATCCTATTTATATTTTCAACAAATCAATCTATCATACCCCATGACAGGTTTTAATGTCAGAAAACACTAATTTCAAAGTGTCTCTCCAAAAGAAATGATTCTTTCTCCATCTTTGCACAGTGAGATTGCTTCTTGAAAATGTGTTTCCCATTTCTTCCGGTCTTCCTGATGATCGTAGAATCGTGAAATAGATTTTCGTCGACAAAAATGTATGGAAGACCTAGTGAATGCGATGTCTCTCCTGCGTCAATGTTACGAATGATTTCTGGTGAGTACTCTCTTTTGGAAAACATTCTTCTTCGCCCCATTCATCTTTATGAGTTCTTAATTAAGACTGGAATAGAAAATCAGATAACTATCTGATTGGAAATGCAAATTTTCAATTTCAGATTTTTTCTTTTGAGGGCCTTTTCAGAATATCTATTAGATGTAGTTCAATGTCCAGCGTGGCTTTAGCCTGGGAAGTAGTTGTTTTCTCTTAGACATTCACAAAAAATAACTTCATTTTAATCGTGGATTTTTTAATTCACAGAGAAATATTTCTATCAATATTCAATTGAGAATGTTTCCCTTTTCAACATGAATACCCCACAAGAGGTTAACTTGACGATGGAAGATAGTGACTAAGGTTTATCTTCCAGTCGCAGATGATTCCACATCTGATTTTATGAACATCCTGTTTATATTTTCAACAAATCAATCTATCATACCCCATGACAGGTTTTAATGTCAGAAAACACGAATTTCAAAGTGTCTCTCCAATAGAAATGATTCTAACTTTTTCCATCTTTGCACAGTGAGATTGCTTCTTGAAAATGTGTTTTCCATTTCTTCCGGTCTTCCTGATGATTGTAGAAGCGTGAAATAGATTTTCGTCGACACAAATGTATTGAAGACCTAGTGAATGCGATGTCTCTCCTGCGTCAATGTTACGAATGATTTCTGGTGAGTACTCTCTTTTGGAAAACATTCTTCTTTGCCTCATTCATCTTTATGAGTTCTCAATTGAGACTGGAATAGAAAATCAAATAACTATCTGAATGAAAATGCAAATTGTCAATTTCAGATTTTTTCTTTTGAGTTAGGGCCTTTTCAGAATATCTATCAGATGAAGTTCAATGTCCAGCGTGGCTTCAGCCGGGGAAGTAGTTGTTTTCTCTTAGACATTCACAAAAAATTACTTCATTTTAATCGTGGATTTTTCAATTCACAGAAAAATCTTTCTATCAATATTCAATTCACAATACTTATTGAAGAAAAGCATATTCAGTGCCACAAACCAACCAAAGATTGGCCTTGTTCTTCCACTAGGCCTTGAGGAATACTAAAAGTGAGAAATTCTATCAAGTAAAGGAACCTAATTACTAATAAAGCTGATACCTAATATAAACATGAATGTCGGTGATTTCCTACAAATAAAGTTGTCTATATTTCGAAATCAATAGCTAACGTGTCTTCTAGTAACATATATTTTACTTTCTTTTCAAATGAAACTACGTCAGAAAATTTCAACTCCCAAAATAATGATCATACAGTATGTCCAAAATCAGCATTACAACTTACTTTGTCTAAATTCAAAAGAGACATTGATAACAATGAATTTGTTGTAGCGGTTTTTCTCGATCTGAAGAGAGCTTTTGAAACGATTGATCGTAATATTCTTTTGATGAAGTTAAAAGGATATGGCATTGATGGTAATGTTTATCAGTGGTTAGCTGATTATTCATCCCATAGAAAACAAAAAGTTAGAGTCCAGGATTACATCTCACAGGAATCGGATATAAATATAGGTGTTCCACAGGGTAGCATTTTAGGACCTCTGCTTTTCATTCTATACTTAAATGACATGAACTTGTTCGTTAATGTAGACTTTGTAAACTTTTCTGCAGATGATACACTATTGGCATGCTATTACACGAACCCAGGTAGAGCTATTGAGAAAATGAATTCTGCACTTAAGGAAGTTAATGAATATATCATGGCAAATATGTTGAAATTAAATACAACAAAAACTGAAGGTATGATAATAACAACTAAATATAAGCTAAACAATCTTGATTTGTTGAATATATGAACAGGATGTTCATAAAATCAGATGTGGAAGATAAACTTTAGTCACTATCTTCCATCGTCAAGGTAACCTCTTGTGGGGTATTCATGTTGAAAAGGAAACATTCTCAATTGAATATTGAATAGAAATATTTTTCTGTGAATTGAAAAATCCACGATAAATGAAGTTATTTTTTTGAATATCTAACAAAAAACAACTACTTTCCCGGCTAAAGCCACGCTGGACATTGAACTACATCTGATAGATATTCTGAAAAGACCCTAACTCGAAAGAAAAAATCTGTAATTGAAAATTGGCATTTTCATTAGATAGTTATTTGATTTTCTATTCCATTCCTAATTAGAACTCATAAAGATGAATGAGGCAAAGAAGAATGTTTTCCAAAAGGAGTACTCACCAGAAATAATTCGTAACATTGACGCAAGAGAGGCATTGCATTCATTAGGTCTTCAATCCATTTTTGTCGACGAAATTCTATTTCACGCTTCCACGATCATCAGGAAGAAATGGGAAACACATTTTCAAGAAGCGATCTCACTTTGCAAAGATGGAAAAAGTTAGAATCATTTATTGTGGAGAGACACTTTGAAATTAGTGTAGTTTGACATCAAATGAAGTAAATATGCAAATTAATAAAGAAAAAATTGAAATTGTGGAATGTATTAAATATCTCGGTTTCCAGTTAGATAATCTATTACTTTTTGGCAACCCCTTCGATTGTGTTTTCAAAAAAATATCTAAAAAACTATATTTTCTTTCAAGAATTTCCACTCAAACAAAAATCACTGTATATAATGCGATTATTCAACCTTGCTTTGACTACTGTGCTTCTACTATTTTCCTTTTCAATCTTAATCAAACATCACAACTACAAAAACTTCAAAATCGAGGTATGCGCATAGTTCTAAAAGCGAGTAGATTCGCGGAAATAGGAATCATGTTACAAACATTGCAGTGGCTTTCAGTTTCTCTACGATTGTATTTCTTAACAACGATCTTTATATATAACATACTAAATAACTTAGCACCTTCATACTTTAGTGAATTTATTAATTCAAATATAGATGTTCATAAATATGCCACAAGAAACAACGCCAATTTTTATGTATAACGAACGAATAAGAGAAGTGCCATGAATTCTTTGTCTTTTACAGGCTTTGCTACTTACAATAAACTACCAAACATAGTTAAATCTAGTCCATCATTAAGCATTTTTAAAAACAGTAATTGGAATCCATACAAAATGTTTGATAAAATATAATATCTGAAGAATATGGTAATTATTGAATTGTGCCTTATATTTTAACTAAATTAGGTTTACTTGTATTCTGATTTTTTTATTAGTTTAGATTAACTACCTACCTACTGTTTAATTGATATTTATATATAAATATATATATATATATATATACAGGGTGGGGCACCCCATACGACACGGTGCCTGTAAACCAAACCATTAATTTTTTCAGAATTTTTCCATATTATTATATGTATATATATTAAGACTGCAGAAGGAAATTATTTTGGAGTCTACAGGGTGGCTCAAAAATGTGTGACATATCAAAGTTGTGTTTTTTTAAATGGAACACCCTATAGTTCGTTACACCTTTTGAATACGTCAGGAAAAAATAATATGATTTCATGGAAGGTACTATGTACCTAACTATAACCGTTCTCGTTATTGATTTTTTTATGAAATCATCATCCCTTCGACTTCTGACCAAGCATGAAGAAGGTTTTGGGCTATTGATTTCGATAAAACCCGTTTCTCAATATTATACAGAATGTTCAGAAATCATTGTCACTTTTTTATAATTTCGGACAAAGATAACTTTGTTGTTTCAAATAGAACACCCTGTATTTTTTTGGTCTGAACAATATAAAATTCAATTATCTTTCATTTCATATTGGGGTTCTCTATACCTAACCTTAATAGTTTTTCAGATATTGGCTTTTTCAAATACTTAGTAGTTCTTATCTCAATGCATTCTTTGGATCAAGATAGCTTTGAAACGACATTTATTCAACTAGTTGAAAGAATTCTTATTGACAGTTATTGTGTTTTACGTTATTCAAAACATTCACTGAATTATTAGCGTCGAAAATGAAAACTTATCCCATTCAAGAGCGGATAGATATGATTTTAGCGATTGGTGAGTGTTTAGAGAATTGCCTTATGGCGTAGAGGGTGTATGCCCAAAAATATCCAGACCGGAATCATCCAAACAAGTTGGTTTTCAAACGATTGCTACATCAATTTCGTAGGACTGGAAGTGTAGCTTCTAAAAAGGCGAATAGACCAAAACCTATCATTGGAAATCAGGAAAAGGAATTTCTTATTATGGGATCAATCATAGAAAACCCTCATACGAGTCAAGGTAAGATCGAGAAAGATACAGGGATAAGCAGACGGAGCATTTCTAGAGGAATAAAAAATACAAATTTCACCCGTACCGTATTCAGATGCACCAGGAATTATATGAAATAGACTTCCATCGACGAATCGAGTTTTGTCTATGGGTTCTGGACAAGTTTAGTGAGGATGACATTTTTTGGATTCCATTTAATTTTCTGATGAATCTACTTTTCATAACAATGGCTTAGTGAACAGACACAACTTCCATTATTATAGTGATGTGAATCGTCATTTTTTCCGCACTCTGGATCACCTGAATAGATGGTCTGTTAACGTGTGGGGAGGAATTATAGGTACACAAGTTATAGGACCATACTTTTTTTATGGAAACTTGAATGGTCAAATTTTTTTTCAATTTTTACGAGATGATCTGCCTGAGCTTCTGGAGAATGTGCCGCTAAATATCAGACAACGGATGTGGTTACAATTGGATGGAGCTCCGGCACATTTCAAATTCAGTGTCAGACAGTTTTTGAATATGTGCTCTCCGAATAAATGGATTGGTAGGGGAGCACCACAAAATTGGCCAGCGAGATCACCAGATTTGACTTGCCTCGATTTTTTCCTATGATACTTGAAAAACGAGGTTAACGACACTCCTCCAACCACACTGGAAAATATGAAGGAGAGAATAAGGACTGTTTTTCGAAGAGTGACGCCTCAAATGTTATTAAATGTTAAGAAGTCTTTCATAGAGAGAGTGGCTCTTTGTATTCAACAGGATGGTCGTCATTTCGAGCACCTACTTTGAATTAAATACATTTGTGTTTCATATTTTGTTGTTGTTTCAGTTGAATAATATTTTTTTTTATAGTTTGTTTAATGAACTACTGTCACAATATGAATGTAAATGATAACTTCATTTGAGTGAACAGTATTACAACTGTTGATGATAATTCTGTGAGCAAATCGAATAAATCAAAGCTATCTTGATTCAAAGAATGCATAGAAATAACTACTACTACTTGAACTACTATTTGAAAAACCCAATATCTGAAAAACTCTTCAGGTTAGGTATAGGGAACCCCACTATGAAATGAAAGATAATTGAATTTTATATTGTTCAGACCAGAAAACTTCAGGGTGTTCTATTTGAAATAACAAACTTATCTTTGTCTGAAATTATAAAAAAGTGACAATGATTTTTGAACATTCTGTATGATATTGAGAAACTGGTTTTATCGAAATCAATAGCACAAAACCTCTTTTATGCTTGTTCAGAACTCGAAGGGATGATTTCTATACATTTCGATGTTATTTAGTTTCCAATTGTACCTAGCATTTTCATAAAAAAATCAATAACTTGAGAACGGTTATAGTTAGGTACATAGTACCTCATATGAAATCATATTATTTTTTCCTGACTTTTTCAAAAGTGTAACGAAATACAGGGTGCTCTATTAAAAAAAAAACTTTGATATGTCACACTTTTTTGAGCCACCCTGTAGATTCCAAAATAATTTCCTTCTGCAGCCTTTATCAATATACATATGATGAAATGGAGAAATTCCCGAAAAAAATTAATAGTTTGGTTTACAGGGGCCGTGTCGTATGGGGTGCCCCACCCTGTATGTATAGTATTAATTTTTTTGTATATTAGGGTAAGCTATTTAAATAAATATTTCTTCTTCTTCAAATACCTCCAAACTCATATATTAGTTGGCCATCTCTCAACAGAAGCCTTAGACAAATGTTTTGCAATCAGAGTACCTACTCAAAAACTACAGATCATACACTCCGGATGTACTGGTACTCTAAGACGAATTTATGTCTGATTTCTCATTGAAAATTCTACAAAAATTCAACCGTTAAACGAAAGACAAATCCGTTTTTGTAAAACCTCCGACAACAATTATTTTCCGCACAACTGTAAATTGTCGTATTGCAATAAATACGCCGCTCAATTCTCTTGCGAGTACAAATACGAACCTTAATTATGTGACGTCCAAATTAATGTTGCTTGGATAATTCTCGTTTTTGAAACGAGTACTGAGGATCGAATGACGGACTGCAACAAGAACGAAATGCCAGGAGAAATGGACTTGACGCGGCGTGGGTTGGATTTAGAGGTTTGATACTTTTTTACCGTTTCAATGCTGAATCCTGTCATTTTTCGTGAAGTGAAACTACAACCACGTGATTCATACTTTATATGGAATTATTGTCAAGCTAGTTGATGCCGTCGAATTGAAATAAAATCATCAATTTCGATTTGATAAATTACTTATATAAAAGCATTTCAACTAATGGGATCGGAGTCAGAATAAAACGTTGCCACAATAATAATTTTTTCTGTCTGACAATTATTAATATTGGGCAAAAAAACAAATCTATTATTTAGAAATATTTTTTCTTTAGAACTTTTCTTGAATATGCCTGTATATTTTGTGAGGTTTCATGAATCATTTCTCCTAAAAATCTCTTTGAATAAGTCATTCTATTTTTAAATTTTTTTTGCTGAATCGAAATCAAAATTGCAATATGATATGATGCAGCACGTACTTTTATGTCTTTTTTATTTCTATTATTTTCATAGCAGTCATTTTTTGTTGATATATTCTGGTTTTTAGGTATAGTTTAGTTTGTCCAATATGAAATTTCCCACATTCACAGGGAGTCCTATACCGGGTGATTCCTCATTTGGGGATTGTTTATTATAGTTCAATTTAAATTTTTTGACATATTTACTTGCTTTGCCGTTCTTACGGTTCGACCGGACATTGAATCTCTTGGATTATTTGAAAAAATTGTTAAAAAATTGCTTCTTATTCATCCATTCTACAATACGGAAGAATTTTTTGATAGTGAACCTTTTCGTCAGCACTAAAATACGCTTTTCTCCTTATTTTGAGTATCAATTTTAGTATGTTTGCATCATGTGGTTGTACCTGCTTATCATTTTACTTGAATGTCATACTAGTCAACATTTGTGCATGTACATTTTACTCATACAAATTTCAAAACGCCTTTATCACTACCGTTTTTAGCATTTTTAGTGTTTTTCCTATTTTTATTACTTAATTTTTTTCATTCTCTTTAGATTTTAGGTTTTATGTTTTGACTTTTAGCACCTCTACAATGACTTTCTAGATAAGAATTGTTTCTTCGGACAATAAAGCCTATTTGATTGATTGATTGATTGACCCCAACTTTCGATTTTTAAATGGGACATCCTATATATTTTTACTTATTTCGATCGAGAATGACATTCTAAATCCAAAAACACCTCACTTGACAATATTTTTCGAATAAAGTCATTTTTATTTCAATTTTTATTTTTCCGTCTAGAATGCCATGGATCGTGTAAATCGCTTCGTTCTTCATCAAGTAACATGGGAAAAATAAGACTTTGAGGCTTGTAACTTCACAGTCGTTTAAAGAATTATTTAAGTCGCAAATTAGTTCACAAAGTTCTAAATTTTCAAAATGACCTTGATCACGGCAAAGTTCAACTTTTTCAATTGTTGCGCGTACTACATTGATTAGCTTTTCCGCAGTGATGTTCTGGAATGCCACCTTTACTTTATACTCCAGTTCTTCACGATTAGCTGATGCTGTGTTATACACCTGATTTTTAATTGTTCCCAGAGAAAAAAATCTAGCGGAGTAAGATCTGGTGATCTAGAAGATGAAAAAGAAATAATACATTAAGAAAAAATATGACAACTTAAGAATGTAACCTCGCAGGCCACTGAATAGGTCCTTGAGTGCCAATCCACTCTTCTGGGAAGGTATCATTCAGGTGTTCTCTTACGACTTGAGAATTGTGAGGTGGTGCTCCATCTTGTTGAAAATAGATATCAACTTGGTTAGCCAGTGGCAAATCTTCAATGAAATCATTAATTTGATTTCTAGGGAACTGTAGATATCTTTCCGCAGTAAGTTGTCCGTCGAAAATTATTGGCCCCAAAAGTTTTTCTCCGATAATACCCATCCAGCAATTGAAATAAAATTGCTCTTAAAAATTTCCTACTTGCATCAGATGTAAATTTGTTTGAGACCAGTACCTTTTATTAGTCCAATTGAACAGACCCAAGTTGGTTAATCGAGATCCATCTGAATAAATTATTTCAAATGGAAAACGTATGTAATCTTCGGTTGTGGTCGTTATCGTGAAAATGGTGGTGTAGTTGGTACTTGAATGATCGATAATTATATTTGTGAAGAATTCTCCAAACGGACGAATAATTTATATCACACTCAGAAACAATTTGGCTATTTGACGCCGTACAATTCAACATAGGCCAACACGTCTACTTCTTTTTCTTCACTGACGATGAAGTTATTGGGATTTTCTTCTGGTTCATTTCGAATTTTTCTTTCCAGTTTTGGAAAATAATGCCAAGTGGGAAGGCGACGATTAGGGAATCTCTGAGCATAAATTCGAGCTGCATCAGTTGCATTCTTTTTTGCTTCTCCGTAAATTAGCAACATGTCACTTTTCTCGTTTCTAAAATAATTTTCCATATCAAATTATAAACTACGCAACTAATAAATTTTTGAGAGTGACAGCATGTTCATTAGCCTATTTGTTTAGGTAGTCCTAGCAACAGCTTCAATTGTTTGTCACGGATAACTAGAATAACAGGACTTAGTGCATAAGTATACCGACTATGTATTATTTGTTATTAGTTATGATCGCTTCTTGCAATTATTCAGAAAAATAGTGAAAATAAAGTGAAAGTGTGTGGCAACAAATTATTCGTAAGAAATTATCTTTCACAAAAAGCCGACGAGCCACCTTCTTCCCATTTGAAAAAAATAAAAATAACTGGAAAAATTTCATATCTGCGGAGTCATAAGCCTCAAAGTCGTATTTTTTCCATGTTACTCGATTTACACGATCCATGGCATTCTAGATGGAAAAATAAAAATTGGAATAAAAATGACTTTATTTGTCAAATATTGACAAGTGAGGTGTTGTTGGATTTAGAATGTCATTCTCGATCGAAATAAGTAAAAATATATAGGATGTCCCATTTAAAAATCGAAAATTGTAGTAATTTCCGGTCAAGTCGGAAGTACGGCAAAGCAATTAAATATGTCAAAAAATGTAAATTGAACTATAATACACGACCCCCAAATTTAGTTTTTCTATCTTCAATAATAAAAAAGTTATAGGGGCCACGGTATAAGGAATCTGATTTAGCTGGTATTTTATATTTCAACTGCGTGAAGTTTTCAGATTGTAAAATGCACACTTGTGAGAATCAGTTGATGAACATTTTTGATTTTCCATCCAGATATGGAAATTTAAAATAGTAACATAATTCTTCTACCGAATTCGTGTACTGTCGGAAAAAAGTAAACAAGTTTCTAACCAATCTTCTTGCTCGAAATTCTCGACATGAATAGTATTTTCGGAAAACTCCCTCAACCTAGATGTGAAAGGAAGGATACAATTTCGTTCAATCTGCGTTGTCTCGGTAATGGTTTTATTAGTCATTCCGCGTTCTTCAAAGTAGACACATTGACATCTTCCGGACACGCTGATGGATGTTACACTCTCCTCTTTCATCTGTTTACTGTTATACGTCTTTTTCTTTTCCTCGTCGTCTCTCCAACTACCCACTAGTCGTTATTGACGGTCTCGTGGGAATTGCCATACCAGGTATTCAACAACTGTTTGGGAGAGATTTATGAGTGACTGGAATTTGTCTATGCGAATCGCCAGCACTGATTTCAGATACAAAGCAAAATGAATAACGTTTCATTACATTTGGACCCGTAGAAATTTAAAGGAAAATATACAATTGCTGATACCCTATTCATGGACTGGTGGAAAGTAGAGAAAACTATTTCTCGTTCAGATCATTTTCTGATGGCTTACTTTGGAAATATGTCAAATGGATTCAAATCTTCCACTTTATGGGCACAGTATCATGTTGAAAACATTGGAAAGTACCTTTGAATCAAATTGTTACCAAATATCAGTTTGATTTTTGACGAAACCTCCTTGGATCATTTGAAAACAAATTAACAGTTTCTTCGTCAAATAGGGTGGATTGACTTGGGCAAAATATTCCCGTTTTATTGAGAAATACTTTTCTTGAATCATGTCCATGTGAATAATTATCCTCCTGATCCTGGAGGTATCACGTTTGATCCAAATAAGTGATAAGGATTGATTACACAACCCTACAATCTTTTTTTTGTCTTTCCTAATTTTTTTTGCCCAGGAGGCTTTGATCAGGTTGAAATCTATAATAATTTACATCAGTAACTCATAGTAATAGTCATTCCATCGATAAGATCAATAACAAGTCCCACAGCAGGAATTGAAATTTTCTGAACGCATCTTTAACGAAAAAAAAACTTTTTTTTCAAATGGTTGTGTTGATTTTTATTTTTATTTTTCTTCTCTTTTTCTCTTATGAGTAAACCTCTGCTAGAAATAATGCTATCTCTCATATTTATAATCGATTAATGAAAAATTGTAATTGTACAACCATTTCACAATAGGTGGCGCACGAGTCGTTTTATCAAATGAGTGTACTTCATATAGTTTAGTGGCAGTTCGTGTGTATTCAATAAAGATATTTCCTATGTGATTGATGTTTTTCGAATGGAATACCATATATAGTCCACGACTGTGCGATATTGAATCAAAAAACCATTTTTTGTAAATACATCTTTATATCTATTGGTAACCGTTTACGCTTCATTAATCATTAAGAACAAATAAAATAAAATAAAGTATGATTTTTGGTAAATATTTTTGAATGTATTTTCTGACGGTGTTGGACGATTTGCATTTTTTGCTGCACGTTCATTTTTGTTGTTGTGTATAATACAAGTATATATTTTAACTTTTTCTACTTCACTGTTGTAAACCATTTCAATTATTCCATTGGAGGCATGTCGCTAAACAAACATAATATAGTGAAAGATAAGTGCCATGTGAAGTGGAATGAATAGAAAAATCGATAAACGGTTTTCTTCACATAAAGGATTCAATATAAAATTGAACCAGAAAATGGTAGATCTCAGGTGAAAAACAACTACTTTCCTGGCAAATACCACGCAGAACATTGAATGATATTCACCTGAAAATCCATGCATACTTCCATATAATATCAATGGACATTGAATGCAGAAACATTTGCATTCAATGTCCATTGATATTATGAAGTATCATGATCAGTGATATTCATTCACCAGAACATTTTCACTGAGATTCATTTTCATATTGAATCCTTTATGAAAAAACCGTTTATCGATTTTCTATTCATTCCACTTCACATGGCACTTATCTTTCACTGTATGCTAGACGGGCTTGCCACTCCTACTGAGAAGGAATCTTTTATTTAGAAACCTATCGAGGTGGGAGATTTTCGGAGTGTTTCTTTCTGTCACTAGGTACCGCCAGTTAAAGTTTATCTTTTCCGGCGTACCTATAGGTGTTACAAGCTCGATGATGGTTTGTTTACGTTGTGTCTCACTTCAGCCAGAGTTCTTTGGACCTTTGGCTGGTTGACTACTCCGTACTGATGAGGGCCAAGAAGCCTGAAACCGGTATGCGGATTGTTGGGTGAACACGACATAAATTAAACATAATCGAGCTTATCAGAAAGAAACATTTGCATTCAATGTCCATTGATATTATATGGAAGTATGCATGGATTTTCAGGTGAATATCATTCAATGTTCTGCGTGGTATTTGCCAGGAAAGTAGTCGTTTTTCACCTGAGATATACCATTTTCTGGTTCAATTTTATATTGAATCCTTTATGTGAAGAAAACCGTTTATCGATTTTTTCTAAACATAATATAGTTGTCATTTTCATTGCTCACTTTAAAAATCTTAACTTTCATAGTATAGGTATTTACAGTAACAACTAGTCTAACTAAGTTTTCCGACGTTTGATAATTCAAAAACGGTATAAGATAGGGGTAACATATGGTATATTTTTGAAATGAGGAATAAAATATCATTGCAAAAATTCAGTAGTATCCACGGTATCCCATTTAAAAAAAATATTTCCTGAAATATGCACGGTTCTGTATTTTTGATAGCATTTTTTCAAAATTCAGTCATAACCACATTCAACTTTTTTTTTATATGGGCAATAACAACGATAATAAGAGGTGGGAAATTTATAGTGAAAACCCCGGTATATATAAATTATCGTAAAAACCTGCTTCAAAATCCATGTATTCAAATTACCATTGTATTTGCATAATCGGTGGGACAAAAAATGCTGTGACAATTAGTCTAACATGATTATTTATATCAATTAGGTATATATTGAATAATGAAATAACTATCGTATATACCAACTTGAGAAAGTGTTCTCAAGATTGTTCTTTCTTGAGTAAAAGTAAGTCCTCCATACGATCACATGCTGAAGATATAATAACAATAGATACTGGATTATTGTTGTGTACCCCATAATTGTATACAGTGTATTCAGAAAGTTCTCAATCATCTCGATTCCTGGATGGATGAATTCAAAGTTTGAGATATCGGAAACCATAAAGAAATATCACCTTTTCATCAAGGTCACAGGAAAACATCTCATGATATAAATTATTGAGGAGAACAAACTTATATCATCAAATCATAACAAACAAACAAAAACAAAAATCTATAAAAATAATGTTTGTTGAAATTTAATTGTTTTTTTTTCAACAGGAGCAGTTGGATTCGTCAATACAGGTGAGTAAAATGGAGTAAAATAAAAAACAAATTAAAAAAGAAATGAGGCATACTTACAAATAACCTAAAACTAAACAGAAAACATACATCTACAGACAAAAAGAAAGTAACATTTTAAGTTTGAAGATTTTACTCTACAGAATAGAAACATTCTGTCAATAAAAAGCCCTTCAGTTTTTTTTCAGCTATGAATTGTTTCACAATTTTCAATTTCATCTGGCAATGATTTGTAAATCCGAGAAGCCATTGCTCTAGAAGAATTGTAATGAATTTTTGTACTACTGAAAGGAATATAAAAATGGTCTTTTTAACGAGTTTTATATTCGTACCTGGAATTATTCGCTGTGAAGTTACTGCGATTTATATAGACATATATGCAGAATTCAAAAATTAACAATGATGGTAGTGTAAGGGTTTTCAGATTCTTGAAGATATCTCTACAGAATGAGCGTTTTGGTGTTAAAACTATAGCGCGTATAATGCATTTCTGTGCAATGAAAACATCTAATGACGAGGTGGATAGGCCCCAGAAGCGCAATCCATATCTTAGTCTGGAGTCTATTTGAGCATAATATAATTTCAGGAGTTGATCCTCGTTAAGAACTAGTTTGAGATTTCTAAATTGATATGAGTAGGAATTTAATTTGGACTGTAGCGATCGACAATGATTATTTGTAATGATAGTTCTTGTTATTTGTTGAAATAGAATGCCCAGACTATTCAGTGAAGAGCGGTGTGGAGTTCTTTGGACCGCTCTTCTAGTTTAAAATTTTTTATGTTTCAAGCAGAGTTTTAGAAATTGTAAATTTGAATGGACGCCAGAATTTTTATTTAAACTAGGATAAGAATCCAAAACCTTATTCAATAATGATTGCACATCAATTAACTTTCCTTCTGTAAATAACTACAACAATAAAACAAATACCAACTTATAATAATCTATTTAAAAAAATTGACATCTCTTCCAAATTCAGAACATTTGAATTCAAAAATTTATTTTCTTATTCCAATGTAAAAAACTAATATTGTTTTGTTTTGCTGAACTGTCGGTTTTTTCGATGACGATGTACCTTGATTGTATTTTTCCTTGTCTAGCACTTAGCTTGACTCCACGAAGTGAATTGGCTCGCAATCAGGGGGTACTTATAGCTGCGGGGCTACCGATCAGGTTAACACGAACAGCTTCTGATCCATCAAGTGTGTTCTCAGCGATTTAACATGAAAACAATATTGTTTGTGTCAGAGTTTGATATACAAAAAATTATATTTCTTGAAACTTGGAATCTTTTCAATGCACTCCCCAACTCATTGTTGTTACAGTTGAGTGTAATCTCATCAAGAGATTATTACTTAAAATTAATTGAGTATACAAATGAATAATATCCAATACTAAATTGAAGAACTATTTTCAATAATTCTTATGAATTAACAAAAATTGATCTTTGCTTTAATATGGAAGAGATGATTTTTTCTCTGATCTTGAGCAGCCAAGATATTTCGTTATCAACAATTAAAAATCAGAATTTGAGACAATCAAGTTTGTTGAATTTGATTCATGAAAATGACTTCAATTTCAGCGATATTCAAGAAACGTATATGAGAATAAATGTTTGAACAGCCGTCAAATACTTCTTCAGAAAGGTTTCTGAAAATTCAAGGGAAATTCCAAATTCCAAGTACCAAATTTATACATGAAATATACATATTAGATCACTTCAACCACATCAAAACCACAGCTCGGTGATTATTGTTACCAAATATATAGAACCATACCAAAGATATATAAAAACTCATAAAAAATATATACATGTGGGATTCGTAATCCTGACAGAATTCTTCAAAAATATATAGTGAAGGACACTGCTATTTTTAGTCAGATTGACCTAAATAAACCTAATTACTGTTTTCATAACCAAAATGCGTAGATAACTTCAGATTCTTCCCTTGTGAAGAATTATCTAACGTTCTCTCAAAAATTATTTGAATTTGACATATTTAATATATCTACGGTCCAAAGATAAGTTCTCACTCACCTTCCTTGATATCACCATTCACTGATTTGAATTCATATTGGCGGAGGAAGGAAAATGCTCTGATTCAATAAATTATTTCAACATGGCATATTTTACTCTTTAATGGCCGACGAGCTTCAGGAAAAAATGTATCCTAATTGCCGAAAGATCAGAAAAGGACCGAGAATGTCACATGCATCGTCCTAAATATCCACGTCCTGTCAGATCATTTGCGACAGCTCTTCTTCTTTTAGCCGTAATGATTCCATTACCGACGGTAAGATGTCGCTAGGATTTTCAATAGGTAATGTAATGATCTCGAGCATAGAGCATATAAATAAGAAATGTAACAGATATATCGTTACATATTCCACTTGACTTGTTGAACAATTTTTACGTTATCACAAATTTCTGTAGATATTATCACATCGGAACAGCTCTTCTGACGATTAAGGAATCTTATTGTTTCGTTTCATCCGTGTTCAGATGTAAGAGGTTTGCACTGAACCAATCCTTCACGCACGAAAAAGTCTCATTGCATTTATCTGACAGAAGTTTGTCTGATTTATCTGAGATGATCAACGATGTAGCAGCTGCGTACATAGTGAAAGAGGACAGGACTGGTGAGTTATCCAAATCATTCAGATACAGTATAAAAAAACAGGCCCCAAAACCGAACCTTGGGGGACTCAAATTGTGACTGCTCGTTTTGAAGACATAGTATTGTCGATGGAAACATATTGGCTTCTTGAATCGAGGAAGCTGTGCAGCCAATGACTCTCTTTTTCGTATTTTTGGAGTTTATCTAGTAAAATACCATGATCGACACAGTCAAACGCCCTGCTGAGATCACAGAATATACCAATAGGGCATTCACCTGTGTCTATCAAATTCACTAGTTTCTCATAATACGAGTCAACTGCTGTTATTGTAGATTTTTTATCTAGGAATTCGTGATGATTGCTGGAGAAAATTTTGAATTTATTGCAGAATGCTAATAATCTGTTCTTAGCAAGCCATGGATCAGCATTGTATGCATTGATACCAGTTTCCCAGTCTTGAGAAGGTCTGGAAATATTCCGTTGAGAGAGATGAATTGACAATGTGTGTGAGAGGAGAAATAAGAAATGGCAAGGATTTTTTCAAAACGAACATGTCTATGAGGATTTATTTTTCAATTTGAGGTAGAATATGTTGAGTAATTCTGATTCAGAATACCGATCAAGAAAAAACGATTTCGTGTTCGCTTTGGAAAATTGTAAGCTTTCATTGAAGTCTGATTTGCTCATTGGTATTTTACAAATAGTATCGTGAGGTATATATTGAAAATATGTATTGGACAGTTCCACAAGGTAGTTATGCCAGGTTATTAACAATAGTAATTGTGATTGAAAGGTAAATTATAGCTGATACAGATAATATTCGTGTTTTTCGAAATTTTGAGTTTTTCATATGTAGGTATACTAGTAACAAAAAGTATACAAAACTGGTAGAAAGTCAATATATATTATTATTCTACTAAGCCTCAATATAAGTTAATCCATAATCTCATATACACATGATACTGTATTGATTTTCGAAGACGATTCTTGGGATGGTGTAAAAGTAAAAGCGGCAGAAGGTGTCCAAAATGTTGAAGAGTGGCTAGATTTCAATAAACTCTCATTTAATACAAAAAAAAAACAAAATACATAGCATTTTCAATCACAAATTATAATAGATCTAATTACAATAATCTTAAAATTAGAACTCTACTGATCTCATAACAGAATGTGACAATATCAAGTATTCATGTGTTACCATCGATAAATGGGATCTACATGTTGAATTAGTGAAAAACGTCCGTAGACTTTTATACAAAATGTACCATATTCGTTGAATCCTGAATGAAGAACAACTGATGATTGTATATATATTGTTATGTTATGAAAAACCAGTTAGATATTTTAAAAAGAAAAAAACCACAAAAAAGAATAATTGTTGATTAGCTATTAGTTTCAAGAGATTGTTTTTTACATAATTTCAGAAGTTCTATTTCCTTTATAAGCCTATGTATGATATGAATAGATAAAAATGTCCAAATTATATAACACAATCAATTTCATATACTGTCAGAATGATTACAACCCATAATTCTTCAAAAGACAACAAAAAGTCTAGATTTACAAAATTTTCCTGAATAAAATGTGATCTACAAATTTATAAATTTGAAACATACAGTATATGAAATTGTGGCTAACTAAAAGTAGCCAATGGTAGAACAGCAAACTTCTTGATGACAATAGCCAATCAGGGAACAGATGGTCACATGTAGAATTTGAAATTGTAAGAGAATAAGAGCGGGAAAGTGTCAGAGGCAATTATTATTGAAATTTGTACATAGTTAATAAGAATGGAAAAATAGTTTTATGTATAAGTTATGACACATAACCATAAACAGTGAAAATGTGACAATATAGTGCGCGAATTCAAAAATTCGAATCAGAGAGAAGGAACAAAAATGGTATCCAGGTGACAACAAACAAAGCCACAAAGGGAGATCGAAAATAAATTTAAAACGAATGCCACGTTATATTTTTGGGAGAAAGAAAAATGGAATAATTTCCACATTAGAAGTGGAAACCAAGATTACCTTATTTGTACACCGTATACAAGTATCCAAGGCTGATTGCTGAATTTGTATGGTCCTTTCTATTTGGTATTGGAGTTCCTGATAGCATTGGAGTGAAAGGAAATCCAAATCCTGGCGTGAATTGAACAGCGACAGTTCCAGACAGGTATGAACCTTCCATAGTGCACATTCCGAACTGAACAATTTCACTAATAACGCATATTCCATCGGAAGAACTTTATTTCAATTGATTTCAAACTATAAAGAAATTTTCACTTTCAAGGTAAAAGTGAGGTTGTGTATATTTTACCAATGAACTTTTCTCATGATTATCCATGAATATTTGTAGATTCACCTTAGAGTAAGTTATCTTTCGTAGGCCAGGTAAAATTAAGTTTTCCTGAATAAAGGAAATAATTGCTTTTTGATACTTTGTCGTTTGTTTTCTACAATGATCAACAATCATACTTATGACCATTGAATAAATAGAAATTTGACATATCAAGCAGAGGCTAGTGGCTCAATTGCCTGAACCGGCTATCTGAGACAAGGGGCGTACCAACAGAGCTTAGCTGTGGTAAGGAAAATGATAACAATTGGCAGCAACGTGACGATAGAACAGTGACGTAGCTAGCAATTATTATTACATCACAAAACATATTATACAGGGCGAAAATAATTATCTTTATCAATTTATATATATATATATATATATATATATATATATATTTATTTCAAAATAGGGCAAAATTAATTATTAATTTTTTTCAATTCATTGTTATATAACAATTGGCACCCAAAAAGTGGGGCAAAATAATAACAAATAAATTTGTTATTGATTTGTTGAAAATATAAACAGGATGTTCATAAAATCAATATTCAATTGAGAATGTTTCCCTTTTAAATTTGTTATATTATCATTACATAATAATATATATATATATATATAATATATATGTATATATGTCACTAGTAGAAGATATGGCATATTAGTATGGGGTGAATCATATGTAATACAAAATTACATACTAAAAGATATGTTCAATAGAGATAAAGTCTTTTCAACCAGTTTATTATATAATGAAAACATTTTAACTGTCAGATATCTTTATTTCATAACAATTTTAACATTACATTACAAAAATAGTCAACAACTACAACAAATACCTCATTCTTATAACACAAGAGCAAACAAATATAATGAACAAGTAGCAATTCCAATGTTAAAAAAAGACTCTTCGTAAAAATTTGTTAATTATTTAGCACATATAGCACTGTGAAACTATTCACCAAAAATTGTAAAAGATATATTTGTACAAACTAAAACAAGTTTGAAGCTTTGTTATGAAAGCAATTTGTACACTAAAAAGGTACTCAAGAAATTTTAGATTAATTATGTACGTTACCTATTATCATTTACTAGGTGTTATAATTATAATACCAAACAAACACTTATAACCAGATAATCGACCTATATGTTAATTTACAATAATCTAGTTTGCACATACAAGTGTTATACACTTAGGCGCAAAAAAAATAAAATAAAATGCAACCTATAAATCCCATAGTTTTTATACATATGTTATAACTGTATATTATGTGAGCAATTAAATAAAAAAAACTATGTTCAGAAATAGTTTAATTAAACTTTTTCTTTAGTTGATACAAGTTCGTTGTGAAAATATGTTGAATTACTTCAGTTTATGTTGAATGACTTCTGCATATGAACTAATGGGGAGTATTGTGCTAGATTAGTTCCACAGAAAAATCTTAGAGAGGATATAGAATTTAAGTTTTTCTCCACCGGGAACATTGAAATTTATTTCCGCAATTAAATGAGGACAATCGATTTTATAATCAATAATTTTGTAGAGGTCACTCTGAATTTTCGAGCACTCTTCAAAAGTTCCCACGAGGGAGAATATTTTCGGGTCGTCTGCGAAAGCAGTATTTGGCAATGTTCGAAACAGATTTTCATGCTTTTTATGTAAATAATAAAAAACAAAGGACCAAGATGGATACCTTGTAGAACACCGGAAACTGTTTCAAAGACCTGCGACTTGAATCCAGTTACTTCAACTTTTATCTCTCTATTTCGTAAGTGGGACCATATCCATTGCAGCAGCGTTGCTGATTAACCTATGGTATTCTGAATTTGTATGAAATATTTTGCCAAAGTAATCGCATTTCTGAAACGCATACATTGCGAAGGAATCACAAGTCCTCGAATGGGAAGAATTTTTTTTCAAACACTAGAGATGAAAAAAATCAATTCCATTAAGTGAGCTTATCGATTGGAAATCAGTTGAACTACGTGGTCTAGGAACCCGTGATGAAAATCGTGATTCATTGAAATGTCGTGCTTGAAAAATACCGAAGAGTGACTGCGATATTGAACACTGAAAATTGGACTGACCTTGATTTCCGCTTATCTATACTGCTGCAGAACAATACTTCCTCTTCACTCATCTTAAGCACACACTTTTTTTCATAATTGTCACAATTACACAACACTCGGTTTTCATTCACGTACTTGCACGTATCTCACCGGTAATAACAATGAAAAAACGCGCCTGTATTATTTCACCTCCGAGGACGTTTTTCTCGCGCCATTTCACAAGAACCGAACAGAATAAGAAGACATCTCCATCTGAGCCTGACGAGAGGAAGTGAAAATTATCGATATCAACGATGACAATGAAGAGAAAAAATGGGGTGCGCGGAAATATGTTTTCTACTCTCTGCTGAATAAGTGAATATTAGGGGAAAAATTTAGAATTCCGAAAGCTACGAAAACAATTCGCGTTATGACTTCAAAATTCCGTTCCCTCGCCCGACGATAGATCCCCACACAGATGGACTGGCAGAGGGACAACTGAAAAAATTTAGAGAATATATCACGAGTCGACATTCTCTCAGCTAATCCGATTAGAAAAAAAATCGATACGAGTTTATTCTGCTTCTCCGGTTTGATGAATATACATTCCTCTGATGTACAGGGCTTATCTCAAGTATCTGCGAAAACTTGATATAATGCAATTCTAAAAATTGATAGATATACTTTATTGTCCAAGAATTTCTCATTGACAAAGTAAGATAAAAAATAAAGTTAATAATAAAGGGATTGGTAGAACATATAAGTATTGAAATCGATTGAATATAAAACAGATAGTTATGAAAATATAGACAAAACAAAAAATAATTAATAAATAAATAATAAATAATAATAATAACCTTGCATACTATAAAAGCAATTGCATCACAATATATAGAAAATTTCGTCAAGCAAATAACATATGTATTCACATATACATATATATGCACCGTCGTACATGTTGAAAATAGTATTAAAGCAGAAAAAACACAAAAAAAAGAGAGAGAGAAAAAAACAAAAACAAAAGTGTTTACATAATAATTATTTTAACATCACTTTACGGTATTTGAGACGTGATATTCCTGCAGGCTATAAAAAGCCTTTTCAAGAAGCATATTTTTAACTGATCTTCTGAAGAGTTTATGATCTGAAATGTTTTTAATTAACTGTGGCAAGTGATTGAATATTCTTTTTCCTTCATACATATTAGAGTGTTTTGTTAAATTCAGTTTAGGTATTGGCAGGTGAATATTGCAGCTCTGTCTGGTATTGTAAGGTATATAAGAATCAGTAACATATTTTTTGTGAATCAGGCATACCACTTCCAGAATAAAGATGCTTATTACTGTTAAAATTCTTTGTTGAACAAAAAGTTGTCTACAACTATCCCTGTAGTTAGCCCTACACAAGTACCTTAGAGATCTCTTCTGCAGTACAAATACCTGATTTAGGAGTGTTTGATTACAAAATCCCCAAAACGCAATGCCATATCTTAGATGGGACTCTACAAGGGCAAAGTATGTGGATCTGGCTGTAGATATGTCAAGTTCATTGGCAACAATTCTAACAGCAAAAGATCCGGAAGCTAACTTCTTACACAAAGATGTGACATGTTCATTGAATTTCAGCTTGTTATCAATGTGCAGGCCAAGAAACCTAGTACAAAGTGTCTCTTCAGAAAGGTTGAAAGACATTTTGTCTATTTGACTAGAATATTTTCATTATTGTGTTATTTCAGGTTTCTCTGAAAGTGACGTCATATTAGTTTTTTCTGTTGTACACCACCAAGGAAATCCATTCACAGGATGGGAAAATTACAGAAACAAACAAATCAGTATAAACAATAAAACAATTGATAAAAGCCTTTTCGAAGACAAGCTTTTATTCAAATGCGCTAAGAAGTGAAAAATAATTGCTTTGGATGTGCGAGGATAAAAAAAGAAAATATAACTTTTTAACAAAAAATTGAACCGACGAAATACGGAACTGAAAAGTAAAAAATAAAACAAACCTTCTTAGTCTCAATAACTAAGCTCCTGAACTAATGTAAGTAACTAATTTTGAGTCGGCGCCAAACGAACAATCAACGAAGATCATTAAATTACTTCAAAAAAATTATCAGAATATCACCGCGCAACTCGATGCCATCATTTTACGCCTTACCTGAATCTTTTGCTTGTTTGTTTGGCGCCGACTCAAAATTAGTTACTCACATTAGTTTAGGAGCTTAGTTATTGAGACTAAGAAGGTTTATTCAATTTTTTAATTTTCAGTTCCGTATTTCGTTGGTTCAATTTTTTGTTAAAAAGTTATTATTTTTCAATTTTATGTGACAAAAAAAGAATCATCCAAATCGGATAACCCAGTACAAAGTTATGCCTGATAGAAACGGTTAATGGACCAAAATTCAGAGGGTGAATGATCGTTAGTGGGCCAAAATTCACAGGGTGAACGATTAATATCCTCCATTTTGCTACCCTTAGGAGTGGCATTTTTTTTTTCAATTTGAGATGGGACCAACTTTGAAGTAAAACCCTATCCATTGAAAAAAAAATAATAATCATCAAAATCGGACTACTCTATGGAAATATATGCGTGGTATGTTGGCTGAAATCTACTAATTACTACCTACTTAATTTTTGATCACTTCCAAAATATTCACTTATCTAGCTTACTTCAACTATTATGATTATATTATTTATTGTTATATAATATAAATTATTTTTGAAAGTTCTGGTTAGTTGATTTCATCACTTTGTATCCTCTCATAGAATGTAATTATTATTGTGACGGATGTAGGAGGATCTGTCAATGTCAACTACATATGTGTGCCACTGTTCACAAGTGAAAAATCAATCATCCTCTATTTTTCTACCCATAGGGGTGGATCATTTCATTTCAAATTGGAATATGATGAGATATGAGGTATACTCTATCTGATAAAAAAAGAATCATCCAAATCGAAGATCCCAGTACAAAGTTATGCCTGATAGAATCGGTTGACGGACCAGAATTCAGAGGGTGAGTGATCAATATCCTTCATTTTGCTACCCTTAGGGCTGGATTTCATTTCTGAAATTCAAATGGGACCAACTTCGAAGTACACCCTATCCACTGAGAGAAGATCTATCGGAATCGGATGTCTCAGTTATGCGTTATCATACATAAAAAAATGATAAAAAAAAATTAAATATACGCGTCGACCCCTTTTTGGTCTCGTCGGTTAAAAATAAGAAAAGTAATATCAAAATTTGACTTTCTTCAATGGAGTAATGCTGTGAGAAAAGATATCACACTTGTCATTGATATCACTCTCATTGTTGCCAATTCTGAATAAGGGTTTGTTATATTAACTGGGCGCTTCGAGGTAAAGAACATTGTAGCCTTGAATTGACTCTGGGAACAATGAAAATTGAGCATACTCAAAACAGCGTTACAGTCGATTTGGTCATGGACCACATACTGAAAAATCAGAGCAGTTATGTTCCTCCTATTTGCAAGAGAAGTAAGGTTATATCTCTCTAACAAAGCAGTACTAGATATTCTAATAGCAGGGTACATACCATCTTCCTGGAAAGAGATATTTCATAAAGCGTTTGTGGACTCATCCAAGGCTATTAATGTGAACATTTTAATAAGGACATCAGATGACAGATGACATGGACATTATACAATCATGTATTTCTGACATATCACGTGTATTTCTGAAACGTCACGTGATTTTATTCATGTGGATTGAAAAATATAATTTACTATCGAAAGTAATACCAAGTCACGTACAGAATTGGATCAAGGAAGTTGCCAATTATTCTGTTTTCGAGTAAATGTTACACTTGAGCATTTGCATTCAACAGTAGGTGATTTTTTTTTTGCACCAAGTATTCGCTTTATCTAAGGCTTCTATTCTAGTACAATGGCAGAATCATTCATGCTGTTTATTTTTCTGTATAAACGACAGCATATATTGAACAATTGAATCCGAAATCCTCGATAATATAATTGATGAATAGATTGAAACAAAAGTGGTCCCAATACAAAACCTTGAAATTCTAACCATGGCACTGTACATCGAGGTAGCGCTTTTTCAGATAGGAAGTAAAGATCGTATTCTAGTTCATTTCATTGAACGAGTGTGTTGGTAATGAACTGGGATGCTGTGCTAGTTGACCCTTTAAAAGATCGATTGTTAAAAATCGATATATTGTTTGACGTGATTAAAAAGTGGGTAATTGATTGTTTAAAAATATTTTGAGAAATTATTAACCATGTAGTGGTCGATGGAGTTTCATCTGACACTCTACTCATAAATGCTGGTGTTCCGCAAGGATCTATTCTCGCACCAACACTATTTCTACTTCACATCAACGACCTGTTGAAAGCAACTTCATGTCCAGTACACAGCTTTGCCGATGATATTCCCCTCCATACCGCTTTCTCTTCCAGGGCCCCTATATCAGCCCGTGAAACCAGAAATGAACGAGGAAGAAATGTTAATAATATAAATATGGACTTAGCAACAATTCTCGAGTGGGGATTCAATAACTTGGTAGAATTCAATGCAAACAAAACACAAGCATGTCTTTTCTCTAAAAAAGCCGATCTCACTGTGCCTAACATAACTTTGTCAGGAGTAACCATACCACTGAAGTCATCCATATCGATGCTTGGTATTACTATCAGCAATAACCTTTCCTGGGAAAGTCACGTGAGGTCCATTGCCAAAAGTGCATCCCAAAAACTTGGTTTTTTGTTTCGTGCCAAGAGCTATTTCACCCCCACTCAGCTGCTTATGATCTATAAGGCACAGATCCGACCTGTCCTGGAATACTGTTCCCATATTTGGAGCGCGGCACCTAAACATATCCTGAGGCTATTGGATTCTGTCCAGAAAAGGGCAATTCGTCTCGTCGTTGATGCCTCACTTACAAACTCGCTCACTTGTCTGGAACACCGTAGAAAAGTTGGCGATTTGTCTCTATTTTATAGATATTTTCATGGGCGATGCTCTTCTGAAATATCAACAATCGTTCCTGCTTTGGCAGTCTCTTCGAGACTAACCCGTCAAGTTCAGTCATCACACTCCTTCGTGGTCACTTTGGAGACCTGCAGAACATCACTTTCCAAAGACTCTTTCATCCAACGAACAGCGAGGCTTTGGAACTCATTGCCTAGGGAGGTGTTCCCCGAGGCATACAACCTCCAGAAATTTAAGAAGAACACCAACTCCTACCTTCTTTCCCTTGGTTCCCACGATGTTCTCTGAACATTACAGGATATCCCTTTTCGTGGGAACCAGAACATAAAAAAAAATAAAAAATAATCAGGCAAATGTTGAGAGGTTCAAAAGTAATGTGAAAGGTTTAGCGAAGACAGAGACATGCCTCAATTATGGAAATAGATCACCTGAGTTTTACTACCGTTGAAAAATAAAAAAATCTCTACATTTACAAGCTAAAACATGCGTTTTTAAGCCGAGTACAAGAGACTGATATCGCGTAGCCGGTGGATAAAGGATAAATTTCTCTATCTATGTTGTTGATGTAAAAAAAACAGAACTGGTCCCAGGATGGATCCCTGAGGCACTCCCATCTGAACCAGATCCAATTCTGATGTTGAAAACGAGAGTAGATTACCGTTATCAAATCTGAGTGGAACACATTGACACCTATCGGCGAGGAATTAAGAAATCCAGGTCAGTGAATTCCCTGTAAAAAAATCAAAAATTTCATGTGAATGACGCAGTTGGACGCCCTGCCCTCATCACAAAGAATCGCAGCAGGGCCCTCTCCTGTGTCAATAAAATCCATCAAGTAATTATAAAAAGTTAGTAATACACCTCGGTGATATCTTGAGTGGCACCTCCAATAATTGACAAATTCTAATTTTCCACCTTCATAGATATGAGGCGAGAGAAACCTGCCTTTTTTTCCACACATAAACATGATACTGTCCAGTACGATTTCAAATACCTGCGAATTAATAGGGTTGATGGTGTTTATAAATTATTGCTAATTACAACGGAGGTCGTAAAAACAAATCTTTTGAATACAGATTTGAATGTGCTATAATATTACCCAGTTAAATTACTTGCCTGGAACTCACGTGGGAAGCACATAAAAATCTCGCGATGATTGCTTGTAACGTAGGAGTTTCACTTACCGGGAATTATTGTGAATATCTGGTTTCTCGGTCAGTTATAGTTATAGGACGTATGGCTTTCGATGAAAAACTATAGAATAGCCATGTTTAAAGATCTTGAAGAATTATTTTTTTACACATTTCTATATATATATATATATATATATATATATATATATATATATATATCGTACTTGCCGGTAGGTATTAGCACTATGAGACATTTGATACGAATTTGAAAGAGGCCTTCCTGATGATTGGGAAACCATGAAACATCTGTTGGCGGATGGTGGGCTCTCTTGGATTCGTAACAAATTTCTCTTTCTATCGTTATTTGTTTTACGTTACTCAGAACGCACTAGGAGTACTAAACAGGCTGTAGACCGATGGTGGATTCTTTTGGATTCGACACAGATTTCTCTCATTCTCGATATTTGTTTGCGTTAAACGCATGAGGAGTACGACTATTGATATCGTGGGTAGGCCTATCTGACACATTTGTTGGTGACCTGTTAATGTGCACGAAATTCCGTGCTATTAAAATTCCACGATATTAGGTTTAAGCTTCACCGCACAGATTAAAGATGTCACTATCAATAATCTGATGCATTTCACATGTTTGTATTGGTCTAAGGCTATGAACCAACGAGAAATCTGATGCGAATTTGAAGAGGACCACAAGCCGTCCTGATGATTGGGATGATTGGGATATATATATATATATATATATATATATATATATATATATATATATATATATTTTATATATATATATATATATATATATATATATATATATATATATATATATATATATATATTTATATATATTTTGATTCTTGAACCATGTAGTATAGTATAGATTGTAGGTTTTCTCAGGTTATGGTTCGATGGGTAAAATAACCAAATGCAGGTTAAAACATTTTTTGGGCGTTTTTTTTATAATTTTATTAAACAAATTATGTTTTGCCTGGGAGGCTTCCCGGCTTCTTCAGATTTTTGCTATACAGAAAATATATATGGTAAAGCCACATGTAATTGACATTGACAAATATTTTTGTTTTCTTACCTGCCAGAACAAAATCAAAGGGTTAATGGTTGTTGGGTTCTTTTGCCCATTTTATTCTAGGGAGCATTATTTTGCTTCTTTTTCATTGTAAGTAGGTTAGGTGCTTGAGATGGAAAATATCTGGTTTCTTAATATGTGATTGATGAAAATAAATGGGAAATTTTTTCTTTTATTCGTTTTGTTAGTGCGTTAATAACAACGAACGCACTAACAAAAACGAACACACCTATGAAAACGAACGCACCAAAAGATGATGTTCTCTTGTCATGCCATTTCTCGAAAGACGATTTATTTTCATCAATCACATATCAAGAAACCAGATATCTTCCATCTCAAGAACCTAACTTACTTACAATGAAAAAGAAGCAGAATAATGCTCCCCAGAATAAAATGGGCAAAAGAACCCAACAACCATTAACCCTTTGATTTTGTTTTGGCAGGTAAGAAAAAAAAAAAATTTATCATTGTCAATTACATGTGGCTTTACCGAATATATTTTCTTTATACCAAAAATCTGAAGAAGCCGCAAAGCCTCCCAGGCGGAACGTAATTTTTTTAATGAAATTATTGAAAAAAATTTCCAAAAAATGTTATAATTTGGTTATTTTACTCATCGAACCATAACCTGAGAAAACCTACAATCCATATATATATATATATATATATATATATATATATATATAAACTAGTTAATAGTGGGGAATGCAGCTATGTCAAAAAGAAAACTCTTGTAAGTTTGTCCAAGCTTTCGGAATTGATTCATTCCATCATCAGGGAAAACTCAGGTGAGATTGTATGACACGATGTTCAGTAAAAAATATTTTTTGTCTATTGCCATTATGGTAATGAATAATGAGAAATTCAAAACAGAGAATTGAACTAATGTTCAATTGCCACACATATGTTATTATATTATTATATATTATATTATAAATAAAATGTTAAAACGTCTTCAACTATGTGGTTGGAATCAAAACACACAGTTTTGGTTCCAAATCATCAATATAAAATTGTAAATGTATATAGTTTTCTGTTCGCAGTTTTGTTTGGTTTGAGGCAATAAACCTTAAGCGCTCACTCTCCACTTGACTTACATGTCCACCAAAAACTGAAGGAAGAGAAGTCTACATCGAAGCAATAAATTAAAATTGTTGCGACGTACCATCATATGATACGCATAAAAGTCTTTGCACGACACTTTTTTGTTCGGTATGGGTTGTTTTGTAACTGGGTTTGTCTGAGGAATATCAAAACTGTACCCCTCTTGTCCTTTCCAAAAAATTATCGGGTACTCGAGAGCATCATAAAATCTATGAGTGTCTGGAACTCTAGTGAGCCGGCCATCGTGCGCCTGAATAGCTATGTCCCGAGACGCAGTTTGTTCACCATTAACTACTACAACAGCTATTTCGTTTGTGGTCGGGGCATTGAATCGTCTTTCGTGTTCCCCACGTGGTACACGATCTGGGTGTATCTCTAGCGGTTTTGGCAGCGCACGCCAGAATAGCTCGCAGATGGTAGATTTTTTCCTACTTACTTGACAGTCATCTCATATTCTGGATAACTCACACAATATCTTTATAAATTGTAGCCTATGTGTTATTCTGATGTATAAGCTATATTATTGTAAAGTTTCAGTAAAATCCATCCAGTAGTTTTTACGTAAAAGAGTAACAAACATCCATCCATCCATCCATACTCACAAACTTTCGCGTTTATAATAGTAGTAGGATATATATGATATCTTCCTAAGGTCATTATTAATATTATTTTAGAGTACCTTTTCGGAAATAATCATTCCCTTATATTCTTTTCTAGATCCAGGGTGCATATAAATCAGTTCATTTGATAATCCTTGAATAGAAACTTCTCTCTCTACAGACTTGAGTCGAGAATTTAGGTGATATTGTTGAACTATTCAGAAACAAGAATATCTACATTAGAGCACAAAGTTCCTTGCATGGACCTAGATTAGTCACTCAAAGGATCCCACAAGGAGATGTATTGGGCCTGATTTTATTTTATGTCTTCACAGCATACTTGCACGAGGTCTTCGACCAACCCATAAGATCTATACAATATGCAGATGACATCTGGATACATACAAACCTATTTCGAATGTGTTGTGGATATGAAACATATAATATATCGTTTCCTTAAAACAAGGTTTCTCCTCAGTTACAAATAAATCAGCTGTGATGATCTTTACGTCACAGGCTGAGAGCTGGGCTATGGAGTCAACGTGCTGTTGTTGACAATTTCACGTACTTTGGAATTTTCACAAAATATGTCCAATCAAAAACCAAAGACAGCTTGTATTATCGCGAAAACACCAGCTGTCTTTCAATTTTGATTGGTCTATCAGCATCGTGTTTTCAACGACGTAACCATGGATACGGATCGCAATGCAAAGTTTGACAGTTTGACCAGAAATAATTGTAGCTGCAAACGTCAAAATGAGTCGCTTCGGTGCTACTTCAAACGAAGTAATAAACCAAAATATTGAAGAAAATATACCCAGTAACACAAAAAAATCAAAATCTTAAATATGGAGACAATTTATGATGTTCTGTGCGGAACGCAACTACATATTAGATGCAGAAAATAGCAACGAAAGATTAGCATTCATTCTATAAGACTGGGCATTCAATATGCGGAAAATTTATGGTAGTGATTACAACAGTGTTATTAAAACCATATGGAACACTACTGCAAAATTAGTACAAGAAAAATATTTTTGTGAGTATCAGAGACATATTGATCTCTTCAAAGATATAATGTTCAAGGAGGCGAGGGCGGCTCGAGATAGTAGGAGAATATTGTTGCAAGCTGTACCCGAAAAAAATAAAATGAGTTCTGTCGCTATGACTACAGATGAATATAGAAATATGTGCTTACAATGGGACGATTACACGCCAGAGGGACTCCAAAAGAAGTTTTTTCACATAGCTGCGTAGAACTAGCTTGGAGATGTAACGAAGCAACTTTTTCCAACTTACATTTTTTTAAGGGAGAGACTGACAACAAAGGCTGTTTAACAAACAGAATTGCATATAACCCGATATTCTCCAAAACCCGCCACGGTGGTGATAAAAACTGTGCAGATACTAAATGGCTCACTCAAAATTTGAAAAATCCTGAAATGTGTCCTGTGAGATTATACCGGAAACGTATATCGAAAAGGGGAATTATTACCAATGACAGACTTTTTCTGACAGTGAATGGCAAGTGGAATAAATATAATAATAATAATAATTGGTACGAGAATTGCCCTATTGGTATCAATACAATATCAAAATGGACAAAACTCTCTGCAGAAAAGATAGGATTAGACATTGAAAAACTAAAAATAACAAAACACTCTAATCGTGCCACTGCAGTTAGTCAGTTACTACAATCCGGTGTTAGTGAACAACAACAAGCTATGAAAATTAGTGGACGTGGAAGTTCGAATTCGATGAAACCGTATTCACATCTTAGTGCTGAACATCATCAGAATATAGTGAATACTTTAAGGAGTACTCCAAGTAATAATACCAACAATACATTGTATCCACCTGAAAACGGTCATACTATTCAAATTTTTAAAATTGCACCATTTATAATAATTATAGTCGAGAATAATGTATTATGTTCGGTTCATAAAAAAATATTTATTGTTATAGATAGGTAACAAATAATAATTAAAACAAATTGTTTATACCTAGTTAAAATAAACATTTCATGAACATAAATAAATTTGAATTATTTATTATTATTAAATTTATTTCTCTCATTCTTCTGAATTTACATTTTTTGACCTTTCACTTCGTTCGTGAAATAGTCTAATAAAATACCACTCGTGATTGAATTTATCTTATAAGTCTGTCTTTTATTTCTAAACTCAACTGAGTTGCTTGAAGAAAACACCAAGCAACTCAGTTTCAATTAGAAATAAATCGACAGACTTATTGCGAAAATTCCGTCACTAGTGGTATTACTACTGAAAACATAATTCAGACATTCGATCCTCAACAAATCGCAAAAAAAAATTCTGACTTGGTGTTCGAACACTAACAAAAATTCAATAAAGCAAAAAGACAATATTCAACGTAACTGGTAAAAGTATAAAAATCGAATGGACTCCTTGAACATCAGGAATGTGCGCATATGAATAGTCTGTAGTATGTGGAATATTGATAGGATTGGTTGGTTGGTTGGTTTAGACGACGAGCCAGAACAGGGTTGCCTAGCTCTGACACTCGACAGCTAGGTCATGTATCACTCTGTCGTCAGTGGTTCCTCATTCAAACGGTTTGTGCCTTTAATTAGGTTGATAGCCGTTGATAAGGTTCTTCATTCATGCCTGTTTCGGGCTGATTCTCCAAAGGTTCTGTGTCGCCTACTACTTAGGGCGTCACAGTCGAAGATGATAGGGATTACAAAGCATATGACCTAAAAAGCGAAACTAAAATTCGAATCCAAAACAATTCTGGTCATTTATAAAAAGTAACCCATTTCGCCTTAACGTGGTAAATGTACTGTTTTATGTACAATAAACGTTATTATTATAAATATTAATAATAAATACAGAGTTATCGAAGAATAAATTTCCTACGACTTTCTCTTTTGAAGTGTACTATTCTCTTTCTGCCGCCACTGGTTCTTCTGCTTTGGTAACTCAGACCAGCAATTGCATATGAAAATAGAACGAATGCAGCCAAATTGGGTTAGATATATCTGCTCTAGCTCGAAGCAGTGCAAACAAACATATCATAAATCTTGTGGGAAAAAAGGGCAAAAAGGCGGAAAATGCAGACTGCTACTGTACGTACTCCTCGGGCGGTGTTTGTATTAAAATCTTCGTCCTTGCAGTTATTAACATCGCTGACGTGTAATAAGCACTCTACGATATCGCGAGTTATTTATATGTGCTCGGGTTACCTACATATGCTGAAGGGAGTTATACAGGGTCGTCATAAGAGTTAACTCTGATAACTTGTCGAGTACGACAAAATTCAGCACAAGTCAAGTTGGTGAGGATGCAGCCAGTAGCTTATATTAACACAGTAATCGATAACCAGAAACTATTGATGAAACTCACACGTGTACAGAGAAAAATGACAATCAGAATATGCTCCGCCTACAGGACAGTCTCAGCAGAGGAAGCAGGGGTATTATCTGGTGTTCCTCCGATAGAACTCTTGATCCAGGAAAGAAAAGAGAAATACAGCTGCAGCAAATGTCATGTCGAAATGGCGAAACAAATGGAACCATGGAAAATTCGGTACTTCGGTACACTTGATTCTGAATATACAGGAATGGATAGACAGACCATATGGTGAGATCGACTATTTCCTGTCACAGACTATCACGTGGCATGGATGCTTTAGGAAATATTTGCTCGACCGTAGGAGAGCGCAATCGGAAGAATGCCCATACTGCAGGGCGCAAGATAATGGGGAGCTACCACTAGAGGGGGTAGCATCCAAAAAATCCTACAGATCGCCGGTGATGAAAGAAATATGGAGTTCGTTGGCGGTTGCAGGGGGTTGAGGGGTAAGGGAAATGAATAATATTGTTACTGGCCAAACTCTAGGATTCATTTGGGTACACAAATTGACAACAACTTCCTCTGCACGTAGAGAGTTTTTTTCAAGCCGACTAACTGTTGGTCTTATATTAATGACCAAGACGAGCCCTAGTGGGGCCCAAAATGTTCACTTGGGGGGGGGGTGGAAAGAAATTAGCAGAATGCACAGGGAACATCACGGCAAACATTTATTCTCCTGATTTTTTTTAATTGGAACGCAGGAAAAAAAAATTTCGAAGATCGACTTCAGAAAAAAGATGTGCATATGCCGATGGCCAAATCGTCCATACGGAAGCGATTTTTTCGCGAATGTTCTTTATTCCGATGGGAAATCTTCTTTCGGATCGTACCATCGTAATTATCCCTCGAATGAAAATTTGCTTCATTCATATTCCGTGATATTGCCCTGCTAGCCTCAACGATTTCTGGAGTCTCCGCTTTGAATTGATATTTTTCCATGGTTTAAAAACAGTATCCCTATTAACTTTCAATGATCGACAATCTTCATCTTGTGAGTTATATTTATGGAAAGAGGAAATACCCACGACTTTCTCTTCATGATTTGAACTACGCTGTCCATAATTCATTGCCATCGGATTTTTCTTGAACGCTTGGCGAAACATATGGATACCTTGCCTGCTAGATTCAGATATAATTTTTCTATTCGATGATACTGGATCTTCCGGTTGAATTTTTATTTTTGGGATTGATATTATGTAAAAATCTGAGTGCATATGTAGATACTCGATGTAATTTCGTAAATGTTGAAAACTTATCGAGAATAGATTGATCCGAATATAAGATTGGATTTGGATTATACGAGTGTAGAGCGATTTTTTGTTTTTTGCGTCTATCGGGAATTTCTTCTGGAGTTTCGAATTTAGATTCGGGCCAGTTATATGCATCTTACAACAGAAATTCAGGTCCACGCCACCGAAGTTCTGAGTTTGATAATTATTTGGGTTCACATCCTCTGGATATGATGTCTGCGGGGTTTTGTTTGGTTGATATATGTCGCCATTTATGAGATTCAGATAGCTCGGATGGTATACGAACTATTGAAATTGGATGGAAGGTTTCAGCGTGAAAATTGAATTAACGAGAGGGGCAAAATTCCACATCGTTGTAGAAAAAAAAATGTCCTTTTGAATGGCTAGAAGCACAATGCAATCGAAGTACGACAAATATTTTTTTTCCCGCTCCAAAGTGAAAAAAGTGAGTTTTGCTGAGACAATGGTGCAGACTTCTGTTGGAAGAATCCCACAAAGATTAGGGACAGAGCGATCGCTGTGAAATTTTCGAAACGTATGCAAAAAAATATGAAAAAAAAACGATTTTGGGTTTTTTTTTTTGTGAAAAAATAATTTCCGGTTTTTTACCGGAAGTTCGGAATTCTTTTTTTCTTACTCGGGAACGGTAGAAGATAGAGCAATTCTGCGAACTCCAATCGATTCAGAATGGCCGAATTAGTCTATAAACGGAATTTCGTTTCGATACAGAGAACAAATTTGAAAAGTTAAATTTTCGAACAAGGCTCAGACCCCTAATATCTTCGAAAAACCAAAGTGGTCGTATCGATCTCCGGTTGAACCACAGTGTGGGAAATGTCGCGTAGATTCCGAAAATATTACATATGTGGTATCTCAATCCAACAGATTCACCGTGAAACCTGAAAAATCGAGATAACGGCGAGGGAAATCATAGATGGCGCACCGGTCGACTTTGACATATGTCAAATGAAAAAACCCACGGAGTGCAATCTGGAAATAACTTTTCTATACGTAAAAAACTCCGCTGAATCCAAAAACGTCCATCTCGTCGAAAGGACCTGAAATGAAAAAGCTATTACCCTCTTTTCCGCCAGCGCACCGACGTTTCGAGATTTTGCGACATCATAGCTCTCTTAGCTGCGGTCCGATCGACAAGATTTTGGATTCAGCGGACGAGTGACGACCTCCTTCACCGAAGTAATGCGCAAGCAGTTCCAGTGACTAAGTTGGGAAGAAGAGGAGAGGTTTGAGTCGGTAAGAATCCGGCACCCCTGAAAGACTGGGGTCTTATGGAAGATTTTCTCTCCTCAGAAAAAAGAAGTAGCTTATATGAGAATTATGGGAACAATATCGGCATGACCAACAATAGCGATTGACTGGTTCTGCATCCATTAGGGCCTTTCCCGATCCTATCTTGGTTAATATGGCTGTCTCTTCGTGCCCAGGAACATCAGAGTGTCTTGGGACCTATATGAGTCTGACCCTTCCTCCATAATTGCCACTTTGCTGTCCCAATAGATAACTGTGGGTCCTCGACTTTTTTTGTCGAAGTTTTCTTGGTGATTTGGTATGTACTTCGGCCTGGAACACTAAGGCATATTTGCTGGCAACTGTGATTCCTTCCTTTGTTTCTTGTTCGTATACCCCTGCGCCAGACATTTCCCTAAATCTTGATCCATATGTATATCAGGTTGATCCGTAGATGGGTTTTCATCCACTCAGTACATTTATATGAAAAATAGGTTGGTAATTGTACAATGAAAACAAATATATTCCCTTATATGTCAGTGCGGTATCGTCAGCATTCGGTATAGTTCCAGCATTCTGTTTGGAGAGTAGTTCATTGATATATATTGTTATGTTATGTTATGCCAGTTGTAAATTTTAAAAGACTAAAAACCCACAAAAAGAATAATTACTAGATGGTTAATGGTTTCAAGAGTTTGTTTGTGAATAACTTTTGAAATTCTATGTATATTGTGAGCCTAGGTAGAATGTGGATAGATAAAAATGTCAAAATACTATAAAACAATCAATTTCATACACTGTCAAAATTATTATAACTCATAATTGCTCAAAAGACAATAAAAAGTCTAAATTTACAAAATTTTCAGGAATAAACAGTAATCAACACATTAATAAATTTGAAACATACAGTATATGAAACTGTAGCTAACAAAAAGTAGCCAATGATAGAACAGCAAATGTCTTTATAAAAATAGCCAATCAGGGAATAGATGGTCAGGTGTAAAATTGGAAATTGTGGGAGAGTAGCAATGAGATGGTATCAGAAGCAATTATTATTGAAATTTGTAAATAATGATAAGAGTGGAAAAATAATTGTATATATAAATTATGCAATATAAATATAAACAGTGAAAAGTGACAATTTAGTGCACAATTCAAAAATTCAAATGAAAAAACAAGGAAAAAGAAGCAAGGAGTAATAAAAATTTGTAAATAATGATAAGAGTGGAAAAATTAAAAATTTTACTAAAAGAAAATTGGAATAATCCCATCATTTGGTAAACAAAACCAATATTACCTTAATGATAACATATCCACGGATCCAAATGCTGATTTCCGCATCTAAATAGTTCCTGATTCATGGTATTGCAGTCCTGACAGCGATTGGAGAGAGGAGACATCCTGATTCATGGTATAAGTAGAACACCAACAGTTCCAACCAGGTATAAAACTTTAATAGTGCTCTTCCGGTCCTGAACTATTTCACCAATAACATATTTCACATTCGTAGAACTTTATGTCACCCTATTTTGAACAATAACAGAAAACGTCACTCTCACGGAAAAAGTGAGGTTTTGTTTATCTATCCATGATCTGATTTATTATTATTATCCGTGAATATTTGTTTGATTCACCCTAGTATAAGTTATTTCTCGTAGGCCAGGTATTATTAAGTCTTCCTGAATAAAGGAGATGATTGCTTTTTGATATTTTGTTGTTTGTTTTCTCACAATGATCAATAACATACCAAAGACCATTCAATAAACTGAAGTTAGCCAGCAGTGGCAGTGTCTCTATTGCCTTGAACCGGCCACCTTGAGATAAGGGCGTACCAACTGTTGCTTAGCCGTGGTGAGGAAAATAATAATTGTTGGTAGCGTGACGAGAGAACAGTGACGTTCGCTGGCAATTATTATTACAGCATACAATACAGGGGCAGAAATATCTATATATATAATATTTCCAATTCATCAAAACATAACAAAATGGCACCCAAAACGTGGGGCAAAAATATTACAATATTATATTTAAAAAAATTCATCATTATATAACATATATATATATATATTTATATATATATATATATATATATATATATATATATATATATATATATATATATATATATATATATATATTTATATATATATATATATATATATATATATATTATAAAAAGTACTGGGCCTCGAGCAGTTCCTTGAGAGACGCCATAATTTATTATTTTGGAGCTGACACCACCGTCTATTCGGACGTAAATTGCAGAATTGGGTGCACATGAGTCTTATAAAGTTTAGTAAGAGTTCGGATGTTTGGAGAGCTAAACACTTTGTTTATGAGATAAACGGTACGATTAGCTTTCTTCACTTGTTGGACAGTTTGCTCTGTCCACGAGGTCAGATTGGGATATATATATATATATATATATTTTTTAATTTTCGAGTATACCCCTATACTGAAAACAATTGACATATCGTTTTTTATTACAAAAAAAGGAATTAATTACTACTGCCCATTGGGTAGAAGATAGGGTAACATTCTGATGAACTCAATTGTTCAATGTTACCTTTCATTTAGATAAAGGGTGCGATACATTTTTGTAGGTCATTTACAATGTTTTTATTGAATATCTAGAAAACTGTTTCGTTAATTTGGACCATATTTTACTCACAATATTTTGAAAATTTTTTATCAAACTTTGTATGTTGCGTTTTTAAGATATGCATTTTTCAAATTTACGGTTTTACGATATATGGGGTAACCTATTGATTTAACAAAATTTTATGGAACTTCGTCGCATTCAATTCTATTATAAAACTTCTCGAAATCAATTATTTGATACTATAAACAATACAAACCAAACTCGACAAAAACTTGGAATTCAACAGTATAGACTCAAAAAAAATCGAATTATAAAAAACGACTTCTTACATAAAAATTTAATTGATATTATGGAAATTATAATATAACAAATCGAAATTGAAACTAATTAGTTATAAACAACATAATCAACAATGTACATAATGGAACTCTCAAAAAACAAGCAATAACCAAAACTCAAATTCGATTATTATTAATATTGGTCTATTTGCGCAATCTAAACCATTTCTCAATAGTTTATGGCTTGGGTACTTTATTGTTTCTTTTTGAAATTGATATGCGTAATCCTGAACCTGGACTATTACGCTGCCGCATAGCGCACAGATTTAGAAATGTTATGAAGTATGAAGTGTGGATATCCTTTAGTATTATTCCTGATGCCCCTGCAAATGAACGTATTCTAGGCTACTACTCTACCTGCAAAAGTGGAGCAAGAACAGTGGGGTGCTGTTCCCATATTTGCAGCGTACTTTAGTACCTAGGATATGCCCGTCATCAAGAAACAATAAAGTTCCCTAGCCATGAACTATTAAATAATATTTTAGGTTGCGCAAATAGACCAATAAATAACATTAATAATATTATTTGAATTTAGGTTTTGTTTATTGTTTGTTTTTTGAGAGTTCACTTATGTAAATTGTTGTTTATGTTGTTTATAACTAATTAGTTTCAATTTGGATTTAGAGTTCACTACTATAATACACTATAACATCTTCACTACCTAAGGGTTCACTAAAGCACGACGCGTGTTTCGCTATACAAAAGCTTCATCAGGTTCATTTCGATTTGTTATATTATAATTTCCATAATATTAATTGACTTTTTATGTTAGAAGTCGTCATTTATAATTCGATTTTTTTTAGTCTATACTGTTGATTCCTTATTGTTGTTGTGTGTTGTTCATTGTATCAAATAATTGATTTCGAAAAGTTTTATAATAGAATTGAATGTGTCGAAAGGTTCCATAAAATTTTGTTACCCCATATATCGTAATACCGTAAACTTCAAAAATGCATATCTTAGAAACGCAACATACAAAGTTGATAAAACCATCTTATATGATAGTCAACATTTTCAAAATATTGTGAGTAAAATATGGTCCATATTAACGGAACAGTTTTCTAGATATTAAATAAAATCATTGTAAATGACCTAAACAACGCACCCTTCATCTAAATGAAAGGTAATATTGAACAATTGAGTTCATCAGAATGTTACCCTATCTTATATTCAATGGGCAGTAGCAATCAATTCCTTTTTCTGTAATCAAAAACGATCTATCAATTGGTTTCAGTATACGGGTATATATTTCAAACAGAGAAAGTCATCAAGAAACAAAACACGTTTTTTCACCTACAATAGACTGAAACTACGATATCTTAACAAAATATAACTTGTTGGTTTTGAAATAGTGCTGGAAAAAAAATCCGGAAAAACGATTTTTTTTTACTATGCCCCATATACACCCTAATGTACTATCATCAATAATATTATAATTGAACATGTTTATGAGTTCCGATCAATACATTTTCATCCTCACTTTGTCTTATTTCGCCTAAAAAAACAGTTTTTTTCTTTGTCAATCCTACCCCAATACGACGTTTTTCGAACTTTGGCCGCTTATATCTCAGAAACTAAACATACACAATCATTTAAACTCACACTTTTTCCTAATGACCCATCCTACTATAATATAATAAATTTTCAGACAATTCGACCGAGACCCAATTTCCCATATGTTTTCGTGCGGGGTTATTTATCAGAGAATGTATATTACTATTTTTCAAAACTTCGAAAGTTTGCAGAACTTTTGCAAATGATGTGAAAATTCATTAATTCCTGATTTTCAACATCTTCCGTCCAAAAGGGTTGCAAAATCCTACTAAATATCATTTGAACGTACTCTTCACTCTACTGAAGTTTTAAAACTTTTATAATTATCATAAAACTTTGGAAAAATCATGTCTATTTCTACTGCCCTATATGATGACATTGACGAGTTTGAACAATATTTAGCCACGACTGCTCCTTCTCTTCGTTTTTGTGCTATGATATGATTCCACACCCCGTATATTAGATTCAATTCATCCGAACTTCCTAGTCGTATGTTCAGAAAATCATTATCAACACGTCCAACCACACTATTATTAACATCATATCTTCATAGCCTACTTAAGTCCAGGCCATATATTCGGTAATGACGTGTCATTGGGAGAATCTAAAAGTACACATCCACACCATACAATTATCTGTAATAGCCCAATAAAACAGTGCTACCTGAAGTGAACAGGATATAAACAATAGCTGATGGTAATAGAATAACGGATCATAATAACAAGATGGATTTTTTCCGATGGCTATGACCGGCGAGGATATTCAATTTGCGAAAGCTGTGATCAAATTTGATTTATCAGTATGTGAGTTTTGTTACAAACACCTATCATTATCCACCGTGGTATGAAATGAATCGAAAGGTTTTTTGTCGCATCCAAACTATGATAGTGATTGATATGCGTAAAAGCATTCAGCACTGGAGAAAAATATATGAGTAATTGAAATTGTATTCTCACGTACGAAGGCGTAGAACAACAAATTAATTTTGAAAAAAAATTGGAATTGCCACTTTGAACTAGAGGTGACAATTGTCACTTTGAACTGGCATTTGTGACTCACAAAAACATTTGGAATTGCTACTTTGAAGAGACAATTACCACTTTGAAGGGACAATTGTCACTTTCAAGTGACAATTGTCACTCTGAACTAACAATTATCACTTCAAAGTGACAATTGTCGGTTCAAAGTGGCAATTCCGAATGTTTCTGTGAGTGACAATTGTCACTTCAAAGTGACAATTGTCAGTTCAAAGTGACAATTGTCACTTCAAAGTGTACTTAAGGGTCTTTGGCTTTCAAAATAAAAATCGTGTATCGCTAGATGGCGCTAGATGGAATGAGAATTTCAACAGGACTGAATATAATAATTCGGTAGTTTTGTGATTCTTCGTCCGATTCTATAAAAGATTGGTATATAGGAGTTTTTGGGTCAGAAATCATGAATGTTTTCTACAATTCAAGATTACGAAATAGCGGCTCCAAGATGACGGAACAGTTTTGTAATTAAAATTAAGGTCATATTCTCTTCAAAAGTGGTATGTGGGAGTATTTCGAGTAGTAAATTACGAATGTTTTATTAAAATTCATTAATTCAAGATCCGATTCTATACAATATTGGTATTTAGGATTTTTTTGGGCTTGGAGATAATGATTTTTACAAGCTTGTATTTAACTTGCTCCGTTCGTATGTCATCAGTCATTCTTTCCGGTTCAAAATTTGTAATCCATTTTTGGAGCACTTGACGACATCCAATTGAGCTGAAATTTAGCAGGTGTCCATAATTCCGGTGACAATGCATTATGAAATTTTCGTTGGGAAAAAAACAAAATGGTGGCTCCAAGATTGCGGACGAGTTTTGTGATTATGATACGATTCGATTGAAAATTGGTATTGGGGGTTTTCGGGGTCGGAGATTATAAATTTTTCTTCAACATCTTTAATATTCGAACTAAAAACATTGCGCGACAAGCTTTTGAATCTATAACTCACGGAGTAACCTACGTCACACATCCAAAGCAATTATTTTTTACATTAAAGTGCATTTGAATAAAAGCTTGCCTTTGAAAAGATTTTTTATTAATTATTTTATTTCATCAAAGACTTCAAAATGGCTAATATGTTTTGTGATCTATGGTCGTTTTCAATTCAAAGATGTTATTTAGATGTTTTTGAAAATACATTAATTTGAAATGACGGAAAGATTTTGTGATTTATAGTGTGATTCTCAAAAGAATTCCATCTAGGTTTTTTCAAGGTAAATTAGATTCTTTCTAAAAATTAATTCATACTGGTGGCATTATTTTTGGAATTGAACGAAACACTATTGAAAAAATACAATATTAGTGACACAACACTCGACAATAGAAAAAACTCAGTTCAATAGGATCTGATCGCAATTTTCTTTTTGATCGATTTGAATGTAATTTTCGCAGAGTAATCGTCAGGAAAGGTCCATAGTTTATATATGTATAATTCCATATGAAGGGTGAGACAATATGAGTCAATATCACACGTGAAACTTTCAATTCAACCGAAGTGAATGCAAAAGTTGAAAATAAATGTAATTAAACAATGTTTTTGCCGGATCTTTTATTTCAATATAAATATAAGAAAAATTAGGGGGGGGGGCGACTTTCCATAACGAAGAAATTTTTTAAAGTCGATAGGGGGGGCAAGTGCCCCCTTTTAAAAAAAATATTTTTCGTGTTTCAAATCGCAAAGTCCTTTGAAATTTTTCGATTTCGTCGAAAATAATATTTTTGTCTCGAGGAGGAACCACCTTAGATTCAAGAAGCTTGTCGCGCGATGTGTTTATTAAAGTAGGTACCAATTAATTTGATTGGTTAGTCATTGGTTGATAAGTAAGAAATTTTCAAAGTATTTAATTTCTACAAAGTATTCATAAAAGTAGATACAAATTAATTTCATTGGGCATTGATTGGTTGGTAATTAACAACTTGTCGAAGTATTAATTTTATTGCAATTCGCGCGACAAGCATATTGAAACCAAATAATTCAACAAAAAATAATTAAATCATTGTCAGCGATGATTAACTTATTTTATACGTTTTAGTGCACGGCTTAGATAAAAGCTTGTCTTTAAAAAGATTTTTCATTAGTTATTTTATTTTCTCTTGGTACCTAGTATTCCAAACAAATATTTCCCATTTGTCAGTAAATTCCTCAAAGCCTTCATTTTCACCATAAAAAAAGACATCATTCTGAATATCCTGTAAAATTGCAAAAAATCTCACCTCACATAATACGCATCAGTTTGCCAGCGTGAATACCGCATTATGTTTATCGTAATATTCGTAAATAATGAATATATTGTGCACAATGACTATGGCTGTAGGAGTGGAGAAGAAAAGAAAATGCTACACCCTCGTGCAATTTTTTGCGGGATCGTGGATAGGCGACTCATTGCCAAGATGAAGATGAACTCCGATAAACTTGGTTCAAGGAGAGGATACCCCACGCTTTGGAGCTCTTTGAAGCAATTACATGAATTATAATTACTGTTTGATTTTCTCTTTCAGATATCAGGAGCGTACTCGGTCTGCTGAATACAGAATTCATCCCGAAAAGAATTACCGCATGGTACGTTTTGAAATCACAGGAATAATCATTTACGGAGTAAAATAATGTTTTGGGTTATACAGAAATATATCAATGCATAGTTTACAGTAGGCGGTAGGTGTTGACTGCTAGAAATCGTCACGTAAGAAAAAAGCCCCTCCATGAGACTTTCTCTCTATCTCTCTCTCTCTTTCTATTTTTTATGTCTTACCACTATTGGCATCTCGAAAACGGTAAATGATACCAAGTTGGTTGAATTAGACAAAAGTTGCCAATTTTAGTGAACAATTAAACAATGTTTCCAAATCTAAAATATCACGAACCGTTTTCAAAATATACGGGGAAAACCGAAATGACTTTTCTTTGCGCTGGAGCCTCTATTTTTAGGAATATGGAAATGTGTTCGAAAAACTTTGTTGTCTGTTTTGAATTTGCCTCGATATGCTGTGCTTTTATTTTCAATGAGACGTTTAGTTCTTTGGAGGCCACGCTCAAGTCATTTTTTCGAATACGTGTAGCAAAACGGATATACACCATTATTCAAGAAAAATAAAAATCGTCCAGAATTTAGAATTCAGCATCTATGCAACAACAGAGACCATCTTAAAAAATTTGTAACGGAAATCATGAGTATTCCCTTGTTTTACGGCAGCTCCGTTTAGTCTTCAAAATTATTCGTCTATTAGTAGTACATGAGTGTTGTGGAATTGAATATTTCTATTGCGCCTGTAAGATTTCGGAGCAAAGTAGATAATATATTTGTTATTTTGTTTTGAATCATACGTAAGTTATATTGTCTCATTATTGCAATTTTGCAATGAAGATTTGAGAAATGGAAAGTGCAACAAGTATGTGTAATACAAACTTAGAAATGTCAGTTAATAAAATTGTAAAAATGAATACAAATATTTACTGTTTACATACGTTCAATGTGCATGTGATTCAAGTGTTTACTGTTTACTATTTATATACATCACAGAGAGATAATAGTGAAATTATATGCTCTGCGTCAAAAAGATTATCGAAAGAGAAAAAAGCGTAAGGAACTTCTAGAAATGAAATTGTTCTATCATGTACTATCAGCTTTGGTTAATTTGTTTACTATTTTCACTTTGAATTTGTGAGAGATACTATACAACTTCCATTCAAGCGCCTCTTGGCATCAGTATTGTATTTTATATATTGAAAAAATATATGTGATTTACAATTGAAAAAAAGATGAGTGCACCCAAGACGGGTCCTTGAGGAACCCCTATAAATATCTAGAAAATATTTAGTGTTTCATTCACCATCTCAACATATACTCCAACATTGCAGATATCATGCGAGCCATATTAGTGGATATGATTTCCTCTGATCAAGCGAGTCGTGAGGAAAATCATGTTCATATTTGGATATTATATTAAATGATATAAAAAACTCAACATCTGATTGAAAACACATTTTTCAATGAATACATTTTAAAATTTGATAGCAACACAGTCCGCCCTCTAGCATTGGTTTTTCAAGATATAAGGATGAACGGAATGTTTCTTCTATATAATAAAGATAATTCAGATCATCAAAGTTGCTGGCGCTAGCATTTTCAGCAGTATTTGAAAGATAATTACCAAAAGCATTCACATTCACAATTTTTTTGCGTAACAAATCTTCATTGACTCAAAATTAGATTTAGTGTGACTTGCATATTCTTCCATTTTGTACCTTCAACACCCATAGTCTTGAAGATGAAACAATAAAGTTTCAAAAGGTCTACAACAGAAAATTTTGATTTTAATTTTCAATTTTCATGAATCAGTGTAGCTCCATGCTCTGCTGCATATATTTCTTTGACAGTTCATCTGACAAACTGGTAAATTTTTTTGTTCGAGAGATTTAGCATGGAATTTACTCCATTGGAAAAGTAGATTTAAAATTCGATACTGGTATCTGTTAGGGTAAGGCTGATTGAAATTCAACCTCAAATTCATAACAGTCGAAGCAGATAAACTGGTTTAGGTTACTGATAATTATTGTGTCTATGTTAGTGGACCAATTTACGTTGATTATTATGAGTGATAGATAGAGATAACGATATTCATTCATTATTATCTATGAGTCAACTCAATTTTGGATTCTTTCCACGAGGTCTCAATCGATAATCATGAACAGAACCACTGTCTTGGAAATATTTACAGCGGAGGGCGTTTTCATGGAGATTTTAAAGAACCCAGGCAAGATTATACTTTTGGATCTTTTTACGATTCACATCATGTATCGAATGCATTTCGTTTTATTCCTAATTAATTGCACATAAATGTTGAAATGGCCAGGTAATGCAGATCAACGGATACCTGCATAAAATTAATTTTTGCGGTTCCAGTGGTGTGGGTAATTGAAAATTCTGAGGGGGTTGATTCCATTTTATGGCACTGCCTAATATTTTTATTGAAATTTATTCTTTATTTTCAAGGGGCTGTTCAATATATCCTTCTGCAACTGAATCAGAACGCTGTATACCATGTCTTTTTAGTATCCGTACCTGCTTCTGCCAATAAAGTAATGAAGAATCGTCTAAAACTACTCTCAGTATATTCTTGTGCATTTTTCATTGGTTATGTTCACGAATAGTCGCGAATGTGATATATTTCTGAAATACATCAATCACATCACTTCCATTGACAACAGTCAATGTTTTTTCTTTATAGATTTAACTGGATTTTTTTTTATTTTCATTGTGAAAAATAAGCTTGCATAGATAATATGTTATTATTCCTTGTTGTATTCTGGTAATAAAAATTCCTTACTAATCGCATACTCCAAAAAAATTTCTGCTTATGTGGGTGTAAAAAATGCTCTGATTACGAAGGTTCTTAAGAAAAATAAATATCAAGCCTATAAGCCAAAGTTTATTTGCACGTTTCAAGAACGAGACTATGCATTGCGGTATGACTCATGTATGTTATTTTGTCATTGCCAATAAATACCAGAATTATCCAAAAACACTTTTTACCAAAAAATTAAACCGACGAAAAAATCAACTGAAGAGCAAAAAATAAATTAAACCTGCTTAGTCTTTTTATTACTTTCAAAATACTTACTTACCTAGCTTACTTCAGCTATTAACTATCAAATAATATGATTATCTACTTTAACTATTTATTGTAATATTATATAAATTATTTTTGAAGTTCTTGTTAGTTGATTTTATCACTTTGTATATAATTCCATCCTCTCATAGAATGTAATTATTGTGACGGATGCAGGAGGATCTGTCAATGTCAACTACATATGTGTGCCAATGTTCAGAAGTGAAAAATCAATCATCCCCTATTTTACTACCCATAGGGGTGAATTATTCCATTTCAAATTGGAATATGATCAACTATGAGATATTCCTTATCCAATAAAAAAAATCATCCAAATCGGAAAACCCTCTACAAAGTTATGCCTGACAGAATCGGTTAACGGACCAAAATTCAGAGGGTGTACGATCAATATTCTCCATTTTGCTACCCTTAGGGATGGAGTTTTTCGTTCAAAATCAAATGAGAATAACATCGAAGTACATCCTATCCAATGAAAAAATGATCATCGGAATCGAATTGCTCTGTGAAAAGTTATGCGTGATCAAACATAAAAGAAAATATACGCGTTCACTATAAAGAACCTCCTCCTCCTTGGTTTCGTCGGTTAAGAAACAAACTTGTGGTGCGGTATCATTAACGACAAATTAATAGGTCCGTTTTTTTCGCCAAAACCTAAATGGTGTTACCTATTTAGAGTTTTTGGAATCGAACAGTTGGATTTTTTGGATAATATAAGTTTAAAAAAAATAATTTCGGTTTGTCCCGTTTCTGAATGGTTGAATGGGGAATTTGGTGACCAATGGTTAGGACGAAATACCGATCCACGGTGGCCAGATCTCACCCCAATAGATTTTTCTATGGATATATTCAAAGCAAAAAGTATACAAGAATCGACCATTTAATAATGTTGAGGAGCTTGAAAATTCCATTGACGACAGTCAAATGTTTTTTCTTTATAAGTTTTACTTGAATTTTTATTGTAATAATAAGTCTGCTTAGATCATTTGTTATTATTCCCTGTTGTATTCTGGTTGTGGAAATTCATTTCTAATCGCATTACTGACTCGTATATCCAAGAAAAGAGCGCGGATATCGATGCAAAAACAGTGACAATAGGCGACTACGACACAGAATCCACGTTCAAAATTGTTCAACTTTCAGCAATATTCAAAGAGAACCGAGAACGACAGATATATGGTTTCCAGGTCACGTACAAAAAATCGTTAGGAGCGTGTGTTTATCATTATACAGAGGGTGCGTAAACGTTTGCAACCACACTTTCGCCCTTCATTTGAAATCAATGATCTCAAAATGTTGACTAATTAATCTCTATAAACAAAATCTGTCCTGTTCTTGGTGGCCATCAAGGACAGGAGAGATCAACTTAAGTAATTCTCCTTTGTTAAATTTGATTTACTGAAGATTAAACAGGTAATGGGTATAATCCCCGTTCTACTTCATCTAATGGATTATTTTTGATATCCTCGATGAGATTTATATACCAATTCCCTTCAATAAGATACATCGTGAATGTTGAGTTAGTAGAAGCTTTTGTATAGTAAACCACGTGTCTTGATTTTGTAAGCCCAACTTAGTGAAAATTAGAAACAAGGGACTTAGGCAAAAAACAAATACTTTCCTAGCAAATACCACGCAGAACATTGAATGATATCCACCTTAAAAATCTATGCAAACCTCCATTGACAATGAAAATTGATTGCAAATGTTTTCTTTCTGATAAACTTGATTATGTTTAATTTATGCCAGGCCCGCCTAACATTCCGCATACCGGTTTCAGGATTTTGGCCCTTATCAGTACAAAGAAGTCACGAGTCAGATATCCGAAGATCTCTGGCCGAAGCGAGACCTAACACAAATGGAAACACCATCAAGCTTAATAACCTGGTGACAGAAAGAAACACTCCATAACTATGCACCTATCTCAATAGGATTATATCTCGATAGGAGTGGCTGGATGACACAGCAAATAAGCCATGACTGGACTGTTGGCAACGTCGCAATCCAACGATCGCTCGCATTCAGTTGTTCAAGATACAGCGCAGTTTGCTCTAGATACATTGGCGAGGTATCGTTATTGAATATAAGAAAAACGTTCCAAGATTGAGGAGGGCCAGGAATGTTCGAGCTATCAAAATTAGCCAAAGATTCGATACCAAACGAAACATCAGATAATTTCCACGAAGCGATGTATGATGTAAACATTTTGCAAAAATCAGTTCGCTTCATGGGTAAAGAGTCAGAATTATCAACATACATGAAATCGTTTAGAGAATTTATTTCAGAGCGACCTGAGAACGAAAGAATATTCTGTAATTTACCTAATTTGGAATTTGGAAAAAAAAGCGCAACAAAATATAACATACGATTTTCTGAAACAAATGTATCACGATGAAGAAGAAGAGCTGTGATTAATCACCTAACTGGAAAATTGGAGAATAGAAAACATAGAGCTACTAAAAATGGGAAAGCATATACTAAAATCATTAATGATTTAAAAATAAATGTTTAGTCAATCAAGTGATTATTTAAAATAATAGTTGGAAAAATAACTAATATTACATTCATTGTTGTTTATATTTTTTGTAGATTTATACGTTTTATTTTATTAGCCTGTTGGAAATCTGAATCATTTTTGTTTATGTGAAAGAGAAATGGTGGCGTGCGGACAATTTTTTTCAAATTCTATCCTTTTCCGAGGATATCTTTTTCTAGAATATAAAAATTCTTGTCTGCACGCCAATTCTCTTTCATATTATATATTACAAATACAAAAATTTCCCTTCTCAGAATTTTTGTTTATGTTTAAAAATATTTGAATTATGTTATACGTACATGTATTGTACAAATGTATAAATAAAATGAAGTTTCTGCAACGTTGTTTGCAGTTACTCGCTACAAGTACATTTTATTTTATATCTATTCCTATTGTAAAATGTTTAAAATTCATCAGTATATATTAATGCAATTATTCACAATTATTATTCATAAATATGTGCATTCCAAAACACAGTTCAATTCAAACCCCCAAGACCCTCGCGCTCTCGCTTATTTGAATCACGACCGCTCGCTTGAGGCGTTGCCACGATTCTCAGCCTTCCCTATCTTGCACTTCTCATACGCAATAATTTAGATACTTCTTATGGCAATAACTAAATAACTGTATGGCTACGCGTGTTTAATTTTTTTTATAAAATTTGTTATTTACCTTTTAATAATATACAAGTTTTTTTTAAATATCTGAATGGGGGTTTTTTTGTTATGCCTTAAAATGTGGTGTCCGCGGTAGCTCACTATAGGGATTACGTGTTAAACGTTGCAACTTTGAAGCCTTATATCTCGCTTTCGGTGTGGTAAATAATTCCTAAAATTTAATATGTTACAGGTAGTAATGTTAACTGGAAGTGGTATGAATATAAACGAAATCTGATTGGAAGTAGGTTTCACGACAACTACCTTTGAATGATATTGAGTCTCTTTTGTTTGCTGCAGTCATTTTCAGTTGAAGTATAGGGTGTGTTTTCTTCTACAGCATTTGTGGATAATTAACTATTATGGACTTTCCCTCTTGAAGACTCACCTCAGTTGATACAAAAATTCTCGTTGGTTGAATTCGGATGACATAAGAAGAAATCACAATTCTTGATTGAAGTGTCCAACTGCCCGTGTGAGTATTTATTCTTCAAAGGTAGCGCTACTGGATTCGCTTCAATTCAGTTGTGCAGTTGCCAAAAAAAAACAAAAATTCGGGGTAAACGAACTTCGAAATGATACGAACTACACACGCAGATACAAATGTCCGGTTTAGTGGATTCTGCGAGGTGTTAACGTCCGAGCCAATCGATTAACATGGAAATGAAGGAAAATAATTATTGCCAACAAAAAAAGTATTTATGGAGGCTTATTTTATTCATGTTGACTCTTCCTGTTGCCATTGGGTTGTCAACGATCTAGTGGATATTTGACATATACAGCAATTTCATCTGTACTGTCAACAGAATGTGTAGAAAAACACATGATTGTGCTAGAACGTTGACACGAATTTTTTTATGAAACGTAATTTGAATGCTGAAGTAGTGACTGGATTGACAAAGAGAAATGAAAATATCGAAATATATCCGAATGGAAATTTTACCAAAGGGGATTCAATTATTTTTTATTTGTTGTATTCTTGATTGCAAAATAGGAATCTGTTGGATGGAGTTGACATTGTGGCTTATCCGAGAAATCTTGACAATTCTACTATCATCAAGAAAAGAGGACAAACTATATCGGAGAATTTTTGTATAGATTGTTATCATGATTGGAAAAGAAACATGATGTCATTAGCAAAGCCCAGTTTATTGATACAGATGATACCCTGCAGCAAAATTTTTCGAATCGAATATGGCATTTGGTTGTGTGAACTATCAAATGTTGAAGGGTGTATTCTCATTTGACGAACAAGAAACAAATAGTCCCACTGCAGTTTGAATACAAAATTCACATCAAAACTATCCATTTGGTTGGCAGAGAGGTTGGAATGGGTGATCCAGAAGGTTCTATTTTGGGCCCTGTTCTTCATTTCATAGGTTAACTATTTCAATTAGTTCATTGGCACAGAAGATAATACTGTGAATGAAGACTACTTTCATTGGTAACAGAGGTTTCTATTACTGAAAGTTCATAATTGAGATGAATGTATTGAAACGATTGAAGTACTTGTTCGATATTCAGACGAACCAATTATTGAGAATTCAGTAGTCTGAAAAAATATTGATGATCTTAAGCATGATTTGATGATAAAATAAATACATAGTTTATTTATCCATAAGATCACAATAGGCATATCAGACAAGTCATTAAAGTACATTTTGTATAAAATAGTAGGTAGAGTATTCAAATCACATCAAAGATATTAGAATCACTGAGCTTATTATCCTTGTGCATCATATGCATCAAAATTGTAGAAATTTGTTTCAATAAAAAATATTTTAAGTTTTTTTTTGAAATTTTTTTTTCTTTTTTAATATCTTTTGGTAGGTGGTTATAGAACTTTATACCCATGCATGTTGGTCTTTTTCCATATAACTTGGATGTATGTTTTGTAATCTCTTGTGAATTTCCATTTTTGTTAAAATGATCATGATTATCCGAATTTTTTAACCGACGAAACCAAGAAGGAGGAGGTTCTCTAGTCGACGCGAATTTTTTTTTATTTTTTTTTATGTATGATCACGCATTACTTTTCACTGAGACGTCCGATTCCGATGAATTTAAAAGATGAAATCCACCCCTAAGGGTAGCAAAATTAAGGATATTGATCACTCACCCTCTGAATTCTGGTCCGTTAACCGATTCTATCAGGCATAACTTTGTACTGGGTTCTTCGATTTGGATTGATTTTTTTTCAATAGATAGGGTATACCTCATATTTGGATTTCGAATGAAATTATCTATCCTACGGGTAGCAAAATAGGGGATAATAGATTTTTCACTTGTGAACATTGTCACACACATATGTAGTTGACAATGACAGATCGCTACTGTTTGTTCTACATCCGTCACAATCATTATATTCCATGAGAGGATGGAATTATATACAAAGTAATTGAATAAACTAACCAGAACAAAAATAATTTATATTACAACAAATAGTAAAAGTAGATAATCATATTATTTAACTGGTAATAGTTGAAGTAAGGTGGGTAAGTATGTATTTTGGAAGTAATCAAAAAACAAGTAGATTAGTAGATTTCAGCCACAAAAAATTGAAAAATAAAAACTTTTTGACAAAAAATTAAACCGTCGAAATACGGAACTGAAAAGTAGAAAATAAAATAGACGTTCTTAGGCTCAATAACTAAGCTCCTGAACTAATGTGAGTAACTAATTTTGAGTCGGCGCCAAACAAACAATCAACGAAGATCATTAAATTACTTCAAAAAAATATCAGAATGTCACCGCGCAACTCGATGCCATCATTTTACGCCTTACCTAATTCATCTGCTTGTTTGTTTGGCGCCGACTCATAATTAGTTACTTACATTTGTTTAGGAGCTTAGTTATTGAGACTAAGAACGTTTATTTTATTTTTTACTTTTCAGTACCGTATTTCGTCGGTTTAATTTTTTGTTAAAAAGTTTTTTGAGAACTTACAAACATTTTTCCTTACATAGATAACGCTGCGGTATATGTATATTGAGTAGAATATCATGATTTCATTTTGAAAGAAATATGGCTTACAGGTTTCATTGGGTTTCAAATTGAAAATTAGTCTTATGATTATTTTTTGAGATATGAAACTCTATTTGCATTTGTGGCGCAGCCCCATAGTATTATATAATATGAGACATGAGGGTAAACGATTGCATAATAGACATTCAATAACTGCAGTAAACTACGGAAATTTTTCAGTTGAAGGAGTGCTTAGTAGCTACTGTTAATTTTTTTACAAACATGATCAATGTGTAGTGACCAGCTCATATCGGAATTGATGTAGGTACCCAAAAACTTTATACAGTTCGACATTCCAACATTTCCATTAACATTGATATACAATGGGAGTTGAATTTTCTGCCTAGAGTAAAACTGTATGAAAATAGTTTCATCAGAAAAATAATTTCCGAAAGCGTTAGATATAATTTTTTGTCTTTTATTATTTCATCTCCCATTTTTAACTTTGTTTTTTGAATTTTTTATTTTTCCTGTCGTGTTTCTCACAAGTTCCATACTGCCTTTGGTCTTTCTGTTATTGACCTGCAATGTATTTTTTTATATTTCTTGCACGTATAATCCCTTATATACCTATACTGATCCTCATTCTTCTTATAATTGAAAGTTTTTTGATCCAGTACATGTCTTTCAGCTGTTTGCTCATTATTATAACTTCATTTGGAATCCAGGGGACTTTAGGATCGGATTTCGGTTTTCCCTGTACAGTTTTTGTCACAATGGGACAGAATAGGTCAATACCAAAACTTATCATATTCAAAATAGAACTGTGAGTATTATTTACATCGCAAGGGTCATATACGTTGGCAAAGTTTTCACAGGAGAAATAATGTTTCAGTTGATACAGAACAGTGTCATAAATGTTCCTATATTTTATTTTTTGTAACAGATCAGCGTTTTGTTTACCATTCCTATCACCAAAGCTAACGATCAGACCCAGATGATAACACTTTGTATAATTCAAGCACACAACAATTATTTTAAAAACTGCATTCCTTGAAATTTATTTTCATCAATTTACGATCAGTAGACCTGAAGATAAAGACTGTATGTATTGATTGAATCTTCAATAGAAAAACGTATAGAACGATTTTTGAAATATTCAATGTTTTGACGCTTCCGAAATGTTCTTGTAAACAATGAAATATTCAATGTTTTGACGCTTCTGCAATGTTCTTGGAAATAATGAAATATGAAACAAGAAAAATGCACCATTTTCATATAATTTTTGCTGGAAGAAAAACCAACTGCAACCGATCATATTGGTCTCAAAATTTTCAACAATCTTGAAGAAATACTGGGGAGTAAGTAACCAATTTTTATTTTAATATGAATAAAGATATTTTTCATGAAATAAAACAAAATGTGGTGAATTTTAAAAATATAGGTTGTGTGCTTATTATTTCGTATTTCTCTGATTACGCTTTATATATGATTTATAATCCAATAATTTTTTATTATTTGACAATTCCAAAATATGTGAACCATATCGAAATTGAAATAAAGAATGGTTGATTGATTCATCGGTATCATGATTCACGCCGAAATATATTCAGTTGAAAAAATGGCTTGGAAACATCGATTTCAGTAAGAAATGAATTTCCAGGTGATATTCTTTATGGTATCAGTGATCCGAAGCCTCCTGCAATTGAAAAATCCTGCAAAAAAAAAATTTTCCCCCCAAATTTAATTTGAATTGGTCATTTCGAATATTGCAGGCGTATATCTAAACGCTCTTGTTTTGAGGAACTGATTCAAAATTCATGTGTTATATAGATATATATATATATATATATATATATATATATATATATATATATTATATATATATATATATATATATATATATATATATATATATATATATATATAAGAGAGAGAGAGAGTTATACACTGGAATGTGTTGTATTTCGAGATTTATCTTGGATAATCTTCAAAGTAGTTTCTTAGAAGAATCCATCATATTCGTCAACATTTTTTTTTCTTCAAATATTGGTTAGAATTTTACTATATTTTTTAAATTATTAGGTGTTTTCTCTGGAGTTTTTTTTTTAATATTCCGGGATGAACCCAAATCATTCAATTAAATACGTTGAGTGTGTTTGAAAATTGGAAATGAAAAAATAAACTTCCAATTACTGATTTGGGATTAATCTGAAAGTTGAAGGATGTGACTCACAATGATACCACATAGTAAATATTGATATAATGTACTTCACAGAGATGTAATTATTAACTGTTTTCAGTTTCTTCTTTTATCGAAAGAAATATCGCCTTTTCATTTCACGATATTGAGTCTGCTGTACCTGCTGCGTTTAGACGGTTGCTTGTTCTGCCAATTATTTCGATATTTTAGGCGAGGAATATATACCCAGAAAGGAATATGAAAAATAGTTCACAGCCGGAATATTTTTCGTATATTCCCCGAGCCAAATATTTTCAGCAATTTTGTAGATAGACATTGAAACTCTTTTATGCACTGCTTTTCTGTAGTTAATGAAATACATCCTAAGTGAAAGGATGAATCGAATTAATAGTTCACTGAAATCTTGAAACGTTACCAATAAATAATAGAGAAGATTACCAATGACTATTTACTCGTCTACCAATTGCTTATGACGACCTTTTCGGCCTATCGCTGATGAAGATGAACCCAACTAGATATACCCGTACCCTGTCTATAGGTTCAATGTCGTCTCGGTAATTGCTTCCTATTTCTCGGTAATGATCTCCGGGTAAAATGTGGAATTGGTATGTTAACTAGTGAGCTAGGATTCCACCAATTACTCCAACCACCATAGCACTTCGTTGCACCTAGGATCTCATTGATGATTACACCATGGCTATTTCATTATTTGCTGGCTGAGTTTTTTTCTAATTAGTGATGTCCTTTATCGATATAAGACAGGAAGAAGCATCCTCCTGACCAGGAACCAGGAGAAATTGTTCATCAAGAAAACAGCAACCACAGATCCGAATCAGAATTTTCCAAATTATTATCACAGGCTATTAATAGCCCCCCAATAGAATTGTTCAACTGATGTTAGTGATTTATATTTCGAATTGAAAAAAGGATTTTCATTGATTTGAGCTATCTCGGACACCAGGTATTATATACAGTGCTCGTCTAAAGTCCGTTCCCCCCCTAATAATTTTTGACCCTCCTGGTATATCGCAACGAAATTTGGAGTACTCAAATAGGAGATGAAAACCTACTTTTCCATGGAAAAATCACAGCTAAAAGTTTTGAAATGGCGGCTGAGCGCCATCTTCAATATTTTTTTTAAATAGAACACCCCGTATATTATTCTATTTTCGAAAGCTGCTCGTAATTCTCAACAGTTTTCTTCCATAAACTTTACCCCTAAATTCAATTGTTTTCGAAATATTAACGTTTGAAAAGTGACATTCCGGTTTAAAATGAAGTATAGATTTGGTCACTTTCGGTAAAACATTTTGCTAACTAAACGTTGTTATTAATTTTTAGTTAAATCTCTCAATGAATTCGACTAATAGGAGGCGTAAAGAGAGTTTATTAAGGATAAACAGTACCCCTTACCGGAAAATCTCGAAGCCTACGAATGTGTTCTGTAAATTCACAATCAAATTAGTTAGCTAAAAAATTATAATTTATATTTGAATAACACTTTTATCCAACTCCAACAATTATTTCATCAAGTGTTCAATGTGGCCCCCTCCAAAATCTTGACGATAAAGTGCCCTATTATAGATAGCTTCTCTCACGTTGATGAAAGTCTGTTCATCTATTTCTTCACATGTATCTATTATTCTGCGTTCCAACTCTTCTATTGTTTTGCGTTCAGTGGCGTAGATTTTCGACTTCAGAAACCTCCAAAGGAAAAAATCTAGAGGTGTAAGATCTGGAGATCTTGGTGGCCATTCTGTACTTCCTCTGCGACCTATCCATTGCCCAGAAAAGTTTGTATCGAAGAACTCTCTAGCCATGCGATCGAAATGGGGAGGTGCTTCAACCTGCTGAAATATGATTTTACGATTTTTAAACTCTTCCTGACTGTTTAATACAATTTGTCTTATTATTCGAGGTTCCATTTCAGTTTCTAAAAGATTTCTGTAAAGAACTCCTGTAAGATTGCCTCTGATGAAAATCGGTCCAACAACGCGATTGCCCAAAATCCCCGCCCAAACATTCACCTTTTTAGGAAACTGGGTATGTCCCTCTCTAAAAATATGCGGATTAGTATCGCTCCAGTATCGTACATTCTGTTTATTGACTTTTCCATTAAGAAAAAATGTGCATTCGTCTGCGAAACATACACGTTTTAGGAAGCCCCGTTCTCCTTCAATTGTTCTTGTTAACCACTCACAAAATTCAACCCTCCGGTCTGGATCATCCTCCATGAGAGCATGCAGAATTTTGATTTCTTAGGGATTAACATTTTTTTCAGGACTCTTTGGACACTTTTTGAACTTACTCCACAGGATTCAGCAACTGCAGACGTCTACTGAGTCGGATTGATTACCATTTCAGCAACAATTTCTACCTATTTTTCTTCTGAAAGAGGCGGTTTTCCTGATCTTGGAGCATCTTTCAGCGTACTAGTTGCTTGGAGCTTATTTAAAAGTTTGCGCAAATATGACCTCGAAATAGGATTCTCGGGAAATCTATCATTAAACATACGGACTTCTAGATGATAATTTCTCCCAGCTTCTCCAAATATCAAAACTGCTTCAAATTTATCGTCTAAACTACGAGCCATGATCACACTTTTCATAAAAGGATTTAGGCGGTCAACGGACTATTTGACAGTTAGCAGTTCAGTTTGACAGTAAACAAGATGTTACCACGACAACGATTTTTTCTGATGCAAACTTGATTGAAAGCAACATTAGTGTTTTTGCTTGGGTTTGAAATGACCAAAATATCACTTTTCAAACGTTAATATTTCAAAAACAATTGAATTTAGGAGTGAAGTGTAGTAGAGAAAACTGTTGAGAATTATGAGCGGATTTTGAAAATAGAATAATATATGGCGTGTTCTATTTAAAAAAAATATTAAAGATGGCGCTCAGCCGCCATTTTGAAACTTTTAGCTGTGACTGTTTCATAAAAAAATAGGTTTTCATCTCCTATTGGAGCCCTCCGAATTTTGTTGCGATATACCAGGTGGTTCAAAAATTAGTAAGGGGGGAACGGACTTTAGATATATATATATATATATATATATATATATATATATATATATATAATGAAAGATAGTCGTTGCTGACTAGTTAGGTGTAACAAATTGATTATTGGGGTATGCAGCAAAAAAAAAGTGTACTCTTTAAAGTTTGTCCAAGCTTTCGGAATGTTTTATTTCCATCTTCAGGGATAATCTTTGTTGAGATTAGTTTCTATGTTGTTTATGAATGTTCTTCATGTAAAGTACGGTGAAATATAAGTTCTGAATTTGAAGTTGGCAACACATGTTTTAAATCGTCAACTAATTATACACATTAAAATTCATTGAAACGTTACTAATTAAAATATTAAAAATAGACCTGTGTCTTGAAAAAGTACAATAGAAGAGAATAGAATTTATAACCTATATATATAAATATATATATATATATATATATATAAATATATATATATATATATATATATATATATATATATATATATATAAATATATATATATATATATAAATAATATATATATATATATATATATATATATATATATATATATATACAAACTTGACAAGGGTGTTGTATTCAAGAAATGGATTTTTTTCAATGTTCCATCACTTTCAGTTTCACCGGAAACGACTCCGAATTTTAAATGAAACACCCTGTATATTTTCCCTTTTTCGGAATGTAGGGACGATTTTGAGTAAGCTCACATAGTTTTGAGACGGTAAGTTGGTACATTTGATTTTTCATGAGTATTTTTATTTTTGCATTCAAAGTGCGTTGGATACACTCCAATCAATCTGGTGGACACGAATGAGATATTTATAATAGATATTTCACATTTATTATCGTAATTGCTTGAAATGTGACCAATAACTGATACCTTATTATTAAAGTCTCTTGTAGGAATTTTGTTATTTATAATTTTGAAATTGTTTGAATTGCATATGTCACGAAAAAGGTTAGTTTGTTCATTTTATTTTAAGATGTCTTTGTTCATATCACCGAAAACAAAACAATTTTGTTCGCTATTATAAACATTTTGAAGTTTGTCATCTAAAATATTGAGGAAATTTTTTACATTTTCATTTGGGGATCTATATATACCGCAAAGTAGAATAATGAGATTTGTTAACTTAATTTCAATATAAGAGTTGTCCCAATCCTTTTTAGTAATTTCGAAATCTACGTTCTTTTTCAAGAAAATGCCTGTACTACCTCCTCGTGAAGGTCTTGACGAATGAACCGCACTGAAATTCTTGAAATTGAAATAAATTTCTTCTTCTTCGTTTATCCAGGTTTCAGAGATGATTGCAATATTTGCTCCAACAGTATTAATTATAACTTCAATTTCTTCCATTTTATTATTTATTGAACGAGCATTCATATAAAGAATTTTTAGGCTACTGACTAATTGGTTCTTGTATTCAGCACTTGGATATTCATTAATTTTAATAACCATATTTTTCATTTGGTCTACGATATCTTCAATGTCATTCTGAACCATATTTTTTAAATTATGATTGAAGGTTTCGGAATTCTTCAGTAACCATAGTCAATTTCACTGTCAAGTTGATTTTGGTAGTATTTATAAATTTTACAATGTTTATCAGAAGCTGAATGATTAACATGGTGGTTAGTTCGATGGTTAGTGTTTGAAAAAATACAATTATTGCATCTTGGCACTTCAATATTTTCACAAAACTGTTCTTCGTGTGGGCCAGAATAAGTTGGACATACAATTTGATTTCTGCAATCTCTATGGGTATGTTTGAATTTGACACATTTAGTGCATTATGTTATGTATTATTTTGGTTAACTTTGAGATTTTGCCATCCAATGAATAATTTACCATCATTATTAGTAATTATTTTTTGCAATAGATTTCCTTCAGCAAAGACAGAAGAACAATTTTAATGTTGTAAATATTTTATGAATTTCACAGAAAAGCAATCATCTTTGTTAATAATAGTGTTCTGATCATTTATCATTTTTCATTTCCTTTTTTGTTGTTTTGGTATCACCTAATTTCAAATTTGGAATTACGATTCTGGTATTCCTTAATTTTTAACCGACGAAACCAAAAAGGAGGAGGTTTTCTATTCGACCCGTATATTTTATGTTTTTCCATCATATTTTTTTATGTATGATCACGCATAACTTTTTACTGAGGCGTCCGATTCCGATAATTCTTTTATCAGTGGATAGGGTGTACTTCGAATTTGGTATCATTTGACTTTAAAAGATGAAATCCACCCCTAAGGGTAGCGAAATGAAGGATATTGATCACTCACCCTCTGACTTCTGGTCCGTTAACCGATTCTATCAGGCATAACTTTGTACTGGGTTCTTCGATTTGGATGATTCTTTTTTTAATAGATAGGGTATACCTTATATTTGGATTTCGGAAGGAATTAGCCACCCTTACCGGTAGAAAAATAGGGGATAATTGATTTTTCACTAGTGAACATTGACACACATACGTAGTTGACAATGACAGATCGCTACTGACTTATTCTTGTTCCGTCAAAATCAGTATATTTTGTGAGAGGATGGAATGATATACAAAGTAATGAAATAAACTAACCAGAACAACGAAAATAATTTATATTACAACGAATAGTAAAAGTAGATAATCATATTATTTAACTGGTAATAGTTGAAGTAAGGTGGGTAAGTATTTTGGAAGTAATAAAAAAACAAGTAGGTAGTAATTGGTAGATTTTAGCCCCAAAAAATTGAAAAATAAAAACTTTTTAACAAAAATTAAACCGACGAAATACGGAACTGAAAAGTAAAAAATAAAAACTTTATAACAAAAAATGAAACCGACGAAAAAATCAACTGAAAAGCAAAAAATAAAATAAACCTTCTTATTCTAAATGATAATTGAGCTCCTAAACTAATAATAGGGGAGCCCAAGCGGGGATTTTGGGATTTACTGAAGCGCGGCAGATTAATATACAGGGGGGTACCTTGTACCCGGTTAAGTACCTCCACCAAATATGAGCCCCATATATAAGGCCGCCCGTCAAGGATAAAGGATCAGATTAGTAAAAAAAAATTGATCATCAGAAATTCTCGAGCTCGTCAGATTAAGGTAGGGTGAGTTAATTACATGCTCAAAAGTGTATATTCCACTAATCTGACAATTTGAGAGTGACGTAAAGAAAGGGGAGGGCTACAAAGTTGTAAAAAACGACATTCTCGAGCGTGGCTATTTTTTTTTATTTTGAAGGAAATAATTCAAGGATAACGAAAAATATATAATCTGATGATTTTTTTGTATATCTTCTTCACTTTTACAATTAACTGACACCATTCCGTTCTTCATTTGTTTAATTGCAAACTTTATTTATGAAACATTAAAAATGAACACATTTTTATTTGAATGTACAATTATTAATAACGCAGTTATTTAAATTCCTACTAGGAACAGTGATGTGGCAGCGGGTGTCACAGCTAATCGTTTCTGTAGTAGATGTTGAAGTTTTTTCTTTTTCCAAACGAATTGATTGAATAATGCTCGAATGATACTCTTTGTCAACTTGTAACTATGGTTTTATTGATGATGAATTGCTGTGTCCTGTTATTTTTATTAGAGCTTGTTCTTCAAATCCGCTTTTACTTAATTCGCTAACTGCTGCAGCTCGATTTGAGTGATTTGTAATGTTGATACGTTTGACATCTATACCTATACGTTGTGCTGAGCATTGAGTCCATTTGGAAATTTCAATAATTCCAATCGGCACATTCTTATACCAACCTTCAGAATTTTTCTTTTTCCAAAATGGATTTGGTGTGAGAAATACTCTGTCCAATGTTGTAAAAGTGTCTCGTTTTTCCATTAACTTTTTAAATCAACGTATTGGGCAAATATCTTCCTCTAAAATATTAGGCGTAATCCATTTGCTGTCACATAATTTATTGTTACCGCCTTGTCTCGTTTTCGAAAATAGAAGATTATACTCGATAAGTCCAGTTTCTTTTCCATTATTTTCAATTTAGATACGAAATAAGTAGTTTTGCAGTAAGCTGCTTCTCCTCCGCGCCAAGCTAATTCAAACGCCAAAATGTGATATAATTTCTTTTGAAGTTTTTCCGGTTCATTTTCGTCATATAATCTGGCCATTGCAAATACTTCAGATTTATCAAGAGCTGATGCACTAGATTTTCTCTTTTCGGGTTGTGCCTGTAGGATCTTACGTTTAGCATTACGTGCAGCTCGTGATGAATTAAACTGAACGTCGGTGAAAGGGTTAAATACAATATTGAGGTCGGTATAATATTTACTTTGTAGCATTTTAGCGGTGGTGTTCCAAATTGTTTCAACTACCGCTTCTTTATAGTCTTCTCCGTTACCTTTTCGCATATTAAATGCCCAATCTTGCAATATTACATTCAATTTCTCGATGGAAGTATCTGGCTCAAATTTATATCTTTTTGCATCGAAAAACGTAGAAAATTGTCGCCAGATTGATGATTGCGTAGCAACTGTATTAGTAGGCACACATGTATTAAAAATTTGACTAATTTTGGCGTTCGTAGACTCACCGAATCGACTCATTATTAGTGCTTAGAAATTCAATAAGTTGTTGACAAACATGTCAAACTATTTATTTTGGCAACCAACACCGCGATAATTGAATAAACAAATGAACAAGTGAAAAATCCACTAGTGCATTTGTCGCTGTAAAAGTTGCAGCTAACTTTTGCCGCTGTCAAACTGACGATTGCACTGTAGCATATACGATTTTTTATACATGAGTTGAATTGTCACTGAATAATAATCAAATGGCTGCCTTCTCAGTGATTCTGCTATGAAATTATTGAAAAATGGGCTTAGTATCAATATAATATTTTCAAATATTCTGAAGATATTGTGAAATTATTCAGAAATAAACTGACACTTCTGACATTATCAATCTGGTTTCGTTCAATCTTGGATTCACAGCGTACTTGATTAGCGATATACCATATACCCCAATTTCCTCATAATTTTTCGACAAATAATTAGTGTATTAGGATTCTTATGCATCCATCGATGGATTCGTCGTCAAAATTGGAATCTAGGAAATGTGCGTCTAAAAGATGTTGTCATTTGAAAAAATTTACTTTTTTCACAATCAGTGGCGGTATTGGAATTGATAATATACAGATTGGTCAGCCCAGCAAAAAATAATGTTATTTGTGATATAGGTATTATGATTTTTGTGATCGTGGAATAATAGTGTTATAGTAATCATCACCATATTTATTTGGAATTGTACACAACTAGAAATATTCGAAAAAATCACTATGTTCCTGGAATATCAACTATATTTCTTTCTTTCTGTAAATACAGCTGAATGAATGTACCAGCTGAAAAAAATGAATAAAGTTATGGTAATAGTGAGGAGATTTTTTAACCATAGTCTGCGTAAACAGAAAATTCAACCATTTTGCTTTATTACCCTTAGGATACAGTTTGTATAAATTAAAAATATTTTGGACGAAAACAAGCATCTCTTAGAACATTCCTGTACAATACTATATATGTGTTCCGCCTTTTTGTACACAGTCCAACTCCACTGAAACACTTGAAATTTTTATGAGAAATAGAATCTCACATTATCACATTGCCAACTTCAGCGACCAACCCAACGGAGTCCATAAACGATCCTAGCACTTGGTACTAACGAATGTCAGTTTTTAACACCTTCAAACATACACTTCCCTTTTGGAAGTACCACTGTCTGCGTTACTCGTCGATACTTTCCTGTGCTGCCCCTCATTGTTGCTACCTGCCACCCCCATCGTCACCAGGGACGTTGGAGCAGATGCACTAGGGGCCAGAGTATCACCAGTAGCACCGTCGCCGGTGCTGATCTTCTTCTCTGCAATTGGAGTCAGTCTCACGTTGGCCACGTCGAAGTTGAATGGAGAGGTGACCCTCAGGGTATCGTTCGGAGCTGTTTCGGACACCGACGCGGTGGTGTTGGATATGTTGGAAGCCATGGAGTCCTTCGAGGTATGGGAGGGTGCGTCTGACGATGTGGACTCGTTGCTGCTTCTGGTGAAGGGTGGGGGTTCTTCCTCGGGATGGACTTCCGTGAGGGTGAGGTGCTGAGTTGGGGATCTTGATATTTCTTGTTCGAAAGCCTGAAAATGATTTACTTATGAGTGAATATTGAATATTGATTTCAATCTGTCAACAATTTAACTTCTAGTTCTGGTGTTAGAAGTTTCAATGTCATTTAAAATAACCGATAATAAATCATGTATTGTGGAAAAATAATTCTTGGAAATTGCTTCATGAAATTTAAAATTTGGATTGTTAATTCGAAAAATACGTTCAATTTCCTCTTTTCAGAGTACCAACATGGGATATCATAAACAATTACAAAGTTAGCTCCTAGTGCGAAATACTCAATTATGTTTCTTGGCGTCAAGATGAATCCATTGTTAGCAAATTTAAATCAGCGGGTCACTTCCGGTTTATGAGATTTTGGAGGGTTTGGGTATAACTTCGTGACGTGATTATGAATTCATATGAGATTTAATTCCATCTACTTTCAAACTATTAAACCGTGATTATAATTACGATGAGAGACGTCAATTGATGTATACAGTGCGCGCGTAAAGTATGGAAACATGAAGATATCTTTGACATCCCGTAAGATACAATAACAAAATTTTGGTTATATAGCGTGTGTAACAGGATCATGGTACACCCCCCGTATCTCCTTTTGTTTTGAAGGTAATTGATTGAAATTTGGGATATCCCATAAACGTAATAAGCGGAAATTTTTGATTTTTTTTTTCATTTCCGGTTTCGCCGGAAGTGATACCAACTTCCGATTTTTAAACAGTACACCCTGTATATTATAATCTTTCTGAAATCTGCATAATTTTCTGAATTCAATGATACCACAAAAGTGACATTTCAAACGTCAATATTTTTGATAATTCAATTTTAGTTTTCCATTTAAGTGTGCCATGATGGTTCCAATTTATTCCAATTCACCCGTATAATGCTAGAAAAATCGAAATCCCGTCAAAAATACTAAATTGCGTTTTTTATGAGCAAATAAAGTTCATCGTAATCGATTTTGGGGTAAAACTCAATTTTTTCAAATGGAACCATATTGGTACTGTGGTACCATTTATCAGTACTATTAATAAGGAATTTATTCATACCTGCTAATAAAATGTGCGATAAATACGATTAAAATTACAGCTAAAGAAAATAAGAAATACAATTACTTTGTTCTAATTTAATGCCAAGAACTTACTAGGTGGTTTAAAATACAAAAAATTAACACAAAAAATTACAATTGTTCGAAATGCTTTCATTAACGTCAATGCACTTCTGAACTCGCATAGCTGTTTCTTGAAGAACGTTCGCTAATTGCGGGGCCGTTATACTATTAATTGCACGTCTTACTCGCAACTCCAGGTCTTCGCGGGTTGTAACGGCGGTTGGATAGACAATGTTTTTTAAATGTCCCCAAACAAAGAAATCAAGAGGTGTCAAATCAGGTGACCTTGGAGGCCATCGCAAAGGACCATTTGTCGAAATTACGTTTTCTTGGAATGCCTGTTGAAGGTAATCAGTTACTATTCTTGAATTATGGGGAGGAGCTCCATCTTGTTGGAAATACATTCCCTGTCGTAGATGGGCAGGTAATTTAGTTAACCTATCCTCAATTTCATTTTGCAGAAATCCTAAGTATCTATCTCCAGTCAAGCGTCCTTCAAATATTATTGGACCAATGATTCTACGACCGAGTATTCCAAGCCAAACATTGAAATCGAACCGCACTTGAAAGTTACCCTCCCTCAATAAATTTTGATTTTCTTGTGACCAATACCTTGTATTTTGTCGGTTGAATAATCCCATATTTGTAAACCTAGACTCGTCCGAAAATAAAATCCTTCGCAAAAAAGCATTGTTTGGCTGCACTTTATTCTGCAAGATCCAATTGCAATATCCCATCCTACGTTCATAATCATTTTCGTACAGGTGCTGGTGCAATTGATATTTGAAAGATTTATAATTATGTTTGTGCAAGGTTCGGCTTACCGTTTGGTGACTAATTTCCAATTCAAACCCAATTTGCCTTAAAGAAACAGTCTTATCAACTTCAATTCGAGCTAAAACATTAATTTCCGTTCCTTCGTCAATGATAACGTTTTCTTCGAGATCATGGTTAGGCTCTCTTCGGAATTTATTTTCAAGACGATTAAAATAATTTCTCGCTGGACATTGTCTATCAGGATATCGGTTGGCATAAAGGTTTCTAGCCGCAACGGCATTTTTTCTACATTCCACATAAATAATCAACATGTCCACTTTTTCATCCCTTGTATAAATGTGGGGCATTTTGAATAAAAGTAACAACAAATGTAAAGACTTTTCCAATACACAATAAATACACCGATAAACCAATACCTATTTATTTGACAATCTGAATGAATAATTTCATTGTTTTCAAAGCCTCCTGATTACTGATTACCTTCAACAGGCATTCGAAGCTATGCGAGTTCAGAAGTGCATTGACGTTAATGTACAGCATTTCGAACAATTGTTGTAATGTTTTATGTTCATTTATTGTATTTCAAAGCCACCTTAATACTTCTTAGCATTAAATTAGAACAAAGTAATTGTATTTCTTATTTTCTTACAGCTGTAATTTTGATTTTATTCATCGCACATTTTATTAGCAGGTATGAATAAATTCCTTATTAATAGTACTGATGAATAGTACCACGGTACCAATATGGTTCCATTTGAAAAAATTGAGTTTTACCCCAAAATCGATTACGATGAACTTTATTTGCTCATAAAAAACGCAATTTAGTATTTTGACGGGATCTCGATTTTTCTAGCATTAGACGGGTGAATGGAATAAATCGGAACCATCATGGCACACTTAAATGAAAACTAAAAATGAATTATCAAAAATATTGATGTTTGAAATGTCACTTATGTGGTATCATTGGATTCAAAAAATTAGGCAGATTTCAGAAATGTAATAATATACAGAGTGTTCTATTTAAAAATCGATAGTTGGTATCACTTCCGGCGAAACCGGAAGTGAAAAAAAAAACATTTGAAAGTCAAAAAGTGCCACTCATTATTTTATATGATATTTCAAATTTCAATCAATTACTTTCAAAACTAAAGGAGATACCATGATCCTGTTACACACGGTATATAGTAGATTTTAAATTTTATATTCGACGTTGCCAAAGGTACAGTTTTGAGATATACGAATAATATGTTATTTTTAAATGGGACAACCCATATATTATACAATTTTTCTGTTACAATTTTTTATTGCCGATGCAGCATACAAACTGTTAATGGCCAATATTGACCATTAATTTTAAGAAATTAGTTAAACTTCTTTATTTTGTAATTAATATTGCAGTATATACAAAAAACAATACCTGAAGAAAATTAAATGTACACGTCGATTAGAGAACCTCTTCCTTTTTGGTTTCGTCGTTAAAAATTAAAGGAGATGTTCAATATAACCTCCTTGTCTTTGGAAACAGAAATCCATTCTGAATGAAAATTCATCCAAGACTTTTCTAAACGTTTCCGGAGAAATTAGTGCTATCTTCTCTGTATTCTAATATGAATTGCCCTAATAAATATATGTACGGAAACGCTTCGTTTCCAAGATACAGGATGTTGAAGTTTTATTTTTATTTTCGTTTTTTTTAAATAACTTTGGAAATACTGACCATATTTTGACAAAAATTGGTATCGAGAGGTTTTTTGTGGTGTCGAATGAATTCGAACCTGATATTATTATTGCTCTCACTCGTAGGGGGCGCCACCTACATGTTTTTTCTTTTTTGAAGATTTAAACTTTTTTGAGCGTACTTATAGCACATGTTTCAGTAAAAACATCAATTCCTCTATCATATCAACGTAAAAAAGCAACCACTGTTACAAGTTGCTATAAGCAACTGTTTTCTAGATATTTGGACTTGAAAATTTCAAGTCGATTATTTGATAGTCGATGCGTGTTGAAGTTATTACCATTATTTTGCATTTTTCACAAGAATGCTAAGGAAATGAATTTTAAGTAAGTAGTTTTGATTTTTTGTAGGGGGCGCCACCTATTCTATTTATTTTTACTCGTTTAAAATAGTTATTTTTGTATCAAGGGTGCAAAATCTGTATTTGTTTTAATAAAATTTGCAAGAAATATCAACATTTCATTTCAAGAAATTTTGAATATGTTGAATAAAATAAAATAAAGGAAAGTAAATTGTATTCAAATAAATTCTTCAAAGTGTCCACCTTCAGCGAAGATACAGGCATTCAGTCTTCTAGTCATTGACTCACGTACCCGCTCAAAAATTATAGGTGTGTTTCTTATTGTTTCACATGAGTCTACTATTCGGTTTCTTAGATCTTCCTCGTTCGCTACTGGAGTTTAATGAACTAGTGACTTGAAATGTCCCCAAAAATAAAAATCTAGCGGGTTTAGATCTGGGAACTTTGGTATCCACGCCTGATTAGATTCTTCTACACCCCTACCGATCCATCGATTTGGATAGGCAGTGTTAAGGAATTTCCTGGCTACAACGCTAAAATTGGTCGGAGCCCCATCATGCATAAACCACATGCGGATTCGAATTTCTAATGGTACATTCTGAAGTAGTCCCGGCAATTCATTTTCTAAAAAGTCTCTGTTAGTTGCGCCATTCAGTTGGAACGGAAGAAAGAAAGGACCTATCAAGTAATTATCAATTATTGCAGAAAATTGATATTGATAATGTCTTCCACTAACTGCGTGCGAATTTTCCAGAGCTCAAACATGGTTATTATGAAAGTTTGTGATAGCATTTTGGGAGAAGTTTGCCTCGTCCGTGAAGAGTATATATCTTAAAAATTGAGGATAGTAATGCGTTGGGGAAAAGTCTCGTGGCAAAAGAGCTTGTACCCTTTGGATATGGTACGTATGAAATTATTGATCGTGGATAATTCTCCAAACTGTGGACTGAGTAGAATTGAGGACTTCAGCAATTATTCTTGTTCTTGTTTCTGGATTCCCCTCGAGAGCGTTCAAAACAGCTCCTTCCAGTTCTGGGGTTCGGACTGCTCGGGATCTTCCAATAATATCAGCTGCCCTCTCAAAGCTACCTGTTTCTGCCAAACGACGGTAAAGACTGGTAAATGTTGGAGCTGAAGGCAGTACTCGATTAGGAAATCGCTCCTGGTGAATACGTCTTGCTTCGCGCGCATTGCCATCCGCAAGGCCATAAACGAAATGCATTTCGTCTGAATGACCATTATTGTTTAAATAAAAAGTTTTAACAAAAAATTAAACCGACGAAAAAATCAACTGAAAAGCAAAAAATAAAATAAACCTTCTTAGTCTAAATGATAATTGAGCTCCTGAACTAATGTTAGTAACTGATTTGGAGTCGGCGCCAAACAAACAATTATCGAAGATCATTATCTATGAAAGAAGTCATCAAAACGCAGCCGTGCATCTTGCTGCCATCATTTTACGCTTCACCTAATTCAATTGCTACTTTGTTTGGCGCCGACTCAAAATCAGTTACTTACATTAGTTTAGAAGCTCAATTATCATTTAGACTAAGAAGGTCTATTTTATTTTTTGCTTTTCAGTTAATTTTTTCGTCGGTTTAATTTTTTGTTAAAAAGTTTTTATTTTTCAATTCTTTGTGGCTAAAATCTACCAATTACTACCTACTTGTTTTTTGATTACTTCCAAAATACTTACTTACCCACCTTACTTCAACTATTACCAGTTAAATAATATGATTATCTACTTTTACTATTTGTTGTAATTTAAATTATTTTCGTTGTTCTGGTCAGTTTATTTCCTTACTTTGTATATCATTCCATCCTCTCATGAAATATACTGATTTTGACGGATGTGAAACAAGAATAATGTCAGTAGCGATCTGTCATTGTCAACTACGTATATGTATGCCAATGTTCACTAGTGAAAAATCAATTATCCCCTATTTTTCTACCCGTAAGGGTGGCTGATTTCTTCCGAAACCCAAATATAAGGTACACCCTATCTATTAAAAAAAAAACGTCCAAATCGAAGCACCCAGTACAAAGTTATGCCTGATAGAATCGGTTAACGGACCAGAATTCAGAGGGTGAGTGATCAATATCCTTCATTTCGCTACCCTTACGGGTGTATTTCATCTTATAAATTCAAATGGGACCAAATTCGAAGTACACCCTATCCACTGAAAAAAGGACTATCGGAATCGAACGCCTCAGTAGAAAGTTATGCGTGATCATACATAAAAAAATATGATGGAAAAAAAAATATACGGGTCGAATAGAGAACCTCCTCTTTTTTGGTTCGTCGTTTTACAATCAATTTTTTTCAAAATTAGAGTATTAAAACATACAGAAACTTCAACGGAACAACAAAACATTTAACTGTCACATAATATGTAATTACCGAAATTACTTACTCAAACGTCAAATTCATTTCCTAAGCATTCTTGTGAAAAACGCAAAATAATAGTAATAACTTCAATACGCATCGATTATAAAATCATCGACTTGAAATTTTCAAGCCCAAATATCTAAAAAACGGTTGCTTATAGCGACTTGTAACAGGGGAAGCTTTTTTACTTATATGTGATAGAGGAATTGATTTTTTTTATGAAAAATGTGCTAGAAGTACGCTCAAAAAAGTTATGAATTTTCAAAAAAGAAAGAGACGTGTAGGTGGCGCTCCCTACAAGTAAGAGCAATAATAACATCAGATTCGAATTCGACACCTCAAAACACCTCTCACTACCAATTTCCGTTCAATTAAGGTCAGTATTTCGAAAATTATTTGAAAAAACGAAAATAAAAAAAAAACTTCAACACCCTGTATCTTAGAAACGAAGCGTATCCGGACATATATTTATTCGAACAATTCATATTAGAATATCATGAGGAATCACCTCCTCAAGTTTGTCAAAGTACCTTTCAATCACACTGTATATCGACCAAATTTCCCGTTTCTAGAAACCGTCCTACAGCCGGAAACAATCGACAACCTTCCCGATTCAACTCACCTGGATGAAGGCAGGATTCCTAAGCGACGCGTGGTCGAACGTCGTCCTGGCCAATAGCGGGCTGTTGTGGTGTGACGTCAGTCCGAGGGAGGTGAGCTGAGAAACAGTCATTGGTACACTAACAGGAGTGGTGAGAATGGGGCCGAGTCCCGGCGAGAGTATGGCCTGTGCTAGTGCAGCGGTGCTTGGCTGATGAGCGTGCAATGTGTTGTTCACGGATCCCGAACCGTCGAGCTCTTGTATGGGCGACAGAACGACCTGTGTGAAATTAGATGTATTTCGTGTATGTGGATAGAGTGCGTGCGAGATAGGAATATGGTTCAGATTGATATATACTGAAATGAAAGTTGAAGTTTGTGCAGTTTCTTATTCTGTTTGATCCATTGAAAATACTAAGAACTATTTAGTATCCATATGAAAACCTATTATTATTATTCATATGCTTTTAGACCATAACCATTAACATTTAGACATGCAATTCTTTGAGTTAGGGATAAAATTGCAGTGCTTTTAGGTAGATTACAATAAAAACCTATTGTGAATAACTGCGGGATTTATTTTAAAATAATTATTAGAGGAGAGTGACCAAATATGGAATACCATTTTGATTTTCAGGCATAACTTTCACAAATTTTATAAATAAAAAACTTTTTGTGGTAATTATTAACAATCATATATTTGCACTCAAGTTTGTAACAATTTTAGATTATTTTGTTCAGTTTGAGGTAAGAAAAATTTTCAAAAACTAAAAAACGATAAAGGTATTTATATATGAAATAGGTACCCCAAATATGGAATACTATAATCACTATGAAAAATTAACCTTAACTTATAAGAGACTCTTTGAAAACTTTGGTATAATAAAGAAATGAACACAAATTATTTACAAAAATCGCAAATCCAGGTATCAAACTCTGGCCCAGCGCAATCATTATGTGCCCAGAGCCCACACATGAGGCACTTGATCCATGTTTCCCCATGAGTGTCATTCGAAAACAGCATACCACAGAAAATACACTCCGAATCTTCAGAGTCTGGAGCTGTACATCCTATCAAGGCATCGGGTTCGCTGTCTGTATCAAACAGCATCACCTCCTCATCATCTGAATCAGACATAGGCTTAGTCTTTTCTTTTGGTTTTTTTCCTTTTGATTTCTTGTCATTCTGTTTTTTATTCTCGTTTTTTGCTAATTTATTTTCTTTTTCTTCTTTTTTCCTGTTTTTGTCTATAAGGTCATTCTTATACGGTGACGACGTGATGACTGCTGCAACAGATGCTTTTCTTCCTCTATTAGAAGGTTTCCTTTTCTTGTTTGGTACGGGACTGATGTCATACGGAGACACTAATCCTAAATCACTGCGAGATAGTCCGGAAGTTGAGGGTACAGGTTCAATATTTGTATCTTGTCTGGGTGTGACAGCTTCAGTTAAAGGCATACAATTATCAGGTGTTCTCAAACTGGCCATCGATGGTACTTCAGGTTGGTGACCTGATGCCATTGATGTAACGTTGACTGTGCAACCATATTTAACTGCATCTTGTTGCGCAGCAAGATAGTCGACCGCAGTGAAAATATTTTTATTCAATGGCCATAAGCCAGTTACACGAAAGCCATTTGCTGAAATCTCACCAGTTTGCACTTTCAAATAAGCTCTGCCAAACAGCTCGACAACATCATAAGGGCTCAGTGGTCGATTATTGTCTCTAATCCACATGCGTATTTCTTCACTGTAATAGGTTTTTAGTGGTCCCATAAACGTTTTGTCCAGTGGATGGAGCTTGTGAGTTGGGTGGGGAGGTAAGGAGACAATTTCTACGTTATTTTGCCTAGCAAGCTCTATCACATCGATGTTACGAGTGTGAGAAAAATGGCCATCTAAGATCAATAATACTTTCGATTCCGGAGTAGGGTTTGTATGTTTGATGAAATGTTTGAACCAGTCAGTGAATATGTTCATTTGTATCCATCCTGATGGATGCGAAATGCCAACAGCACCTGGGGGACTACCTCTCATTAGCTGATCACTCATATTCTTGCGCGGGAATATAATAAAGGGAGGTACAAAATGACCAGTGGCGTTCGTGGCAACAACAATCGTCATCAATGAACCCCTTTCCGCTGAGGTAAGAGAAGCTATCTGCCGTTTTCCTTTATGTCGAATCACTTGGGGTATCTTGCTCTGTACTACGGTAAGCCCTGATTCATCCACGTTGTATATGCGACTTGGACCATAGTTTCCTTGAGCATAGACGTCTTCGAGGAGATCAAAGAATGAGTCTACTTTTTCTTTGCTAAATCCAAAAGCTCTAGCAAAAGACGGGCCAGTTGGTCTTCTCACTGATAGCTTGTCCTTATGGCGTTTCAGAAATAATTTAAGCCATTTTTTTCCAGCCATGCCAGTCGCACCAAATGGATTTTTCAACTGATTACGACTTGCTAACATGTACGCCATTCTTCGAACATCATTTCTCGTCAAGCCATGGAATTTGCTCTCCATCGTCAAAATGTAGTCTACCAAAAGGTTTTCAAGGGTTGTCCCTAAGACAGTTTTCCTTCCGAGTGTAGTAGCTGCGGCTTCTTCTGGAGGAAATTCGTTTTTCTGACATAAACGAAACAAGCTAGATCTTGGCACATCGAAGTGTTCTGCAGCTTTCAAATAACCCATTTTTTTTCTCGTACTAATTTTATAGCTTCTGCCATATGCTCTGAATTCCATTCTTTTCGCTTCGTTTTCCAATTGACGCCCGCCATTCTGATAAAACCCGAAAAAAAATATAATTAACAAAGTCATTAAGTCAGCTGATATGTCACAGTGTCCAATTATGGAATAGTCCATAATTGGACACTGTGATCCGTCCATATTTGAATTTTCCAACTATTTCAAACTGATATTCACATATTTATATTTCAGGAAGTAATACTATCTAATACCGCTAAAGCATACTAAAGAACATCTAAAGGGTCTCTAAAAGTTATAAAAACAATACTCTGTACGAAAAATAATTATTTTTCACGTACCTTAGGAAGTTATGCGGCAGCGATAAAACAAAACACTGTCACTACGACGAAAGGGCTGGCTCGACTGACATGCTTCAACTTGTACGCGTAAATGGGAGTAGAAAGAGACAGAAAATCACTGTTTATTGCGTGTGTGAGTTTGCATTTGAGAAAAATGGGGGTATTCCATATTATGGATACTATTCCATATTTGGTCACTTTCCTCTAATATTATAATTGTTATATAAAAAAGTATCAGCTATTGAAAAATCAGTCCCAAAATGTAGGTTTGTACAGCTGATCGGAGCGGACTTTCCCAGACAGCACGGAATATTCCTGGAATATTCTCTGAATATCCGAAAAGAGAAGAGTATATCCCGAATATACATGGAATATTCCTAGAATATTCACATGCCTCTAGCATATTCCAGGAATATTCCAATATGCATATTCCTGGAATATTCTCGGGAGAATGTACCACGAATATTCTCGTGAGAATATTCCTGTGTGAATATTCATGGAATAATCATGTATGAATATTCATAGAATAATCAAAACTGAATATTCTGTATTGTATATTCATGGAATATTCTCCCTTATTTCTATGGAATGAACACCAATAACCATTTTCGAATTCAAAATATGGGAAAAGTATGGGAAAAAGTGCGAATCGATGTATTTGATTTGCAAACAGAGTTTTTGTTCAGTCAAGCTGACAAAAATACACTACTGTACTGACCAAATTATAATTGGTCGGAAAATATCGAGGTACACTTGCACGACCAATCAAAACCATTCCACGCGCGTCAGCGTCTGTCATTCATCCGGTAGTCGTAGCTTAACCCGATGGCAGAGCTGTAAAGTTGAATGCATTTCAAATTGACATTTGACATCTTTTGTTTTTCGTTACTGGTATGGGTTACTTTTGCATATTTGTATGTGAAACTACTGTGTTTGGAATTGTTTAACAAATATTCTCAATATACACCACAGTGTGGTAAGTACACTTTTATGTTACCGTTTATTTCATTCCATAAAAATTTGATTTGTATATCACTGATCATTTCATTTTTAAGGCGTTTTCTACAAAATGCCTAAAAGAAAAAGAAGCAGTGCTTGGTCTAACGAAGTACACCAGGAAATTGAAAATATTCTCAATACAATTTCCACACAAACTCCGTCACAGCATGCAAAAGGACAGTTAAGTAATCAAGTTGAAACTATTAGTGATAGAATGGATTCAAGTTTCTCTGATTCAGATAGCAATAGTTCGATCTTGCAATTCTTATTTTTCAGAGATATCCCTGTAGTGACAGAAGAAACGGGTTAATAAAATATGTGTTATTATTATTATAACTATATAGAAATAACCTGTTCAAATTCATGTTGTTTTATTTCATTGTAGGGAAGGGATGCGCAGTCTGCGGAAATCAAATGGTTTTTTTTCTGAGTGGAACCTACAATTCCAATCCACAAATACTCTGAGGAAAACAATTACGTATTGCACCACTACATAATTTTTGAAATGAAGCTTTGTATCTTGGCGAATGTAAGCAGAAACATTTCTTGAATTGTCAGGCATAATTGTAGAAGTTCATATTATTGATATAAAAGTGCCATTCAAGATTTTATATTTGAGGATACTCATGTTGGGAAACAGTTGTATTTTTTTTATTTTCTTAATTTCTGAAATTTCAGGAAATGGTTATTTCGTTCTGAAAACCCTTCAGGATATTTGGGGAGTATTACTATCATATTCCTGAATTACTTTCAATATTCTCGGAATATTCATAGAATAAGTTCATGGAATATTCTAGGATTATTCTTTCAGGAATATTCTTGTAATATTGTGGGTATATTCTGGATATACAAGGAATATTCCCAGAGGATATTCCAGGAGTTTTTCTGGAATATTCATGGAATATTCTGATATTCCGGGAATATTCCTCATGGAATAATCGAGGAATATAAAAAAAATTCCCCACCTGCACATTCTAGAAATATTCCAAAAATATATGTATATCCCTGGCACATTCAAGAATATTCCGATATCCCAAAAATAATATTCTATGGATATTCATGGAATATCCAGTGCTGTCTGGGTTGATTAACTTACCAGACAATGTTAATACCGACAAATAGGTACTCCGACTAATTTTATAATATTTATTTATGTTTATATTAACATTTCCGAAAGTAACTAATTTCAAAAAATTACTTCAAAAATAGTTTATTTTTACAATTTCTAAAATTTTGCAGACTGATTTGCGACCGGTTATAACCTGCCAGAATTGTTTGGAAATACTTATAATAGTATAAAAAAGATGAAAATAAAGTATTAGCTTTTAAAAACGTTAACGTCATTGTTTGCCTTACGAGATGCTGAGCGTCGCCACGTCATAGCGACCGCTAAACAGGTCAGAATTACCATTTCATTTTCAGCACAGCGTAAACTAACGAATAAATATTATTCCACGTTTTAGAAAAATTACTCCCCAAAAATGCATGTGATCGCCAGGGCTATTATTCATTTACATTCTACAATATCATTAATTTTCGGGAATATTTCTGTGGATTGGGATGAATTTTTTTTTATTTTTTATTTTTGAAGCTTGCCAGTAGATGACATGGGAAGGTGTAATAATACAACCGTTCTATTTTGCACTACTGCCGTATCGTCCAGCATAAAAATGACCCAGATGCAAAATGGGCGTGTACAATCAATATCGGACCAATATTTTTTTGCGGATGATAGAGGGGATTTTTCAAAACCTGAGTATTCAAAAGTTTCTTGAAATATAGTCGTTATGAAACAGTGAATTAATTAAATCCATTTATTTTTATTATCTGTGTTATAACATCGTGGACTCTGAAGATATACACATTTTCAGTTGTGATATCGGATTTTTTTTTAACATGAGTGATTTTTACAAGCTTTTATTTAGTTTCACCCATTAGTTCGTTTGTATCAAATCTTGCGAGTGAATTTTGACCGACTTCTAGTCGTCCGAATAATTTGAAATTTGGCAGGTGTTTATAATTCCGGTGACAATGCTTTATGGGATTTTTGTTAGGAAAAAAAAATAGAATGCCGGCTTCAAGACGGTGGACGAGATTTGTTATTATGGCCCAATTTGATTCAAAATTGGTATGTGTGGGTTTTTGGGGTCGGAGATTATGAATTTTTTATCAAAATTCAAGATGGCGGCCCCAAGATGGAGGACGAGTTTTGTGATTATGGTCCGATTCGATTCAAAATTTGTATGCGGAGGTTTTCGGGGTCGGAGATTATGAATTTTTCGTCGAAATTTATGATTTCAAGATGGCGGACCCAAGATGGAGGATGAGTTTTGGAATTATGATCCGATTCGATTCAAAATTGGTTTGCGGCGGTTTTCGCGGTCAGAAATTCTGAATTTCATGTCAAAATTTATAAATTCAAGATGGCGGCTCCAAGATCGAGGATAAATTTTCTGATTATGGTCATATTTCTTTCAAAATTGGTATGTGGGTTTTCAGGTTCGGAGATTATGAATTTTTTGTCAAAATCTATAAATTCATGATGACTACTTCAGGATGGTGGACGAATTGTTTTGTTTATGGTCAGATTCTATTCAAAATTGGTGTGTTTGAGATTTTGGGGTCGGAGATCATGATTTCTTCCAGCTCAAAACACACAGGGAAGAGACCTTTTGATAACAATGCTCTATTAGAAATCAACAGATTAAGGTGAACCAACTAAAAAGCAAAAAATAAAATAAATAATGAAAAAAAATTTAAGACAATGGGAATTTTTTAAATTTATTGCACAACCAAAATAAAAATATTGCCGAAACTTGGTGCACGTGCGATAATCATATTGGATGCACTTAAAATCGTCTCAGTCAAACAGCATACAGGGTATGTCAAAATATATAAAAATTGTACAAGTGTAAAGTACCCTTATTCCAGAAAGTTCAGCAAAATGTCATTGAGAAAAATTGTTTAGAATCAAAGGTAATGACTAAATACCAAAACATGGTCTCCCAAGAAACCTTTCTTTCAAACTGATAATTTCCCATTTTTTCATATTCACCCTAAATACTTTCATAAATTAATCAAAATCAAATCAATTTCGCATAACTCAGTTCATATTCAAGAATATTTGTGAAAAATAACCATTTTTTATTTTTTGGGGTATCACAAACTTCATGTTTGTTGCAACGATATTTTTTTGACAAGGTAAAACAGTAGTTATAATAATATGCATTTGGAAAAACATTAATTTAAAATGCAAAATGTTTATTTTAAATGTGTTCTTAAAGTGTTCAAATCAATTGACAAACGTGAAATCCTACTAAAACAATCGCGGATACCCATGGAAAAAAAACTTATGATGGTTAAGAGTAAATATTATGACAGTTTGGTGTCATTAATTTTTCATTCTTGAATAATTATTGTTCGATTATTAAGTTTATTTGATTTCAAATGCCTCCTCCAAGACAGTTAACGTTAGCCGAGAAGGCAGAATTAGTTTTAATAAGTGGATATCACTATAAACCAGTGCAGATATTTTCAATGGACGACGTCCAGACAAGCAAGTTCACTATTCAACTGTAAGCAGAATTTTAATTAATTTCAGACAGACAGGGTCATTAGACTGTTAATATAAAAATGAACGTGCCAAAATGTAAATACTGAATATGATATATGATTCTGCTTATCTCTAGGAGAACCATTACGTTACTTTGTGACGTATGTGAAACGGGAATTATGTTCATAATTTCGATTTATAACAGCACAAGTTCCAGAAATTCCATGGAAAATTGTTTGAGTCGTTCTAAAATATGCAGTTTTAGGAATAATTTACCTGTACTACTGGTATATCCCCAGCAGGGTAAGAAGCATAGCTGGTTTGTATCTGATGCGGCATCAAAGTCAACCCAGCCGCCATTTGGTTGTGTACATTGGCGGCATTGGCTGCTAATCTATTTTCCCGGTCTACTACCTCCTTCGTTACATCGGGAGTTGGTATCCTTGGTCTGTTCTTTATTTGCATGGCAGCAGCACCACTCAGTTTTAGATCTAGAATAGAATAACAGAATGTTTGCACAAAAGTGGTAGTCATATCGAACATTTACGTTCCGTCACATTGTTCTTGTTAATTAATAATAATTTGTCCTGTGTCATTGAATAGGAATCCAATTTTTCCATTGAATTATTACAATTGCTATTTGTTTCCGTGACCTGCTTGGAGAAGCAAATAATCTTAACGATATTCAGTTGACAAACTAGGCAGTGTACATACTCTGTTTCTTAATGTGAGAGAGTAATAAATCATTATTGAACTGTAAAACCGAGTCTCTTCTCCATATCACACAAGGCACAAGGCACAAAATAAGGACCTCGAAACTCAACTTTTCCCAACACTATAACAACACAACCTCCTCTGCAAAGAGGATGACCGGTCTAATATTCCGTACATGTAGAGATTTTCAAAACAAAGTATGCCTCACCACCCTATACAATGCATATGTAAAATCAAGACTGGAATACTGCTCTCTGATATGGTCACCACTCTACAAATGTCATATCGATCAGCTCGAGTAAGTACAGAGGCTCTTTATGAAGTATGTGTCATTCGAGACAGACGGAGTCTACCCTCCACAAGGTTTCAACAGCAATATGTTATTGAATAAATTTTCATTCCTGTCACTAGAAAACTGTAGAACATACTATGCCTGCTTGTTCATTTACAAATTTGTACATAACTTAATAGACTGCCCCGAACTGTTAACACAATTGAACTTTCATGTTCCACGTATCAACAGCAGGTACGAAACTTGCTTTCATTTAAAAAAACCCAAAACAAATATTCTCGTTAAATCTCCTCTGCACTCAATGTGCAAAAAAACAAATGAAGTCTGCTCAAACATCGATATTTACAACGAATCAATAAGTTCCTTTAAAAACAAAGTAAAACAAATATTGTATAGCAAACAATCACTTCCATATCCCCAATAAACAATTTTGAGCTTATTCTATCGTTCCCTCACATGTAATTTGTACCTTTTAGTTTTAGTTTATATATTTAGCTGTTATTTCTAAATGAAACTTGCTTCATCTTTTCAACTGTCTTGTAATTGGGTTCTTCCTGTTTAGACAATAAATGTTTTTTTTTCTATCCCACAGGCGTACGAGGTTAAATCTAAAGTTGATGTCATTGGATAGCTTGTGAAAAAGTAAGATAGGAATGTGCAAGTAGCTATAGGACATCATGAATAAAACATATCTAGAATTTTCCGGAGAAGACAAAAATGCAATAATATACTGGGTGTCTCATTAGAAAAAACTAAAATTTATATCATAACTTTTAATGCGACGATCAATTGTTTTTCTATTTACATTTCCTGGCGGTTCAGAAAAAATGCTACAACTTTCCCAAATTAACCATTTTACTAGCTCATTAAATAAGGAGGATACCTATTGGTTCAAATATAACCAATAACCCTGTAAAGTTGGTGCAAAGATATTTCGTACCAGTTTAGTGACTGTTTATATGATTAGCCCCTAACAATGGACAACGCCTAACTATGCTCTGTGTTTCCCTGTTTCAGGTACAATAAAATAACAAATTTACAATCACCTATCTGATTATCTTTTCCTTACTTCAAAAGTTTCAACAAATAATATTATGTAGATATTAATCCGTCCCTGCGATAAGGGATAACAATATGGTCGGATTTGTTCAACAAATGGAGGGTTTGTCTAAGAAAACGGTTATGAGCTTTGGTAGAGGCACAGGTAGTTTACCGGCAGTTGTTGGAAAAGTTCGTTCTTGAAAATGGTTAGTGTTTCTGATTGTGTTGCTGAGAGAAGGTTTAGTAAAAGTGCGCTTTCTAAAAATGAGAAAATTATTATTCTCAATGTGTTCAATGCTGTTCGCCCCCAAAACTCAACATTCCGCGTTACAAAAATAGTTGAAATGTGTTGGAATATGACTGGAGTCGGACAGTCAACAATATACCGACTTGTGCACCAGGATAAACTCCAAAATCGTGCAATGAGAATTACCTACAGACATACTCCAATTTCATTAATGTTGGAAACATTACAATGGCTGTCAATAGAAAATAGACTCATTTATTAAACTATGAGTTATATCTTTAAAATGCTACATAATCTTCTTCCATCGTATTTTCATAAATTTATGACCTTCAATAATCAAATCCACCAACATGATACCAGGAGTAAACATAACTTACATGTGACTAGTCCATCTAAGGGCTTACAATACCAAAACTTTAATGTTCAAGGGATTCATTGCTTACAACAATTTTCCAAGGGCTTCAGAAGTAAAAATTGTCTTATTAGCTATATTTGTCATGTGAAATAAGTTTTAAATGTCTTTATATGTATCTTCTTTCAAACTGTCAAAGTGTATATTGGGATAACATACTTATTATTAATTTTAAATAGATATGTGAATATATATATGTGAGTATTCCTTCGGTTATTGGCTGTATCTGAATATTTATTTTTCTTTCAGTAGCATAATAATGGACAGTATATTTTGAAATATCAATAGGAAATAATTTATCTGAGGCCATTGAAATATTAAGCTAATATGTAAATACTGTAAAAGAGCTACCATACATTACATGTAATATAAGTGCTTTATGTATAATTATTCCTTTTTTGTAAATGTACAATAGTAATACCTATTTCAAATAAAGATTATCATTATTATGAACGCGGCCCCATCAGGTCACCACAGGAAGAAAATAAACTAATACATGAGGATGAAAAGACTGCCATCAGAAGAATCATACACTCGTTTTACTTATAAAAAGAAATACGTACTTCGAACAAAATAATGTCTGGAATGAGAAAGAATTATTTTATTCCACCCATGGGTAGGAAGAAAGTGTGGAAAACTTTGAAGGAAATTAATTTTCGTTATGAAAAAATTCAAAACAAAAAATTACCATTATTAGAGAAAGACGAAATCATCTGCTGGCGACGACGATATTTGAGGGCTGTTAGACAGTTTCGGAGGGAAAACAGGAATATCTATTATATGAGCAAAACTTGGTTGAATGAAGGATATACCGTTGGTAAAATATGGCAGTATAAAAATATAAAATGCGCGAGGCAAGCTTTCATGGAAGGATGGTTCACTGTGATAAAAGCTCCCTCGGGAAAAGGTAAAAGATTAATAATTACTCATATTGGTAGGAAAAACTGATTTGTTGATGGTGGCTTACTAGCATTTCAATCAATCGGACTGGAGACTTTCATGAAGACATGAACGCTGATTTTGAAGAATACTTCCACCAAATGCTAGATCTTATTCCTCCTGCGTCTGTTATAGTCTTAGAAAATGCGCCGAACATGTGATTGGAATATAATAAAGAATGTGGGAAGCTGATAACATTCTAGGAAACACTGTAGAGCCACTTATTATTTCTCTGGACTCCAACAACGATAGTTCATCGGACTACTCGGAATATGATGTCCAAAATTTGAAAATAAAGTTGTTATTATTACTTTTATATAAGTTTTTATCTACTCAATATCAGAATAATCAATATCTCAATTATCTGCCCATATCTAAAATTATAAGCATGTATACTTATTATTATACTAATTATTCTAATAAACTACCTATTTTTACGCCGCTGACACATACATTTCATTCAGAAAACTCCTCTTTCTATTGTTATGCAAATTGAGGTGTCCCGACTATAGGACAGATTCGGGGTGTGAACGTTCTAAATAAATGAAATACGGAATTCTTAATAACTATCATTGCAAGTTTACAATACAACCTTTAAGTTGTCCATCCTGTTTAATGGGTTCTGCAAATTTACATTTTATCACTCTCTCACATAAGGAAACATAGTATAACACTACAAACATTCATTCAATAAATGTACCTGTTGGAAAATCTCAAATAATTCGAAATATGATCATAAAAATGAATGATTATTCTTTGATAGAAAATACTTACCTATACTTTGGTAGGGGTGAGTTGTACGAAAATTCTAGGTTCCACATGTGCTTAAGATCATTGCAATTATTTCTGGGACACTTGAATAGGTTCATAAAATCACTGAAATACGTTGACTTTTCGAAGTCAAGTTTGTTTCAACATCCATGTGAATGAAAATGTCACTCCTCAAATTGTAGTTTGATGATCACAAATATTTCAATGTATTCCCCATGAGTAATCGATTTATCGTCAATAAAAAATAAATTAAAAGTCCACCTGTCGACGGCAACTTATTGTAACTGCATAATAAAAGATTTCAACATTGAGCTCGCTGACCATAAAAATATATGGGGTGGTGTCAAGGAAACACCTACCCAAATGAATGAAAGAGGATTGTTTTTATTATTCATTAAATCCAACAGTAGTCGAATTTGTCATTAGCTATATAATATTCATTTAATTTTTCGGGCCAAAGAATATAATCAATATTGCTGTCATTTGTTATAGTATTTCTGATCCCAATTGGACCGACATAAAAAGTTTCGTGAAGGACAATTGCCGCCTTGACATAGGCGTCGGTATATTATTTTCCAGTGGTATTTTTTCAGTTACTTATTCTTACAATCATAGCAATTGATCACCCCATGTAAGAGTAGACACATGTTATACCAACTAAATTTTATTATTTGTTTCGAAATGTCTCCAGAAAGCCATATTGATAAAATTATTTTCAATGGATAATTCCTATTCTCACGGCACGGCACTGATTAAGCAATATTGTGAACTGCGTAAATCATGCGACTTCATATAACAGATGTCCAATCCAGCTAGTCGAACTTCTATTCCCAAATATATTTGATAGCGCCTCTACTAATGATCTGGGCAACTAGAGACACGCCCCAGAACTTTTTTATGATTGTACCAGGAACGCTTTGAAAGTAAAAACACTGTAGTATATAAATTTCCCATTTGCCGGGCAGTGCATATGAACACTCCTCGTAGTGCTCTTATTTTTATTGCCGTTCCAATTGGTATTAGAATAACTATACATTTGTTGTTTTTAATTATGTGAGTTCTCGATTTTTTTTTGTTAACTCCCAGACAGAACGGTTACGATCCAAAAAAAATCACACCAAGAGTTTAAAGACCAAGTTTTTAGTTCAGTCTCATGATCAAAATCAAAATGTTTACTGTGATATATTTTGCACTTACTAGGTCTGTGAGTTTTGTTTCTTCCCGACTTCCTACCCACCAGTCTGTCATAAATCGACATTTTATGAGTTGGCATCCCTGGCAACTGGCCGTTTTCAGGATTGGCATAGACAGAATTTCCACGATATCTTGCAAAGAGTCCTCCAGAAGAATAGGCCGTCGATGACGACCTGATGGAGCCCATTCCAGTTCTGGATATTTGACGGGAAAACCAGTTGGAACTCTTCCTTCTTTCTTGTATGGGCGTGTCTACACTTTCCTGGAAAATGTATCGTAGAGTAATAGGAAGAGGAAACAAAAGTTTGCAATGAACATCAGTTTGTGTAATATGAAGAGTAAATGGAAATTATTTTGATTTGCCATCCCCATATTAAAGACAACACTTATATTCTTTGAAGCTATAGTCTCAGTTTAAACATGTATCATCAATATACACCAAACGAAATAATTACTTTCAACATAATTAATAATTTTTTCATTTTTTATGTTCAATAACTCTGAATTCGTTTGAAAACCATAAGGAATATATGATAAATGGAAAAATGAATCAAGTTCGCATGATTTAGGAAATAGCACGCATATTCCTGAAATAATTCAAAAACAAATAAACTGTTCCTGTTAGATTTGATGATGAAACTTTTTATGGAATATTTCATTGAAATAGACTGTTCATTGGATGATTCCTTGAATATATTGAGGAATCATTCAATACCCAAGTGAGAAAGCGGTAGAGTGCGGGTATGACTTTCCTACCAAGAGTTACGTACCACGAGCAATATCATTGACATGCATTTTTCGAAAAATATAATTTATATTATCATCATTCCTGTATTTCTATGAACTTCTACTAACCCAGTTTGTTTCATTATGATCTAAAATGAAATTTTATTTCGGATTTCTTATAACCAGTCTTTTAAAATGATTCTGTTCATATTCAACAAAAAAGTACCAAATTCGCCCTATCAAAAATTTCCAGGTAAATATTTTATAATGGGAAATATATAGAAAATGCATTAAGAAAGAAGGTCAGTTTGCATAAAAATGTAGAAACATTTTAAAGAAAAACAGATGACGAGGACTTCTATGAAGTTGAGGCAGAAGATGAAGAACCTGACTATAGAAATACTGTTGTTACGGAAATGAATACAGTACGGCACTGCCTGGTTATCGCACGCTGTCGACCAGAGAACGGCGGAGATCTTCGAAACAAACAAACATAGAAATATCGAGAAATGTAACATGAGTAAAAGCAAAACGGATAAAGTGCCGTGCATGATATTTAGGTTATCGCAATATGAACCTTTGTTTTGTTTGTGCCAGTTTGGGGAGTTGTGGAAATATGTAAGGGATTTCATAGTGCAGTGGTTGATGTTGATTCAGATACAATCAGAGTGTTACGTGATTTTATCATCTTTCACAACCACCTTCTGGCATAAAAAATTCTCACTGGAATGATCTCAAATGTACATAGACTACCATAGATTGAACAGGCCCTCTTTTATTCTAATTCCTGAATAATATATTGATGTTTGGACCGAACCTTGAAATCAATTGAATTTTAATAAACACTTGCTTTGAATCTGGGATATTTTCACTAGTTTGAGAACAGACTTTCGAGGAGAAACAAAGTTGTCCAGTTTAATACGGATTATCAGACACATTTTCAACACAACATTTAAATTTACCTGAGACCCAATGGAGTCTGAATGTTCAAGATTATCGAGGATAATCATTATCTAGACAACTTTCATGACTTCGTCGGGAAGTTAGCTCCAAGGTTGATTATAATTCACATTTTCCTGGTAGCAAAATTCAGAATTAGTGGTATGCAAAATCTAATATTTTCGAAACATTAATCATGAACATGGAGTTTGGACATGAGCAGTGAAGCTGGGTAGTAATTGGGTGGAAAATCCAGGTACAAAAAATTTGTGTTTTATTTTACCTTAAAAAAATGGAGACCATTTTATTGTTATTGTTTACACTTCACGCGACATAATTTCATGTGTTTCAATACCTAGTTCTGACTTTATCTACCAGTTTAGATACTATGAGGTTCGTTTGTTTTCATTAGTGTAAAATTGACGTCAATGCAGAGGCACATTGAGCGTATCACTGGTAGTCTGCAACGAATGTGAATAAGGATTCTCAGACTCTCTTTCTACATTTCTCGACGAATCAGTTGAAAATTCCACATATTTGCATCTGGCAATTGTCAGTTTTTTGTTACGGCTTAGGTTAGGCGAATAATGATTCCCAAAATATGGTTTTTTTTCCAAATTTTGTTTTCAATTTCTAACTACTGCAAGTCGATTTGTTGAAAATATAAACAGGATGTTCATAAAATCAGATGTGGAATCATCTGCGACTGAAAGATAAACTTTAGTCACTATCTTCCATCGTCAAGATAACCTCTTGTGGGGTATTCATGTTGAAAAGGGAAAACATTCTCAATTGAATATTGATAGAAAGATTTTTCTGTGAATTGAAAAATCCACGATCAAAATGAAGTTATTTTTTGTGAATGTCTAACAGAAAACAACTACTTTCCCGGCTAAAGCCACGCTGGACATTGAACTACATCTGATAGATATTCTGAAAAGGCCCTAACTCAAAAGAAAAAATCTGAAATTGAAAATTTTGCATTTTCATTCAGATAGTTATTTGATTTTCTATTCCAGTCTTAATTAGGAACTCATAAAGATGAATGAGGCAAAGAAGAATGTTTTCCAAAAGAGAGTACTCACCAGAAATCATTCGTAACATTGACGCAGGAGAGACATCGCATTCACTAGGTCTTCAATACATTTTTGTCGACGAAAATCTATTTCACGCTTCCACGATCATCAGGAAGACCGGAAGAAATGGAAAACACATTTTCAAGAAGCAATCTCTCTTTGCAAAGATGGAAAAAGTTAGAATCATATCTTTTGGAGAGACACTTTGAAATTCGTGTTTTCTGACATTGAAACCTATCATGGGATATGATAGATTGATTTGTTGAAAATATAAACAGGATGTTCATAAAATCAATTGAGAATGTTTCCCTTTCCTACTGCAAGTCGTTATGAAATGGCATTATACAACCTTCATTCATGGAAGCGTTAGTTTTCACCCTGTATAATAAAAAAATCTGTCATCTTATTGAATTCTGAAAAAAACTGATAGACTCCAAAAAACCCACATATCAATTTTGAATGGAATCGGACCATAATAACAAAACACGGCGCCATCTTGAATTCATGAATTTTGACAAAAACATCATGATGTCCGATCCCAAAAACCACCACACACCAATTTTGCATGGAATCGGGATATAATCACAAAACTCGTCGCCATTTTGAATTAATGGATTTTGATAAAAAAATCATGAGCTCCGACCCCAAAAACCCCCTTTATGAAATGATGGTTACATAAACACCAAAAAATAGCCAATTCTTCAAATTAAAAAATGTGCTGTTACATGCTATCAGCTGGTTGATTGTGTAGGAAAAAGCATAAACATTCGATTGTTATTACTTTCCACGATAGTTTTAATGATTGTTGTGCAAACGTTGAAAGTGCGTCGCTACGATATATTTCACAAATAAAATTATACAGGGAGCGTTGTTGACATACGGTAGCAATAACTCTGAAAATTGTACCTTTTCACGAAATATATATGTGAACTGAATAAAAAATCTTAGCCTTGGTATTCAAGTAGTCAACAGAACCTACATTTCTTTTTTAAATTGTGAAAAAGAATTTAGAAACGAATTGTTTTGCTATCCTTTTTCGGGAAATCGACACATTCACGCCATATGTGTGTATTTTTAAGTATCATTCGTCAAATTCTGTTTTTTTCTGGAAATAGAATTCGAAAGTTGAAAAAATAAACGAAGAATATTCCAAAGAAGTGTCGAAAATTTATGCAGGCTCATATATATATACTTTTCATCTTTATTTAATGGATAATTATAGAGTAATGAATATTTGTCCTGTGATTTACTTTATTATTTTTTCTCAAAATTATCTCCATTTACTAAATTTCTATATTTATTAATTATTAGGGACTCTGATAAAAAAGTAGAAAATGAGGATAACATGCAAGTGTTTAAAAAAAATCAACAAACTATAGGGTAGATCTTCAAAATAAAAAAGTTTCAACATCCAAAATTGCATTCATTCGATACAAAGACATTTCAAAATTATTTCAATTAAGAAAACAATTTTCATGCATCTTCAAAACTCTGCTATTCTATAATTTTGATTTCAGAATGTGATTCTGGTTGATTTGTTTGGAAATATGAACAGGATGCTTCCACGATCATCAGGAAAACCTAAATAATTTTCGTCGACAAAAATGTATTGAAGACCTAATGAATACGATACCCTCTAGCGTCAATGTTACAAATAATTTCTGGTACTCTCTTTCGGAAAACATTCTTCTTTGCCTCATTCATCTATATGAGTTCTTAATCAAGACTGGAATGGAAAATCAAATAACTATCTGAATTAAAATAAAAAATTTCAATTTCAGATTTTTTTCTTTTGCGTTAGAGTCCTTTCAGAATATATATCAGATGTAGTTCAATGTCCAGCGTGGATTTAGCCAGGGAAGTGGTTATTTTCTGTTAGAATTTCGCAAAAAATTACTTCATTTTCGTCGTGGATTTTACAATTCACAGAAAATATTTTTATTCAATATGCAATTGAGAATATTTCCCTTTTCAACGTGATTCTGGCATAACAAAAGCGCTTCTATAAAAATCATTTTTGAATTTGAAATGGGTAAAAATTATTCCAATTTTTTTTCAGTGGGCTTTCTACTGGACTAGACTTTATGGAAATAACATTTTTGAAGAGGCATTGAAAATGCATAATTTCTCAAAAAGGGTACCCCTATCGCCTTGAGATAATTGTTTTGTTTTTTTTGCGTGAAGAATCTCTAGTTTTCAGGATTTCCAGTGTAAAAACCAAATGTATCACCTTTAAAAGAGTTTGGCTAATTTTCACTCTCTACAACCCGCAAAAATCAAATTTACCTTCAAACATGGCCATTTTCGATGTCAGAACATAAATGCGCACTATAATTTGTTAAAATCAAAACAAGGCGTTTCCTAAACGTTTGTTATTCATTTTTTGGAACCCCCCATATAGCTCGTGTGACTATGTGTTAGAAACATCAACTGCCTTCAATCAACAAATCAATCAAATATACTTTATTGTCCGTAATACCTTTTTACCTCAAAACTCAAAAAGTTAATAGTGCCAATATACAAACAAATGTTAACAACAGTTTTTTGACAATACACAAGATAGTAAATAAATAATACAAATAAAAGATTGGGGTCGACATTAACTAATGATTTAAAATAAAATGGAAAATCTAAAAGGTTGCATCTTACTTGATCGCATTAACTACACTCTAAGTTATATTGATCTTCGTAAAATTCCTCTGTAGTATAATAGGCCCTCACAACCAAGAACTCTTTTACTTCTTTTCGGAATCTGAATACATTTTGTATTTCTAATTACAAACAATGTCTAGAAGTTCCCCATCATTCCCCTGTAAGGAAAAAATTTAATTCAAGGTCAAAGGTCAAAAAAATGAGTTTTTCGCGATTTTCAGCAAAACGGTAGGTTTTATCATAAAAGTACCTCAGACAAAAATTGTAGATCATAAAATTATCTATAAAAAACTTTTTTTCTTTCTTTCTTACAAGCCACCGTTTCTGAGATATAACGATTCTAAAAGTTATAAAAGTTGTTATCGTCATAATATGCATGAGTACGCCACGTATATACATCTAGAGTTGTAAAATTTTATATTATATAATATATATATATATATATATATATATATATATATTGTTCCACCGCATGAGTATTACTGCAGCATTTCAAGATGAAATTGAAAAATATTTTGAATATGAATTAGCTCCCTACCCTTTATCGTTATTTGATGACATCGGGATGCGTAAAACACAGAAATCTACCATTTACGATTGTTTTGAAAAAATAAATATTGATATTAACAACACTAATGCGACATACATCATTGACGGAGGATTCTTACTACACCGCGTTGTGTGGGATAGCGAAGAAACATTCAACGTTATCTTAGATAAATACGTTCAATATGTACGTAGACATTTTGGTTCCAGAGTTACTGTCGTATTTGATGGCTATGATGATTGCAAGAGAAATATCAAAGCTGCAGAACAACGTCGTCGAACTTTAGCAACATCTTCATCTTCTGACATTTTATTTGATGAACTTATGACAGTCCCAACCAGTCAACAGAAATTTCTTACTAATACCCACAACAAGTCTCGGTTCATTTCAATGTTGAAAGAAAAGTTTACGGCTGAAATATATTGGTAAAACAAGCTAATAATGATGCTGATGTATTGATTATTGAAACAGCAATAGAGCAATTCAATTTGACAAATACAACTATTGTTGTTGGTGAAGATGTTGACTTACTTGTATTACTCACTGCTCGAACGCCAACTGAAAAAACTATTTTTTTCTTAAAACCAGGAAAAGCTCAGCATCAATCAGCTATATATTCATCAAAAAGTTTATTTACTTTTGTAAAGTGTAAAGATCATGTACTATTTTTACACGCAATAACTGGCTGTGATACGACATCTGCATTTTACAGGAGGGTAAAACAGCAGTTTTCAAAATGTTTGAAAAACAAGATTTAATTCAATGTGCTGAAGTTTTTAAAAAAAGTGATTCAACTCAACAAGAAGTTATTACCAACGGCATCCGCTTTCTTCTTTCTATGTACGGAGCTCCTAAAAAAACTACCTTTTTAGATAAACATCGATATGCATGTTTCGTTAAAAATACTAAAAATAAAAAACAAGTTCAATTAGCTTGTCTTCCTCCAACCTCAGTTGCTGCTCACCAACATCTTCTTCGAGTATATTACCAAGTTCAAGTGTGGCTTGGTTATCAGCTAGACCCTACAGACTGGGGTTGGAAGTTGGTCAACAATATATTAGAGCCAGTTCAAACTTTACTTCCACCTGCGCCGGAAAAACTGCTGAACACTATTTTTTGCAACTGCAAAAAGGGATGCAGTGCTAAATGTGGTTGCAAAAAAGTCGGTCTGTCTTGTTCTTTGGCATGCACAAATTGTCAAGGCCGGTCGTGCTCTAATATTGAATCACAAACAATGGAGGATTCGTTTGACTCCGACGAAGTATCATGCGATACATCGCTATTGACGCAATTTACTTGCATCCAAAATGAAGATGAAGAAGAAGCAGGAGAAGAAGAACAAGAAGAAGATCAAGAAGAAGAACAAGAATTTGAAACTTACGAATAAGACGAATAAACTTCAACACTTTTTTTTCATTTACATCGCTTTTATCTTTCCCAATCTTTGAAAATTTCCGTTATTTTGCAATAGTTTTACATTAAACAGGATCACAACTGACCCGTGGAGTAGGCCTACTGGGGAAACCACGTTAACAAAAACGCGCTAAGTACACTACCTCATAGGTGGCGTGGAAACGTGTGCATATTATGACGATAACAACTTTATAACTTTTAGAATCGTTATATCTCAGAAACGGTGGCTCGTAAGAAAAAAGTATTGATACTTTTTTTATAGATAATTTTATGATCTACAATTTTTGGCTGAGGTACTTTTATGATAAAACTTACCGTTTTGCTGAAAATCGCGAAAAACTCATTTTTTTGACCTTTGACCTTGAATTAAATTTTTTCCTTACAGGGGAATGATGGGGAACTTCTAGACATTGTTTGTCATTATGTTTTGAACAACTTCACAGAAATTCAGCTTGTTGGGACTTTATGTAACTTCGAATGTCTAAATTGACCGGACTAGTAGGTGATTGAATAATTTTTTGCTCTTGTGAATAAGGGAATTTTGAGTTAGAGCTGACGTAGGGACGGATAGAGCAATATAGTGTCTTAAACGTGTATTATATACTGAAGAGTTGTTCATTTCATTTCTGTATTTCTTGAGAAGTAGACATACTGTCTCTAAAATGAAAAAAAACCTGCCAGTGTTAAAATCCTTTGCTCTAAAAACAATGGTCTACATGAATCGCGGCATTTGGCTTCACATAAACATCTAATGGCTCTTTTTTGAAGGGTAAAGACCCTTCTTATCACTTCTCAAATACTCACATAATCAGCGTACATATCCTCGCCAAGCAACGACTTTTTCGGTGCTATGAGATTGGCGTAGACAGCGTCTTGCGCCTTTATTTTGTACGAATCAGCTGATCCTTTGGGTTCTTCCTTCCGATAATGTTCAGAAGCCACCGTGTAAGGAAGTTCTTTCGGTACCACGTCGTCCCAGTACTGATCTTTGAGTAGCTCCGGGTGCTCTTCGTGCATTTCGTCCACAATCATATATGACGCCTGAAAATATGAAAAATTAGTTTCGTTTCATATAGCTCGAAAAATAAAACGCGTTTCAAAAAACTCCGTGAGGATACTTTGTAGAATCTGCGCAGGAGAATAACGTTTTCGGTGGATATGCTTTGAATTTTTATGATTATAATTTCAAGACAGGTTCAGGCACATTTTACTTTACTCCGGTTGATGTAGAAAACGGTTGTTCACAGCGACTCGTAACAAGGGTAGCTTTTCTACGTAGATATGATGAAACGATTGATTTTTTCTGCGAAAAATGTGCTAGAAGTACGCTCAAATAAGTTATGAATCTTCAAAAAAAGAAAAAGACGTGTAGGTGGCACCCCCTACGAGTAGGAGCAATAATAACATCGGGTTCGAATTCGACACCTCAAAAAACCTCTCAATACCAATTTTCGTTCAATTAAGGTCAGAATTTCGAAAGTTATTTAAAGAAAACGAAAATAATAATAAAACTTTGAAACCCTGTATCTTGGAAACGAAGCGTTTCCGACTTTTTTTTTTCTGGACAATTCATATTAGAATATTGTGAGGAATCACCTCCTGAAGTTTGTCAAAGTACTTTTGAATCACCCTGTATAATTTGGGGATCAGATCCAATGCAACTGTGGTAGACAATATAAATTTGCAAATGATTCTGCTGTGTTGTCCGTGCATCGTTTTATACATAACTAGCTGATACTGACGACATGGTCCACATGAAATTTGTATTTTCAACCGACGAAACCAAAAAGGAGGAGGTTCTCTATTCGACCCGTATTTTTTTTCCATCATTTTTTTCTATGTATGATCACGCATAACTTTTTACTGAGGCGTCCGATTCCGATAATTCTTTTTTCAGTAGATGGGTTGTACTTCGAAAATGGTCCCATTTGAGTTTAAACGATGAAATCCACCCCTAAGGGTAGCAACACGAAGGATATTGATCACTCACCCTCTGAATTCTGGTCCGTTAACCGATTCTATCAGGCATAACTTTGTACTGAGTTCTTCGATTTCGATGATTCTTTCTTTAATAGATAGGGTATACCTTATTTTCATATTTCGAATGGAATTATATACCCTTACGGGTAGAAAAATAGGGGATAATTGATTTTTCACCTATGAACATTGGCACACACATACGTAGTTGACAATGACAGATCGCTACTGACATTATTTCTGTTCCACATCCGTCAAAACCATTATATTCTATGAGAGGATGGAATGATATACAAAGTAATGAAATAAACTAACCGGAACAACAAAAATAATTTATATTACAACAAATAGTAAAAGTAGATAATCATATTATTTAACTGGTAATAGTTGAAGTAAGGTGGGTAAGTAAGTATTTTGGAAGTAATCAAAAAACAAGTAGGTAGTAATTAGTATATTTTAGCCATAAAAAATTGAAAAATAAAAACTTTTTAACAAAAAATTAAACCGACGAAATACGGAACTGAAAAGTAAAAAATAAAATAAACCTTCTCAGTCTCCGTAACTAAGCTCCTTAACTAATGTAAGTAACTAATTTTGAGTCGGCGCCAAACAAACAATCAACGAACATCATTAAATGACTTCAAAAAAATTATCAGAATGTCACCGCGCAACTCGATGCCATTATTTCACGCCTTACCTAATTCATTTGCTTATTTGTTTGGCGCCGACTCAAAATTAGTTACTTACATTAGCTTAGGAGCTCAGTTACTGAGACTTAGAGGGTTTATTTCATTTTTTACTCTTCAGTTCCGTATTTCGTCGGTTCAATTTTTTGTTGAAAAGTTTTTTCCTGTTTTTCTTTGTGCTGTTCCATCTAGCTCATGGCTGTGGCTAATTATAAGCTTCTAAATACAAATCTTGTCATCAAAATCGGTCCGATAGATTTTGCGTGATTATCTATCAAACAAGCAAACAATTACAGTTTTACAATTGTATATTAGTATAGACACATATTTGTTAACACACATCAGGCTCTTGGAAAATAGCTACTTCCCAAGTTCTCAAAAATCTCAAACGTTTACCAGTCGAACAGTCAAGTTTTCGGCCTTATCAGAGCTGCTCATCGGCGCTTCTCAAGGTTACAGATAGCTCATTCCCCTCTAGTGATGAAAACTCATTGCTAGCACAAGATCCATCTTGATTTTTTGTAAGTGTTTGATCACATAATTTATCTACCCTCATTGACAATATTACACTACAATGGCTTCACCAAACGGGCACCGGTGGCTGGTCAGGTTTAGTTACTTGGATGGATGACCACCTGACAAGGAAGGTTCGCGTTGAAATGTCCTAACAGCTGTAGCGTAGTAGCATATACGCAGTTGCAGGCGTCTTATCAGCACAAGATAAGACGATAGATATGCCGTCCTTCGGAGGGGTCTTTATTACAAATCAAAAATACGTGTTTCGGTGTTTTTGGAAATTTAACCCCTAATGGGGTGAAATGGGAGTTGAATTGGAAGTTTGTATAGGAATTCAATTCGTTTTCTTTGGAAATTCGACACCTCAAGGGGGAAATGGAGGTTGAATATTTATATGAGGTTCATTAGTTTTCAAGTTAGGGTCATAAAAGTTGGTATTTGAGGTCTTCGTAAGGAATAAACGAACACATATTTTAGTGTTTTTATAAAAGCAACCCCTAGGGGGTGAAAGTTGTTTGCGTAAGGATTTCGTTAGTTTTGAAGTAAGGGGCATAAAAATTGGTATTGAGGTCTCTTTGATAATAAAAAAAAATTGTTTCAGTATTTTTTTAAATTCCATTTCTAAAGGGGTGAGTGGATTCGTAATAGTCGTCACAAAAAATACAAAGTTCAACGCGGACGAAATCGCTAGTACCAGCTAGTTAGTTGAAGTAAGGTGGGTAAGTAAGTATTTTGAAAGTAATTCAAATTGAATAGGTAGCAAATAGTGGATTTTAGCCCCAAAAAATTAAAAAATAAAAACTTTTCAACAAAAAATTAAATAAAAAAAGAAATTGAAAAGCAAAAAATGAAATGAATCTCTTCAGTCCTGATAACTGAGCATCTGAACTAATATTAGTAACTAACAAACTATCAACGAAGATCCCTAAATTACTTTATAGAAATGATCTAAACAAAATAACATAAAAATTCAAGGTGAAATCTCCAGCGATAAACAATAACATTCACGTAATTAATTTGCTTGTTTGTTTGGCGCCGACTCAAAATTAGTTACTTACATTAGTTTAGGTGCTTAGTTATTAAGACTAAAAAGGTTCATTTCATTTTTTGCTTTTGTAAAAAAGTGTTTCGATTGATTGTATCGAAAGCCTTCAAATAATCTTCAGAGGAACACTGTTTCTTTCATTCAACTACGTGAATGTTATATCCAATATTATAATGAGTGAGTTGATGGTGCTGAGTTTTTTTTTTAAAGCCGGATTGGTACTGGGGGATATTTTGTTCGCAGATAAAATAAACATTTTGGAAACACCCACTTTTTCCACAAAATATTAACAAATCTGAGATCCGACAACTCTTTCGATTTTTTCTATTGAAATTTATCATAGACAGGGAGTCCAATTATTAGAAATAGCATCGAGTAAGATATTCTCATTTTGATCATTGATTTTGGGAGTTTTTAAGCTGCCAAAATTTTTCGATTGACAGAATGAGTGCAGATATATTTTCATTCCTTACAGAAGAAAATGTGAAATTGCGAGTTTCAATAAATGATATTTTGTATTTCATAACTACTCAAAGCTTTGACTCATATTCCATTAGAATTTAAAGGTTGGGAGTTACTGTCTTAACAGGAGCGTGATGATGAAATAGTTGAAATATTAATTAATTGAAAATGTAAACTTTGCAGGTTCACTTCTGCTAGCAATTCATACCATAGTAGGTTTTGTGAATCGATATGAAAAAAATCTCTGAAGGTGACACTGTTTCTGAACTGGGACACCTTGTACAGTACTATTTCGAATGCCCACGTCAAACGAAATTTGACTGGATTTAATTAGTGTTACAGCCACAACAATCGTAAATATTCCACGGAACCACACGAGGTGTTTCTCTTCACAATTAGTATGCTGTGTATGGATATTGTCTTCACTGTATTTGTGTCAAGGTGCCAATATCCAAGTGTTCCATTCAAACTAGTAAGATAGAAATAATCGAGAACATTGACATTACATTCTCGGAACTCCAACGTGGAACACGTCCTTATAGAGGGTGATACATCGAGAAAGCTCTAAACTGATAGTGATCAACCTGATTATTCAACTTGACAACAAGTTCCAAACGAATCTGCGCAACAATTAATTCACTGCGATGGAATAAAATTTTGCAATGCGCTAGCGAATTATTTGAAGGCTTAAACACGTGTTACAGTGACATGAAATTATTTTCTTGTTCAGAGTATGTCTTGTTATACCTTCTAATTATTCTAGAAGATAATTATAATATTGCTTATTATGCATTAACGGTACTTTTCACACACAAGTTGAAATGAGATAGTCATAATGAACCCCGACGTCATAAAATTCTTGGAGTATCTTGAGTCCTATAATCTAACTCAAATAGTCACTGAAGCTAACGAAAGTCACGAATTTCAGCGAAAATTTCATTGATGCTGTAGTCACTACCAAATCGATGTCAATTTACGAAACTCACGAAATATTCGATCATCGATTAATATCTTGTGAACTATCATACTCGGTTGAGCTACAAAAACAATTCATAAATACTTTTCGTGATTATAAAAACTGAAATTGACTTTTTGAAAGATCTGAATAGTGAAAACTGGGATGAAATGTATCTTTTTAATGACGTGACGTGCAGTTTAGAGGTCTTCAATAGTAAATTTGTTAATATTTTCAATATGCATGCGCCGATGAGAACCGTCAGAATTTCTAAACCCTTGCATCACTGATGCAATAAAGATAATTATAAAAGAAAAAAAAGGGATCCTTCTAAATATAAATCCATTAAAGACCCTCGTGATCAACACATTTTTTTTTCTGTTATGTTTATCTTAGGTTCAGTGAAAGGGTTTTACATATGAATGTACATTCACAGCTTGTGAACTCATTGAAGTAGATATTTCCATATTATAATAATAACGTTTATTTTTCGATGTCTTATACAGTGTCCGGCATTGAGTTCGCGGCATATGGAAAACTTTTTTATTATTGATTTCTCAAAAAAAATCATTCGTGATGAAAACCTCCGCTTCATCCCAAACCTGAAGTGCAAATACCAAAATTTTATACGACTCTATACGAGGGAGATAGAAAAGCATGGTTTGTTTTCAAAATAATATGATCCCATCACTTTATTTCTCACGGTAGAATTCAAATTCATGGGGAAAAATTGTTCGAAATCGAATGTTGATCCAGAAATTCGAATCATAGCCACCTATGATCAATTTCATATTTCAACATGGGGATTATTATGCTAGACGAATGGTATACTGTTAGATATGATGATATCACTCTCTGAATGTTTTCTCATTCCTCCCTTCCATCGGAAAATCACATCAATTTAATTATGTGACGGAATTTCACAAAATCTTGCTGCAAATAGTAAATAAAACTGAAATGTCTCCAAGGTATGCCAGAATGCCAATAAATTCATTTTCACAATACAAATAAAAATTTTTGAAACAAATATGTCCTATGCTTTATTCTACGTGGAGTCCTCCATTCTCAATACACTGCATAGTACGGCGGTGCATTGCATCATGAACAGTTCTTAGTATCTGGGGAACTATTCCCCGAACACCTTCCCTGATAGTATTCTCCAAATGACGTACATTTTGAAATGATCTTCGTGAATATACCTTCTGTTTGAGATATACCCATAAAAAAAATCCAAAGGAGTGAGGTCCGGTGACCGGGCGGGCCAAGCGTTATTGGAATATCTTCCAATCCATCGATTTGGAAATGTTCCGTTTAACCACCTTCTTACTTCTAGCGTAGAATGAACAGATGCACCGTCTTGTTGGAAATACATTCCAGCTCTCATGTCCAGAGGAATATCATCTGAATAATCGGAGAGAAACGTCTGTAGCATTCTTAAGTATCTTGCAGAATGCAGTGGTTGTCTGAAAAATACTGGCCCAACAATAATGTCATTAAGAATTCCGCACCAGACGTTAACTTTGAAGTGATATTGGTCTCTACATTGTATTCTAAAATGGGGATTATTATTTGCCCACCACCTGTAATTCTGGGAGCTGACTACCCCATTTGATGTGAATGTTGACTCGTCACTGTAAAGGATTTTTTTCGAAAACTGTCCATTATCTTCCATCATAGACTGAAACCATAAACAGAAATCCAAGCGATTATTGGGATCTCTCGGTTTCAAAGTGTGAATGAATTTTGGTTTATACGGTTTGAATTAATTATTACCTAGAACCCTTCTCATTGACCGATGGGATATACCAAGATTTTCTTCTCTTTGCAATAATGAAATTCTTGGATTTTCAATCGTAGACAGCATAATGTTCATAACAGTTTCTTCATTTTCAGTTATCGGTCGTTTATGTGTCACTTTGTATTTTTTCGAAACCGATCCAGCTTCCCTGAATGTTTTCAAAATTCTTGTAATTGTCGAATTATGAACGTGTTTACCTGGATGTCTCTCATTAAAAATATTGGCAGTGTCTCTACAAGTATGATGGTTGTCACCATGTATCATTACAATCTCCACTCTAGCCTGTATACTTAGTCGAGCAGCCATGATTGAATTGAAAAACTACTGAAATTACTCTACAGATTTATTCTTGATGCGTCAAAAACGATTTGTTTACAATTAGAAATGAATTTGTTTTCAAAGCCAACTGTGATCGGCGAATGTTCTGTATCTCAATCATTTATAGTGAAATTCAAAGAACAAAACGATTGCTATTGAAGTCGAATGTAACAACTTATGATATTTCGAAATTCATAAATAATACGTGAATAAATTTTTCGAGTGGATTAAAACCTTAATTTTGTACGTTGAATGCTGAAAAAAATTCCATAAAATATTGTAGATGTATTCGGATGTCTTGCTTGAAAATAAAACTGTACAAAAATTGTCATATTTTACAATTCCTGATTATCGTAAAAAATGTTATTCGTAGTGTGAAAATGAATTCATTTTCATTCTGGCATCATACTTGGAGACAATTCAGTTTTATTTACTATTTGCAGCAAGATTTTGTGAAATTCCGTCACATAATTCAATTAATGTGATTTTCCGATAGGAGGGAGACATGAGAAAACATTCAGAGAGTGATATCATCATATCTAACAATATACCATTCGTCTAGCATAATATTCCTTATGTTGTACAGGGCGATGAGGAAAAATGGAAAAAAAAGTTGAAATATGAAATTGGTCATAGGTGGCTATGATTCGAATTTCTGGATCAACATTCGATTTGAATAATATTTCCCCATTAATTTGAAATAAAGTGATGGGATCATATTATTATGAAAACAAAGCATGTTTTTCTATCTCCTTCGTATAGGGTCGCATAAAATTCAATTTTGGTATCTGCATTTCAGGTTTGGGATGAAGAAGAAGTTTTTATCACGAATGTTTTTTTTTTTTGAGAAATCAATAATAAAAAAGTTTTCCATATGCTGCGAACTTTATGCCGGACACTGTATAATTTTATTTGCGCACTGGACTACTTGCGTTTTTGTATCTACTTTCATTTGGGTTTTTTTAGGTTTTGTATTTTTGTATGTGTCAGAAACTCTTGATATCCTGTTTCACCATTTTTCGAGCCAATATTCAAGGAAAAAAAATAACTAATCGGCCTACTACGAGAAAAACCTCTCGGCCATCGATCAATACCAAAACTCGATCGAATATGTATCAATTTGCTACGCAAGTCACATAACATCCTGATGTATTTGAATCAGATGAAGGCAGCAAAACACCAGAGGTCAGTAACTTGTACGTTTCCTCACCTTGATATGCCTGTCAATGAGCCAGTTCAGCTCGATGTCATCGTCGTCCTCGCCGAAGGGGTTGATCAGTACTTCGGCCACTTTCAGCCATCCGACGTAGAAGCAGAACTGAAAAGAAATCAGATGTTAGGAAGTGGCTGTTATCCCGGCGAACGGAACAAATAAAATAATTTCACACATTTTTAAAATAATTCATCAGGTGAATAGATTTATATATATATATATATATATATATATATATAATATATATATATATATATATATATATATATATATATATATATATATATCCAGTATACCTGTTCCAAAGGATTATCTTAGCCATTTGAAAGATAAAAATTTGAAAATTTCATGATCTCCAATTCGTTCAAGGAATCTTCAACTGAGAAAAACAAAACTTGAAAGTCACTCCGGTTTGACCGAAAGTGACTCCGACTTTTTTATTTCAAATAGCACCCTGTATATTTTGTGCAACTTTTTATTTCTACTCAAAATTATCTTCCCAACGATGTATCACACTTTGTATTTTACATTTGACTTGATGGAGAAAACGCCAATTGAAATTTCAAATTGAAAGAATTGCAGTAGGCTATGATATTTTGTGTAATCTTGATTTTGACTTCAATAATAATTGATAATTCATGAACAATTTTGCATTCGAGATGATGAAGAGAATGTCAAATTTCAAATCATTAGAATTGTAGTAGAACTGGAAGAATTCATAATTCTTAAATGAAAACCTTAGTGTGCCATGGAAACATTTGAATACATTTGTTTATAACTTTGACACTTAATAATTCTCAATAGTTGTGTGCCTGTCAGAGAAATCAACATTCAAGAATGAATAACCGTGAAAATGATGATAACTTCACTAATCAAGAGAAATTGGTTATGATACTGATTTATGGAAAATGCGAAAATAATCGTCGGGCTGCCCTACGTGCATACAGAGAGAAATACCCTGAGAGACGAATGCCAAGCGCTATGTATTTCACACGCTTGGCTTCGAATTTGGCAACAAGTGGATAATTTCATAGAAAGCGTAGTATTTAAAAGAAAAAATGCTACGGACGAAGATCACACAAAATATCATAGCTTACTGCAATTATTTCAATTTGAAATTTCAATCAAATGTAAAATACAAAGTGTGATACATCGTTCGAAAGATAATTTTGAGTAGAAAAAAAAAATTGCAAAAAATATACAGGGTGCTATTTGAAATAAAAAAGTCAGAGTCACTTCCGGTCAAACCGGAAGTGACTTTCAATTTTCGTTTTTCTCAGTTGAAGGTTCCTTGAACGAATTGGAGATCATGGAATTTTCAAATTTTTATCTTTCGAAATGGCTGAGATAATCCATTGGAACAGGTATACTGAGACACCGGTATATATATATATATATATATATATATATATATATATATATATATTTTCTTAAATTCTTCGGAATAAAGGTCTGATTCAGTCAATTCATATAAAGACTGTCAAAGTACCTATATAGGTCAAACAAAACAATATTTGCAGAAACGAGTACAAGCCCTCAAATACTCGAAAACCGACATTACAGCCTTATCCAAACACGAAACAATGTTGAAATTTTGACCAAAGAAAGGAATCCATGAGTAAGAACATTCCTTGAAATGATACATATCATAAAAGACCCCAATAGCATTAACAATAGAAATTATATCAAAAACTTAAGCCAGATTAATAACAACCTTTTTTAAATTTTGTTTATAGTAATAATAATGAAAACTGATCTTTACATGCTGCCAAAAAAATACGGTCCGGCTCATATACTAGAACTCAATATAAACAATCCAATGTACTCATGAAGAGGGGGAGAATGCATGAAAGATGAACAAACCGTTCCCGATAACTTCGACGCAGTCACACACCTACAATAACGTTCGTACGATGCGAACGCAGAATTCAAATAAAATAATTTGTAAGTGAATACTCATAAATGTTACAGATATTTTTATATTGAGTTAAATAACGTGTTATATTTCGAACCATATGTTTTTAAAGGATTATATTAGTGCATACATTTCAATATTGTGTAAAGTTAAATATGTCTCAAACTCCATATTTTTCATTTCAGTGTTTTTACCTGATGATGACACATACCATGTCGAAACGTAGTTAAGAGAAATTATATGAATTAACTGAATCAGACCTTATCCCGAAGAATTGAAGAAAATATATATGTGGTCAAGAAACTAAATATATATTTATATATAATAATAATAATAATAATAATAATAAATAATGTTTATTCAGGTTCAGATCACAAAAGGTAACAAGAAGGTAATACATAAGCTGAATAAACATGGTAGAAACCACAGAAGCATCACATGTTGCTTGTATGTGGAGAAAATATATTCAAAGCAAAATTAAAATATTGTATAAAGTTGACATAAATATTGAATTTAATTATAGATAAAAAAATAAAAAAAACAAAATAAAGAATGGTGAAGATGAATTCGCATATATAAGTTAATAGCCTGAATATCCATTTTAATTTGTTTAATATATAAATTTAAGATTTAAGATAGCAGACATATAATATAAAAATCAAACACAAAATCCAAGTAAAGGTGGTAATGGTTAAGCATATAGACAACATTCAGTCCAAATACAATTATATACATATACATTTAAAAGAAGGTAATTATAGATTAAAAGTTCCAGCATATAAAATCACAATTTAAAATCTAACAAACTGAATTTTAGTTTGATAAATACATAAATACAAGTAGACAATTTAGTATATAAATACAAATACATTACAGAGTCGAACAATATAGCAGAGGTACGTATGGTTTTTCTCATCTACACAAATAGATGTAGAAGTTCATGTCTTTGACTTTGAAGAATATGTCTTTTCAAATCTTTTTTGAAGCGATTGATGTTTGTAATGGATTTTATATATTCGGGAATGTTGTTGTAGAGTTTAGGCGCAAAATAATTATATGATCTTTGTGCAGTGACCTTGACCATTAGAGGTGTAATGTACTGATCTTTCTGACGTGTTAGGTACTGGTGTGAAGGGAGCAACGCTGTATGTTTACTTGTATGATATTTAGTGCTAGAGCATAAGAAGTACAGCTGCCTTATATCCATCGTACGAGTTTCGATGTATAAACTGTCAGAAGGATACCTGTTATTTTTTTAGATCATTAGCTTGAGAAAACGCCTTTGCATAATTTCAATCTGATGAATATGAGTATTTAACGCTCCTCCCCAGACTGCTATTCCGTAGCGGATATGACTTTCAACTAGCGAGTAGTATAGTGTTTTGAGACTCGTCAGCGGTAGGCGTTCTTTGAGTTTCCTGAATTTGAATAAGATGGTTCTCAATTTATTGACAGTGTGTTTAATATGAAGGTCCCATTTCAAATGTGTGTCTAGAATTATTCCCAAGTATTTAATTTTCTTTTCAGGAAAAATCTGGAGGGGTGTATCAGTTTTTATCGTTAGTTGATCGAGATGGGGTGCTCCAGCTGCATTACAACAGAATGGTAGGTAGTGTGTTTTATCAATATTCACCGTTAGTAACTTTTTATCCAGCCAACATTTAATAGGGGAGAACTCTGTTTCTACTTTAATTTTTAAGGAATTCCAGTTGTCCGCTTTATAAAAAATTGCGGTGTCATCTGCGAAACCAACTATGTTTCCATCTCCTAATGTAAAAAGTCCGTTGATATATATATTGAATAATGTCGGTCCTAGCACGGAGCCTTGAGGTACTCCACAGTCGATCCCCTTATAACTGCTCAATATATCATCAATTTTTACTGCTTGGCTCCTTCCTGTTAAGTAGCTTTCAAATAGTTTCAATGTGTTGCCCCGTATCCCAATATCTTCCAAGGACTGAAGTAGGAGATGATGACTGACAGTGTCAAAAGCTTTCGAAGGGTCAATGAACACACACAGACAGGTTTTGCTTTCATTCAAAGCTTCAGTTACTTTTGAAGTCAAAGTGAGTACAGCATCTTGGGTCGAAATTTTTTCTCTAAATCCAAATTGACTATTTGAAATTAGTTAATATACATATGTTGCGATATAATATTGAGGAGGTTTGTTGGGATTTGGATCAGTGTTTTTTGAGAAAAACTAGTGTTTCCTTGTCATCGTTTCGAATTTTATTAAATTCATCTTCAGGGATCAAAAATTAGTTTTTCCGAGTCGGATGTAAATGAAAATGATACATAAACAGACATTCTAGATATAACGAGAATCACTTTGGGACAACAGGTTTAACATCAAGTACTAGACAAACAAATGAACGAATGAAATAGTTTCTCGGGTTTCTGTCCGCATTCTGCCTTCTTGGTCCTCAAAAAGTCCGATTTCACGACGTTTCGGCAAATTCACATTTGCCATCTTCAGGTAATTTCAAGAAATTCGATTGTTTCGTACTCGACTGAAATAGTTTGCGCAAGTCTGGTTTTCAGTTCAAAGAATATGTTACACGAAATATAATTTATTTTTATAGTTTCAACGTGTTTAAATCCCCCCTGAAGAAGAATCCGAAGACAAAACGGTGTCTCAATCTCTTTTGCATTGTATTTGTTCTATTATAGAATTGATATTACTAAATGAAGTGAAAGGATTACTATTACTTGAATAACTACTAAAAATTAGGATGTTTCTGAGTAATTTATTTAAAATATATATAATTAGTTGTGGGTATTATTGAATATAATAATTTTAGTTGAAATAATACTTTCTGGTGAAAATCATCTCTCTCAATTTTCTCGTATAATAAATGGCATCTTGAGGATCTCTATATTACATTTTGAGTATTAGGAAAACAACAACTTTCATGATGTGTTTTTTAATCAATAATTGATTGATTGATAATATGATGTTTACTTTTATAAACACATTGTGTATCAATTCGAGAAAATATTGTCCAAGTAGCTACAACCTCAAGAGTAAAATTCATCCGTGGCTGCATTGCAATAAAATACAGGCAAATAAATGCGAAAGTTTTCAAGGGGTGATTTCTTGTCGAAAATTGAAGGTCTTTAATGTTAACAAAAGCTCTTTAGGCCTTTCCTTGAAAAGTAACACCCTTCCAAAAATGAGAAAACGATGGTTTTTCCTGCAATTGTTGAAGAGTTCAAGAAATCGAATTTTGCGGGCATGTTCTACCAATAAAAAGGCTACCTATGAATTTTTTTTTAAATTTTGTTGTGATATTCTGGGGGGGTGAAATATGAAACCCTTATTCCATTTTTCCCCGGAATTTTTTAACAAACAAAATTTCCTAATTTAAAAATCTTTGTTGAAAAGAATGATTGCTCTTGGAAAGGCAAACATTCTCAATTCAATATTCAATGTTTTCCTTTTCAACATGAAAACCCCACAAGAGGTTATCTTGACGATGGAAGATAGTGACTAAAGTTTATCTTCAATTCGCAGATGATTCCACATCTGATTTTACGAGCATCCTGTTCATATTTTCAAACAAATCAACGATTGCTCCTTACTATTATTATGATCAGAGACAAACAAACAAACTGGATTTCATATTGCCTTGTCATCTGGTTCCAGCTCATTGGGAAGTCAGATTAAAATCGACAGTCAGTCAAGAAAGCGAGTTAATAAAAACGCGGCAATATGAAAATAATCTGTGTGATATGGCAACTTCTCAAAATTAATTTCTTCAATTGCTTCATCTTGAATCCCGTGTAGTGGGTGCAGCAGTCACTCCTTGCCGATCATATTCCAATCTCCATGTAACGGAACATTTCTTATAAGTGATAATTATATCAAGTTTCAGATGCCATTGAAGTCGTAGTATGAAATTATGTTTTTTAAAAACTCAGTTATACGATGGTTGTTTGATCGAACAAAAGAATTGTCTAGAATAAGTTTTGATTGATAGTGAATACGACGAATGGGATTCATATCAACGGGGCCATACAAGATGTCTCAATCAACTATTGTATATATTTTTTCATATAGAGTATGAATAAACAAAGTAGATTATTGGAAGGATAGATAATTTGGAATAGTCCAGAAAAAAATACAAATCTTCATATAGCTATTGCTGATGAATCTTTCCAAAATGAATTATCTGTTAAAAGAATCCCGTACGTTTATGTCAATTGTCAAACCCTTGTATAATTCTAAAAAGGACATCTTAAAAAACGGAATATTATGGTAACTTCACGTACAAATTAATTACGTCAATCTATACAGAAATTAATTTTATTAATTTTTGCAATCTACTACAACTATGAATATTTGTACACCGTTGACTGTACAAAAGTGTAAATTCAAAGTTTTCAGAGGTTCTATACTGAGTTGTATAGCTGATCGCAGTACAACAGGATCTATTTGGGGAGCGGTCGACCCAATTAAAGCTCTCAATAAATGAATGTAGGAGATCGTTGAATCTATGTACGCGGTCTCATCTCATGAATCAATCAAGAGAAAAATATTATTAGAATGTTGGTATGGAATAGAATAAAATCTGTTGAAATACTCAAAGGATACAATCATAATAGAAAACGTAATAATATTCACTGGAATAAATCTGATCTGAAACTATGTACATAGTTATTTTTAAATATTCCCAGTTATAAGTGAATGATGTTTATTCATAATATGCTGAATTGATTGTATATATTAATCATCCATGATTTACTGTCAAGATCAAACAAAATTAAAACCATTACATCAATAACCAATACAATTGGCAGCATTTAGTAATATAAAATGTAAATTTGTTACACTACTTGAAAGAAAACTTAATTTAATTTACGTTGAGAAAATCATGTCTTGCAAGTAAATTAATCAGGAATATATTGTATGATATTTTTCCAATTCACAAAATGTATGCCATGTTTACAAAATAATTATAATTATAATAAGGCTTTCAGTTTTAATATTGACTGTCTAACTCTATGTCCCCTTTTGTTGCGGACGCCATCTTGGATTTTTTTCCATGGTGTACTGTATTCTACCAGTCAATCCCTTCCATTCGATGTCCATATTGAGAGGGTTGTACTGACTAAACTCCATGATCCGCCATTTTGTTCCGGACGCCATATTGGATTTGAAATTTTCATGGTGTACTGTATTCTACAAGTGAAGCCCTTTCATTTGATATCCGTATTGGAGAGGTTGTATTGACTGTCTTTACTCTATAATCCGCCATTTTTTTTTTTTCGGACGTCATCTCCGATTTGGAATTTTTTCATGATGTACTGTATTCTACTAGTCACAGTTTATTTGATATCCATAGTGAGGAGGTTGTAAAAAAATATGTTCTGTGCCATTTTGTAGCGACGGCCATGTTGGATTTACACTGATACTGAACACAGATAATTGTTTTGTTATCAGAGCTAAAGGTGAATACTAAATTTCAGCAGGAAAAGGGTAAAATTTCAATCACTAGATTTGACCCACACAAGAGAAACAAAACAAGCTAAATAAAACTAATTAATAATTAATAAATTGTCTCCTGCATTGAATATTATCTATTAATAACACCTACTATTAGAACATTGAATCACAACCAGTAGTAATCTTATTTGATGGCTATTTCCAACTTCAGTAGGAGAGATTCAAAGTTTTAGCACCTAGTTTTTTTTATTCGACACGTGGATATCTTACATTCCTACAAGGAGTTATTTTGATAACGAAATGTTTTGTCTCGATTTTATGAAATTTAAACAACTTAGGCTCGAATCGTTATCTCTAGCATATTGTCAATTATATATTCGATAAATTTTTAAAATTGAATCGTCTTCAATTCTACGTTTTATTCTTATTAAGTAACAGGATTTTGTTACTTCTAAATATTCGTAAGAGTTCACTGACTCTAATTCTTTTATTGGCAAAACTTTTGTGGCTATAGTGGTATTTTCTTCCTTATTCTCCTCTATATATATATATATATATATATATATATATATATATATATATATATATATATATATATATATATATAATGCTATATATAATTTTTTCTTTTTTTTTTTTAACACTCCCTAATTTTTCTCTTTTATATATATATATATATATATATATATATATATATATATATATATATATATATATATATATATATATATATATATATATATATATATATATCTTTCCACAATGAAATGATTCTTCATATACAGGCTATCGACAATACTTCTTACCTGCAATGCTGTGAAAAATGGAAAATACATGTCTGGCGATTCGTACTTGTTTTGATTGTCACTATCTGCATAGGGAATGAATTGTCGTCCCAGGAGAGCAGCAAAGAAATATGTGTAGAGGGCTAGGGATACAACCTGAAAAACATATATTCATGTATCTCATATTCGAAAAGCATTATTCATAGATACATAAAAAATTTAAGTTGAGGTTATCTAGCTCAGTTTTTAATTTATTTACTAACTATTGCCAGAGATTTCTTCCGCGTAGATTTTTTTTCTTATTCTACATATATCTACTTCGTATTGCTCCACCTAGCGTATGCCACATGGATTTCGAAAAGGTCATACATTTTTGTACAATTTTTTTCAATTCCATTCAAGAAATTTGCGATATACCTGTAAAAAACCTTTTTTCAATAATTGACACCATGTTGGTACCACTCAAAAGCTCGGAAGAGGGGAATTATGCAAATCCCGCCCTGGAATCCAAAGAGGAGTTAACTGATCCCTCCTCAAGGAATATCGTTTTGTCAGACGAAGCTACTTTTTGTCTAAACAGCACCTTTAATAGACAAAACTCCCATTACTGGGCACCTACTGGAAATTGGAAGCTCATACTCAACTCCTTCAGAAGGTTAACGTTATTTTCATAAACGGAAATCGTACTGGTGCAAAATACTTAGAAACGTTGAGACACTAATCGTACCAGAATTAATTGATTGGGAATAACTCAAATATTTTAAATGGAGTTTTATGATACCTGCAAGACGAAGCTACCCCCTACTATCATGCAAATGTTCGTCATTATTCGAACGAAATATTTTCAAATCAATGGATTTGTAGAAACGGGTTCTTCAGATATCCAGCTTTTCGCCAGATCTACCTCCTTTGGATTTATTATGACGAGTTATTTGAAATCGCAGGTATACATCAATCAACCCAATAATATTGATGTATTGAAAAACAGAATTCGTTATGAAATTAGATCTGTTCAACCCTCATAGCCTTGAGAAAGTGTTTCGAGAATCCATGTTGAGATTGGCTCACTTCCAAAAGAGAAAATAGCAAAAAAATGCAGAGAAACGTTCTGTCACCCCCCCAAAAAACTTTCAGACACAATTTGCAAATTAAACTTTTTACAAGCTTTTATTTGGTTTCACCTAATCCGATGTATATGGGTTTGTAATCAAATCTTACAAGTTGAGTTTAACATACTTCCCGTCGTCCGATTATAATAATAATAAGAATATTCATTGAGCAGTACTCAGAAAAAAAAACAGGTACAGCACAAAAGATAGGAATTTGGCTGCTGCCATTTTCTCATTTCCCCTAAATATTCACAAAAAATAAAAATAATGTTCCATTACACATTCTCAAAAAAAAATACAATCTATATATGGATGAAAACCCGCACAAACCAATTTTGAACCACAAACACAATTATTTTCCGCCATCTTGGAGCCGCCATATTGTTTTTTTCCTCTTATTCCCCAATTCATTTTTACGGAAACTATGAACACCTGCCAAATTTCACGTTAATCGGTCAACTAGAAGGGGGTCGAATTTAACATGTAAGATTTGATTACATTGTTAGTTACAGGTGAAGCTAATAAATTTATTCAAATGCGCCAAAAAGTAAAACACAATTGCTTTGGATGTGTGACATAGGTTATTGGGTAAGTTAGAAATTCAAAAGCTTTTGTATTCGAACTGAAAATTTTGCGCGACAAGCTCTTGAATTTATAACTCACAACCTCTTGAATCTATAACTGTGTCACACACCCGAAGCAATGATTTTTCACTTCTTAGCGCATTTGAATAAAGCCTTGACTCTGAAAAAGTTTTTTATTCCCATATACAAGGCTCTGGCACTTCTCGATCAATTGCATGATTCTAAATAACTCTACATCTATTTAAAAAAAAAAGAATGTTCTACACAGTTGAAAGTAGTGGCTTTAAGATTGTTTTTTGTGAAACACCATATTCGATAGTTCTCAAATCGATGATGACTTCTTTCAAAAAACCCGTACTATCTATTCCACAAACACTGAATATAATTATTTATTATAGCTTGGAGTTTGGTTGGGAAAAGGTCAATCAACTGAAACCACTATGGATCTGTTGCCGACGTTTCAACTTTTAAAAAGTCATCCTCAGGGCACTACGAAGGAATTCAAGAGGAAAAAACAAAAACTTTTCCGATCTCCACTGGATGCCTTCATTCAGAAGCAAACTCTCCGTTGATTTCAACATATGTTAACAATTTTCTATTTATATTATAACAAGAGGAATCCAAGTATATGTAAATGTCTTTTTCAATATACATTTCATTACGACAAGGAACCTATTCCTCTTGTTGTTTTACTATATGATCTGTTTTACAACTTTACAATAATTTTTATTGATGTCAATTTTATATATAAATATTTTCATAAGATTTGACCTATTCACAGCTCAAGTTGTTAGTACTTTATACCTCTATTGAGGTTTTTATCATGTAATTTATCATGTACTATCATCTACTATTCACCCTTGTAATATTCACAATTAAAGGAGATTTAGAAGATTTTGAGAACGGGGGCAGATATAGTCCCCGAAACGTCAAGCAAAAAACTATACAGAGAAGTATCTTTTGAATTTTTTAAAAATTTTTTTGATAGGCAAATTCAGAAAACGGCAAGTTATTGACAAATTGAATCATTTTTCCATAGGAAATATAATTTGGTGAACGCAATAACTTATCGGGGTGAACTAATCAGTTTGCCCTTTCTACACTTGTATAGATTTTCCTGATTATATTTTCATTTTCAGACTGTGGAAGGTTACCCAAAAATCATGTCACAATCCCTATTGTAGTGTCCTGAAGATGACTTTATACCAGTTGAAACGTCGGCAACAGATCCATAGTGGTTTCGGTTAATTGACTTTTTCCCAATCAAACTCCAAGCTATAATAACCAGTGGGGTCACAAAACACCATAAGAATAATTATTTATATTGATACCATAATATTCTGACTTCTCCACAATTTTTACATGAAAAGAATTAAAACATGTAGAAACAGAAGATAATTTTTTAAATATGAATCGTTTTCCTGGAGAAAGTCATCCTATAGCATAGAACTGGACTGATTGAGTAAAAGTAGCATTTTTGGCAACCAATTAAAATAAATATTGCTTGTCTTGTGTTCCGTATCCTTTATTTTCGATGTTTCATTTGAAGGGCATTTCAACAACTACAAAACTGCACATCTGGGTGTACCAGATATGATGAAATGGTTTGAACACAAAGAAATTCCATTACCAGTCGCCTTGAATGTAAGTGGTGCAATATTATCATCTCAACTGGAATTCTCCGTAAAATAAGTTTCCAATTCGTTTGCTTACGCATGCAGCCGCGAATATTCAGTATTAAAAAACACGCCTATCATTGAAGTTCCCTCCATAGGTGAGGTATAGTTATTATCAATGAGAAAATGGAGATTTTAAAACAATCGGAAGTCATCGATATGGATGAATGATGAAGGTCACATTGTATCCAAATTATGAGCAGATGAAACAAGTTTATATCAGTGTTTACTGAAGAGCTGTTCTCTATTTATCAGGAGAAGTAGAGACATTTTCAACAACTTCTTGAAAAAAAGTAGATATTGAGTATATCTGCAAAAAAAATTAAGATAGTCAATAGACTTGGAGCTAGATGACCAGACCAGACCACACTTACGAAAACATCATGAGGGCCAAATATTTCATTCGAAGATATTGACACTTGTCATCATGAGGGTACATCCAGAAAATCAATGACCAATACAATCTAGAAAAAAAGGAGTTCCATCCCCCTATGTCGGTGGATGAAAGCAAGTCTGGAAAAGTTACAACTGGAGCAGATAGGGGATGTCAAAAAAGGACATATTTTATGTCTTTTTTCGTATTGTTCCATTTAGCTTATGCCATTCATTTATCAACTCCAATATTGGTAACACTCCATTGAGAAAAGGGAACCATTTTCAATTGAATATTGAAAAGAAATAGTTTTTGTGAATTGAAAAATCTCCGAGTTATTCGTTTTTTTCACACCCTTATATTGAATCTGAACTGTATGAATTACTGAATAGCAAACTCAAAAATAAAATTTCTTCGAAATATGATGAACTACCCTTGTGAATCTGTCATTCAGCGAAGGTTCAATTCCAAATCAGATGAAAACAGGTAAAAGTATACCAGTGTACAAGAACAATAGTCCAAACTTACTGGAAAATTACAGGCCAGTAACAATTCCATCAAGTATGTCGAAAATATTTGAATATGCTTTTCTATATAGACTTCTATCATTTTCTGATGATCGTAATATCTTCACAAAAAACCAACATGGATTTCTGAATGAAAAATCCACAACTACAGCTGAACATTCATATCAAAGAGGGATTGTGAACTGTAGTGAAGCAGGCGTGTGCCCTATTGGGATATTCTGCGATCTCAGCAGGGCATTCGACTGTGTTGATCATAACATTCTCTTAGGTAAACTATCCCGTTATGGCATACGGAGTATACCGTTCGCATGGATAGCAGACTATGTTTCTCATAGAAAACAATACGTTGTTATTAACAATGCAACTTCCAACATGGCCCTCTCCGAATTAGGAGTACCTCGAGGGTCTATATTGGGACCCATATTGTTCGTAGTGTACATTAATGATTTATAATATTCTACGCCTGGAACATTCATAACAATGTATGCAGATGACACGTCAATTATAATCTCTTTCAGATCAGATTCAGATTTGAAAGAAAAATGTAACCTAGTTTTTGTTAGAATGAATAAATGGTTTTCTGCAATTTGTTTTTGAATGCGAAGAAAACAGATTCAATGAGGTTTCATCATCGTCAACGGAAATGTGATATCATTAGTTTCAGAGCAAATGATAATTCCTACACTTTAACAACAGAATGTGAGAGCTCAAATTTATTAGGCCTTCACATTCATGAACATTTGAATTTGAAGAATGACTGTGAGTTCCTAATTAAAAAAATTAACTCTATTTCATATCAGTTCAGAAATATAAGGCAGGACTTGAATGTTGACCAGCTGCAGTGTGCATCTGGGATCATTCCTGTCGCTCCTCTGATGTTTCAATGGCACAAAAAAAACTTATACGAATCATTAGTGGCATAAGTTTCCATGATTCTTGAAAATTGCCTTTGAATTTTTTTTAATTTCAACTGTTCCTAGTCTTTTAATTTTTTACTGGTGCTTATCTGTTTTTGAGAATAGGAATAAATTGTTTGTACTGAATAAAAGTAAGAATAATATTGAAACAAGACAAAAAACAATGTATTTGTACCTTTTGGGAAAACCAAACCAGATTTTGAATAATTGTTATTATAGTTTTGAAGAATTTATGTGTATAAGTAGGTAGTTTTTATTCTCTTTTTCGGGAATTTTTTAATCCTAGATCTCTTTTTTGACAATTCCTATACAAATTTTATAACTTTGTCAAAAAGGAAAATAAAGATTATTATTTTTATATTATTATTATTCATCCACAATAAAAATTAAGTTCTTTTTTATGAATATCAAACAGAAAACAACTGTTTTCCTGGCTAAAGCCATGCTCGACATTGAACTACATCTGATGCAATATAATAATAATATATATAATAATAATATTCATTTGCCAAAAATTTAAAATCAAGTATACAATATATATAATACAACAAATGGTGAATAAATAAAATAAGACCCACAAAAGTAAAACTTGTGCGTGGGCTAAATAGTAAAATTTTGAAATTCAGAGAGTATAATAATAGTAATGATAATGGGGTAGATAAAGGAAACTCCTAATATAATATTAACAATATACTATAATAGTAATAATAATAATATGTATTTATTGTTCCTGTATCATACCATATAATAATGAATATCAGTTTCATAAAATGATTTTCACGAATAAACAGGTGGACCCACAGAAACCCAGGTTGTGCGTGAGGTTTTCCTCGTTTATTCATAAATTTTGCTGCTTGATGATATGATGAAATTGTAGGAGTATTTTATCATATATTCAATATTGGATTCAACAGGGGGGTAATAATAACCCAGTAATTTTCAATTAATTTGTCTGTACTCATATCGTGAATTACTTTTCTGTCTAAATTCAATGTATACTATTTTAGCTTTTTTCTAATTGAAGTCACTGAGTTGGTGTGAATGATGAGATCCTTTATACTTCTATGTAAGAAGTTGAAAAGCCGAGGTGCGTGGTAAGTATAACATCGTTGTCCTACCGCTTTTTTTGAGGATTATCATCAATTGCTCATCAATTGCTCATCAATTGCTTTTTTATCTTCTTGTGTATTTGTGTTCTATTGTTTTCAGTTCGTGTTTCATTTCGCTTCTCTATATAGTTCGTCTGTAGGATACCTATACAGTCTCTTGAATATAATTTTTAGGAATCTTTTTTGCAAAATTTTAATTTTCTTCTGGTGGATATCAGCTATGCCTCCCCACCCTAGTATCCCATATTGTAGTCTTGATTCTATTAATGCGTGATACAGAACCTTCATATGGTGAGTATTCAACATTTTTACCAAATATTTGAATTTTAGGAGCATGTACCTTAGAGTATTAACGATATTCTGAGCGTGTATATCCCATCTCAAATGTCGATCTAATGTTACTCCCAAATATTTCATACTAATTGTGGAATGTATGAGTTCAACTGTATCATTTCTTTGAATTGAAATCGTTTCGTACTGAGGTAAATTATTTTTGTAGATGGCAAATGGCATAAACTTGATCTTATCGTAGTTTACTGTGAGGTATTTCTGATCAAACCATTCCAAAACATTTCCAAAACCCAATTCGATTTTATTTTTCAGGTTACCCCATGAGTCATCTTTGTATAACACAACTATATCGTCAGCAACGCTGGAGATTTCTCCTCCAAATTTCAGGGTGAGTAGTTTATTTATGTAAATAGTAAAGAGAATGGGCCCTAAGAAGGTACGTTGAGATACACCACAGGTGATTGTTTGTTTAGTGCTTATTTTGTCTCTAATCTGATTGTTTTCTATTTGATGAGTAATTTCTGAATAATTTTAGCACGGTGCCCCTGAATCCCAATTCCTCCAAGGCCTCTAGAAGCAGTTCATGATTGACTGTATCGAATGCGTTAGAGAGATCGAGGAATATACCAATTGTCATCAACTCGTCTTCCATACCTTCATATATTTTTGATGTGATATTCGCGATTGCATCCTGGGTGGATTTTCCCTGTCTGAACTCATATTGTTTATCTGAGATCATTTGATATTTATCCAGATATTGTGTCATGGAAAAATATATCCTCATTCCTTTGATTTTTCCAAAGAAGGGATAAAAAATTGGAAAGTTCAAAGTTGACGGAGCAGTTTGGTGTTTTTGGTAGCTAGACAACATCTGCCGGTCCCAAGCTCGAATAAAAGAGGATTGTCGACATTTTCTGAAGAATTTGTAGCGAAATAAAAACGTCATATTATTGAAAATTCAGTTCGATTTTTTTGGACCATTCAACTAAAAAAAAAAACATTTAAACAAAAATGATTTTTTTGTTGAATTTCCAACCAAATGGCATCATACGCCCGTCATTCAACGGACTGCAACAGGTTATTTCACACACCCTGTATGGCTCTTGCGAAGATCCAAGAACAAAAGTCGGGACAACTAGTAAACAATCAAGCAGTTGGGAGACAGCCTTGGTTTTTTGCATTACCGGTTTCACTTTCGTATTTCAATACCCGGAAACACAAAAAATGAATAGCAGATAATTTGTTGTTTGGAAATCGCTTCGTTTTGACATTTAATCTGCAAGAATGTTTACTCGAATAAATCCATACTGTTTATGGATGTAGTCAATTGCTGAAAATTGGCAATAAAACCTTTTGTGCAATTTCCATGTATTGCAGAAAAAGTATTGTCACGATTTGCTGATTCCATAATTACCATAACGAATACGTACTATGAGGACATTATTCATTGGATGAATAATTTCCAGGATCAAAACAAGTTTTTTTTCACAAGAATCCATACAGTAAAATTCCGATCTTGGGAACTTCATATACAGTATACAAAAGACATAGTTTACAATCAATTGAAGTGATGCAGATATTCAAAGAGTCTAGTGAAATACGAAATTTTATGGATGTGTCCATTTTCAATGCCGACTATTATGATTTTCCTAAATAAAAAACAAAAATTATTGGCGATTTTAATAGGAAAAATCTTCTGCGTAAAGTATTATTAAAAATATGTTTGGTTGCTATCCCAGTGGTATAAACTAGAAATGGCTAAGAAAGAACTAATAATAAATATATAATAGAGTCTGATAATAAAGTCAAGAGTTGTTGGACAATTAGAAAACGAGAATTAAATAGAGGAAAGAGCTCAATGTACCATCAGATGTCACATTCGGAACCGTCAGATGAATTTAATTTTTTTTTCGAGCAAGAAATGAATTGTAAATAAATGTATCGATTTCGGCATATCAATGATATATTTTGTCCTGCCAATATCACATGGTTTATATTATTCAACGAGAATTTCGCGTTTGCCTCAAAAAACACATTGTTGATTGTTGAATTTCAGTAAAATGAAGTAAGGAACCAAAACGTATATAAAATAGTTTTACACTTTTTACAAATATTTTTTGTACAACTGTTACTGCTAGTAACAAAATACATTTTCAATTAACTTCCGTTGGAACCTATGATCTCTGGACTACGAGGCCACTTGAGCTAACAGACAAATTGAAAAATAAACACAAAAAAAGTTTCTGGAGGGTTTGAAGATTTCTCAATCAATATTATATCTGATAATCGTGATGGTATAGCAAGTGACCAAAAATTAATAATAGTGCCTTGCTTCTTTGTGATCGTACCTATAACTGCTGCGAATATAAATGGAAATTGAATTTGAAATTGATGATTCAGATCGCTCTCTTCCACCAGAAATGCAAGAAGATGCAAACACATCAACTTTGAATCTGATACCTGAAAAATCACGGCAACAATATAAAATTGCCTAAAAGGGATTTATCGAATAGATACAAGTGAGAGAAATTGAAGGCAAGTTCACGGAAAGCGTACTTTTAGTTCATTTACCAACGCTGTGGTCTAAATTCTCTATGATAATAGCTGGATTGAAAATCAAGAAAAACGTAGATATAAGCAGTTACCATAAATTGATATCATTTTTTGTGAGTCGGATACCGTCCGAAAAAATCGAGAATTCTGACAAGAGAACTATTCGACAGATTTTTGAATGAATCTCCTGATCTTATGATAAAAGTGGCAACCGTTTTTGGATTATTCGGATCGTGCCATCATGAAGAACTCTACAAATTGAGCGTGGATAGCATTGAAGAAACAACAAACTCATTACTAATTCACATTTCGAACAACAAAACCAACACTCAACAAAGTTTTTGCATCGTTGGAAACTACATAAATCTTTACCGTCAATATGCTGCATTACGCTCAACTTCCATGACTCGTTCTTTCCTGAATCATTCTAACAACGAATACACTTGTTCACCAGTTGGAAAAAATTCTCTTGGGAAGATGTCCACTGCCAGTGGCAAATTTCTGAAATTACCTGATTTGCAAATTCAGGAGCAAATTTGGCTACAATAAAACGACATTGAGGATGGAAGTCCTCAATCGTAGCTGAAGGTTACAATGAAAAATTTGAGGAAATGAATCATTCAGGAGAAAAGAAGAACTTTGTTGAAAAGGGAAACATTCTCAATTGAATATCGATTCTAAATTTTTCCATCTTTGCAAAGTGAGATTGCTTCTTGAAAATGTGTTTCCCATTTCTTCCGGTCTTCCTGATGATCGTGGAAGCGTGAAAAAGATTTTCGTCGACAAAAATGTATTGAAGACCTAGTGAATGCGATGTCTCTCCTGCGTCAATGTTACGAATGATTTCTGGTGAGTACTCTCTTTTGGAAAACATTCTTCTTTGCCTCATTCATCTTTATGAGTTCTTAATCAAGACTGGAATAGAAAATCAAATAACTATCTGAATGAAAATGCAAATTTTCAATTTCAGATTTTTTCTTTTGAGTTAGGGCCTTTTCAGAATATCTATCAGATGTAGTTCAATGTCCAGCGTGGCTTTAGCCGGGGAAGTAGTTGTTTTCTGTTAGACATTCACAAAAAATAACTTCATTTTAATCGTGGATTTTTCAATTCACAGAAAAATTTTTCTATCAATATTCAATTGAGAATGTTTCCCTTTTCAACATGAATACCCCACAAGAGGTTATCTTGACGATGGAAGATAGCGACTAAAGTTTATCTTTCAGTCGCAGATGATTCCACATCTGATTTTATGAACATCCTGTTTATATTTTCAACAAATCAAAAGAAGAACTATTATACACTCGCGATAAATCATGAAATCAAATGATTCAACATTTTTTTTCGTTCATTCATTTCATACTTCAATGGATCCTGTAACCACTGCTATTCAGTCCTCAATGTCAATGTTATAACCAATAAATTATTAATTCGGATCTTCCGTCAGTTTCAACAAAGGATGTTTAGTTGGGTTCAAGTATATGAAAAAATTCGCAAATCAGTTGGTAACTTTAAAAAAAATCAAGGTGAGTGAACGGGTGGTTATGAATTGTATAATATACTGTTTAGACAACTTTCGATATTTAGCTATTACACGGAAGTGTTTTTCTTATCAAGCTCTTTTATTTTATATCAATTCATTATTATTTCTTATACTTTTTCGGGATGATAAGAATGGTTAATGTGAAAACAATAAGGAAACTTCTGAAATTATGTAATTCTGCTGAAGATGGGGATCTCAATCTCCGAAATGCATACATTTTTCCAGTAGCCATTCTGTGTTCATTTCATGGAGAACGACTTTGAGTTAACTCTCTTTTCCTTCCCATATTCTACCATATCCACTTTGAGAAATATGGACTTTTTTCAACAAAAGAATACAGATATTACCATCATAGGAAATGACAGCGATCCCTAAAAATTATTTGTTCTATGAAATAAGTTATTCCTCTTTCATATCTTAGCTATCGGTTCTTGAAAAAACAGTCATTAAATATCAAGGCTTGTACAACTCAAAAATCCACTTGAAAAACTCTCATTCAGATAGGTACCTTACAAAAAAATAATGTCTCCGGCAAAAAAAACACAATCTCATTTTCTATAGCATTTAGGTTTGTTTCCCAATCAGCTATGGGATAATTTTACTATTAAAGAAAAACTCTGGCAGTTCTTTGGATACCTGGTATTTTATTTCAATTGAAAAGCAATATTTATTGTATACGAAATTTTCAAATCCAAGGATTCTTGAAATATAATATATATAATTCTTTGAAGACTACTTCATTACATGAGTAAAAAAGATTGTTTAATTATGGAATAGCTAGGAGTCAATTCTTAAACTGAGGCTATGCTAATATTAATTTTGGAAATACTTCACTAAAATTATAATATATCACTTTCAACGTGAGTTAGTAAATGAGCAAAAAATATGCCAATTGAATATAATTAACATAATCATTAATGCTATATGTAGATTTCAACCTTCACATTGGCGAATTCTGGAAAATATTGAATGCAAGGTTGAAGCTGTAGTATTTATGAGATCAGCTTGATTATTTTTTATCCGTATTCATCATGTTCAACATTGGATATTACCCCGCGCAGAAAAAATCAGGATATTACATCATATTATTATTTTTCGTGTACTTGAACATACTTTGTCTATTTTGGAGAGTTCAGAATCATTTTCAACATTTTTACAAGTTGTATGTATATATATGTATGTATATACAAATATTCAGTTCAAATCTTGAAAGTGAATTTAGACCCACTTCTAGTTGTCTGGTTATCTTGAAATTCAGCAGGTGTTCATAATTCCGGTGACAATGCAGCATGGAATGCTAGAGATTCTATTCAAAATTGGTATGTAGAGGTTTTCGGGGCAGAGATCACCAATTTTTTGTCAAAATTCATTAACTCAAGATGGCGTCGTGTAGGCTCAGTAATTGAGAGTAACGTGAAACAAGATGATGGATGATGACATAAGAAAAACGGGAAAAATATTCAGTGGGTTAAAAACAATCCTTTGGGAAAAAGAAAGTCAGGAAGGTAGTGAGACCATCAATCACGTAAAGCAGTAATATATGAAAGCTAAGAGAAAAGGATAAAAGCCGAATAAATGCAACATACATTAGATTTTTTGGAAAAGTCGATAAGATAATAGAAGGCCAGTTGGGATTTATGTAAGATGCTGAATAAAATATTACCACAGAAGGCATATGAAGCACGAGCACAGAGAAAAATCATCAGCGGAGCCCATGGAAAATATGTTAAGATAAAATTCATGTGATATAGTTTGAAATTACCTGTATTTCGAGATCTTTAAAATGAGCCACCTAAGCTATAATAGCTTGTGTTGTGGAACTCGAATTTAAGATATGAAAATTTGTTATAGGTACTTACAATTCTATATAGTTTAAAATTCTTTGAAATATCACAATGTGAGATTGAGAGTGTTAAAGAGAAAAATGTGATACAGCTGATCAGCTGAAATATTCAAATTAAATAAAAAAGATACATAAATTATCTCTCCTCATCATTGTATGAAAAAAGAGAAACTTCCTTCCCATTTACATGTTTATGAATTCATTATTTTTATGAAATTATGGAAGTTGTTGTTTATGAAAGTTTCATGTATAAGTTTCTGTATTTTATTAAACCGACGAAATCAAAATGGAGGAGGTTCTCTAGTCGTCGCGGATACATTTTTTTTAATGTATGATCACGCTTAACTTTTCACAGAGCTGTTCAATTCGATGATTTTTTTTTCATTTGAATTTGAAAAATTCATCCCTAAGGGTAGCAAAATGGAGGATATTGATGGTTCACCTTCTGAATTTTGGTCCGTCTACCGATTCTATCAGGCATAACTTGTGGGTTTTCCGATTTTAATGACTCTTTTTTTATTAGATATACCTAATCGTTGATCATATTTCAATTTGGAATGAAATGATCCACTCCTATGGGTAAAAAATAGGGGATGATTGATTTTTCACTTGTGAACATTGGCACACATATGTAGTTGACATTAACAGATCCTCCTACATCGTCACAATAATTACATTCTATGAAAGGATGGAATTATATACAAAGTGATGGAATCAACTAAGCAGAACTTTCAAAAATAACTTATATTATATAACAATGAATAGTTGAAGTAGATAAACATATTATTAAACAGTTAATAGTTGAAGTAAGCTAGGTAAGTAAGTATTTTTTGGAAGTAATCAATAATTAAGTAGGTAGTAATTAGTAGATTTCAGCCACAAAAAATTGAAAAATAAAAATCATTTAACAAAAAATTATACCGACGAAAAAATCAACTGAAAAGAAAAAAATAAAATAAACCTTCTTAGTCTTAATGATAATTGAGCTCCTAAAATAATGTGACTAACTAATTTTGAGTCGGCGCCAAACACCGACTCAAAATTAGTTACTCACATTAGTTTAGGAGCTCGATTATCATCAAGACTAAAAAGATTTATTTCAAAAAAGATTTATTTTATTGTTGATTCTTTCGTCGATTTAATTTTTTGATAAAAAGTTTTTCTGTTTTTATATTTTTTTAGATCGATAGGTAAAATGTTATAAAATTTTGGGCCGTAGTAAAAAACGAATTTCTGGGTGTGTGACTTTTTGCACAGTGGTATTTCAACAGAGATATTGAAAAGGGAAACATTCTCAATTGAATATTGATAGAAAGATTTTTCTGTGAATTGAAAAATCCACGATTGAAATGAAGTTATTTTTTGTGAAAGGCTAACTCAAGAAATCTGAAATTGAAAATTTAGCATTTTTATTCAGATAGTTATTTGATTTTCTATTCTAGTCTTAATTAAGAACTCATAAAGATGAATGAGGCGAATAAGAATGTTTTCCAAAAGAGAGTACTCACCAGAAATCATTCGTAACATTGACGCAGGAGAGACATCGCATTCACTAGGTCTTCAATACATTTTTGTCGACGAAAATCTATTTCACGCTTCCTGCGTCAATGTTACGAATGATTTCTGGTGAGTACTCTCATTTGGAAAACATTCCTCTTTGCCTCATTCATCTTTATGAGTTCTTAATTAAGACTGGAATAGAAAATCAAATAACTATCTGAATGAAAATGCAAAATTTTCAATTTCAGATTTTTTCTTTTGAGGGCCTTTTCAGAATATCTATCAGATGTAGTTCAATGTCCAGCGTGGCTTTAGCCGGGGAAGTAGTTGTTTTCTGTTAGACATTCACAAAAAATAACTTCATTTTAATCGTGGATTTTTCAATTCACAGAAAAATCTTTCTATCAATATTCAATTGAGAATGTTTCCCTTTTCAACATGAATACCTCACAAGAGGTTATCTTGACGATGGAAGATAGTGACTAAAGTTTATCTTTCAGTCGCAGATGATTCCACATCTGATTTTATGAACATCCTGTTTATATTTTCAACAAATCAATCTATCATACCCCATGACAGGTTTCAATGTCAGAAAACACTAATTTCAAAGTGTCTCTCCAAAAGAAATGATTCTAACTTTTTCCATCTTTGCAAAGTGAGATTGCTTCTTGAAAATGTGTTTCCCATTTCTTCCGGTCTTCCTGATGATCGTGGAAGCGTGAAATAGATTTTCGTCGACAAAAATGTATTGAAGACCTAGTGAATGCGATGTCTCTCCTGCGTCAATGTTACGAATGATTTCTGGTGAGTATTCTCTTTGGAACACATTCTTCTCTACCTCATTCATCTTTATGATTTCCTTATTAAGACTGGAATAGAAAATCAAATAACTATCTGAATGAAAATGCAAATTTTCAATTTCAGATTTTTTCTTTTGAGTTAGGGCCTTTTCAGAATATCTATCAGATGTAGTTCAATGTCCAGCGTGGCTTTAGCCGGGGAAGTAGTTGTTTTCTGTTAGACATTCACAAAAAATAACTTCATTTTAATCGTGGATTTTTCAATTCACAGAAAAATCTTTCTATCAATATTCAATTGAGAATGTTTCCCTTTTCAACATGAATACCCCACAAGAGGTTATCTTGACGATGGAAGATAGTGACTAAAGTTTATCTTTCAGTTGCAGATGATTCCACATCTGATTTTATGAACATCCTGTTTATATTTTCAACAAATCAACAGAGATATATTCTGTATGTCGTGTGTTGTGAATGTGGAATTTAATAGGGAGTGGATTTTTTAATATCCATAGTTAACATTGAAGAATCAAATAAGGGACGGAAAAATAATGTATTCCATGTTTTGAGAATGATTTATTGAAATATTTTCGTATTTGAGACTTACTTCCCCTCTATAGTGTTTCAGTTCATAGTTTTTGTATCTAGGTGGGGAGGATTGTGGGAACGCATGGTTCGTGTTTTTAAAAATCTACTGAGGAGAAATTTAGGTATTGAACCTATTTTTCCGACGATGTGAAGTATTTGAGTTACATTGACCCCTTCCATATTTCTGAGTGACAGAACTGGATGAAAAAGACCGTACCAGCTTTATTGAGAAACAGATATATATCCAGGATCTTCGAAATGGACTGAGAATATGATTCAAAAAGGAATATATTGAAGTACTGGTCAGCTTTGGAAAACGAAAGCCACATGGTTTGGTGATAGATGAAATAGTACGAATTGGCAAAGTTAATATAAAACGCAATGATTGGAAGATTGGAAAATCATTGGAAAATCACTTCGGACCATGGTTATTACAAGCAGAATCACTTCAAAATACAATATTTTGACTTTTTGAAGACATTTTGTCTCTGCTTGTTATAATTTTCCTATAATGTGTTCATCACAAATTTGTATTCATTACAAATCATGAAAGCCATTCCAATAATAAAATTGATAATAGTAATAGTACGTCTTATCTCCGGATAATTTCACACACGGAGAAAATGGATGAATCAAATTGATGTTCTTCAGAATTGATTCAAAACGCAAATCTTGAAGTCACGATTCATCTCATCACGAGTTTGATACACGAGTGCAGCACTTATGTAATTATTATGGAATCGAAAACAATGTGAGAATTCCTATTGAGTTGTTTTTTTAATCAACAAGGTCGTTAATTCAGCCATCACTCGATGGAGACATTATGTCAGAAGGCGCGATTGATGACTGATTTTCTCTTGAATTCAAAAGCACGGAAAAATTATCACCACAAATATCCAGAGGTGATTAGTCATCGATTAATAGAAATTTTCCATTAAGAATGTAGTAACTATATTGACTTAGATTACTGTTCTTCCAGGAAAAAATATGCTGCCGCCTTCTCGAAAAACTTTATGTCGTTTTTGGGGAAAGTGAAATTAGGAAAAAATCTAGTAACTGAAAAGTTATTTTTTCTTCCCATAATTTATCACAATTTTCTCTCAATGAATTATGAAGACTCACGACTCGTAGTCAGTGTGTTGCAATATACAGGGAAATTTTTGAGAGTGATTCCTTATCAAACGGGGCCTTTCATGTACACAAAAGCTCTTAGGCCATTCCTTGAAAAGTTTTTTTTTTTCGAAATTGCTGAAGAGTTGAAGAAATGGCATTTTGTGCGCATATACCTAGGAATATTTTTTTAATTTTGTTCTGATCTTTTAAAGGAGGACATGCAACTCTTGTTACCAGAACTTTTAACGAAACAAAATTTCTCATTTAAAAAAAAATGCGTTGAAAAGGACAACTCATTGCAAAACTTTTTCAACTACTGTGTTGTGTCCGTAAAAGCAATAGTTTCTTAATAAAAAAATTAAATACAACATTGTGTATGAACGGATCTTCTGTAAATGGAATCGAAAAAATCTAGTAGGTGGCTGTCAAGTCGCTTTGATTTCTATGTGGTAGTTGAAAGTTCAATTGTTTTCATAACTCCGTTCCGTTTGATCTTGATTCCTTTTTCTTTGTTGTAACACACATAATTTTGTTTTGTTTGCATTTTTAATTTGATATTCTATAAAAACAAAACATGGTACTGGTACATGCCTACATTAAAAGTTAGAACAAGCGGAATAATTTTGAAATACTACGATTAAAGTCACAAGTTGTGCAAACAAAACGTGGCAGCCACCTATTACATGCACGATGCTGTATTTTATTTTTTTATTAGGGAACTGTTGCTTTTACGGGCACAACACAGGAGTCAAAAAAGTTTTACAATAAATTGTTCTTTTCAACACATATTTTTTAATTGAGAAAATGTAATAGGGGTTGCCTGTTTCTCCCCTTTGAAAGATCACAACAAAATTAAAAAATATTGATAGGTAGCCTTTTTATTGGTAGGCCCACAAAGTGCCATTTATTCAACTTTTTAGCAATTTCTCATTTTTGGAAACGTGTAACTTTTCAACGGAAGGCCTAAGAGCTTTTGTTTAGTTGAAAGTGTTAGCAACGTATTCATATAAAATATGACGCAACTGGATTGATGATATTAAGTGTTTTTGAAACACTATGATTGATTATATTATGAATAACTGTTACTTGATAATTTTTACAGTCCCACTGATAACAATCTCAAGAAACATCGTAAACAATATATTCTGATTCACATAACCTGAAAAGCAAAATATATTTTTTTCTAGAAATTCCAATGAATTGTTTTATGAAATTTCCATCGATATATAGAAATAAACGTTGAGCAAATACGAAGAAATGCTTGAAATTTCGAATTTTATTTTGCTGATTTAGCAATACATGTTTATTAGAAAATATGAGACGCCTCAATATTTTTGTTATATACAGTGCTTTTCTTTAATGTCCCCCCTTCCTCCTATTTTTTGAACGGGTCAACTCAAAAAATTGAAACTTGGGCTAATGAAATTGATACATGAGTACTATATTTTGGACTAAAATTGACAGATAAAACTTTCAAGATGGGACTGGGCGCCACCTGGGAAAAAAAATTAAATTGAAAGGGGGGTCTTGTGATTGTGACACATCCTTTTGAAGCTTCTGACAAATACTTCACAACCCCAGAATAGAAAGTCAATATCTTCACCTACTACAAAATGGCGGAACATTTGATAATTACCTGAATACAAACACGTATATGGGTACATCTAGAAAATTTGTTTTTCTCTGCCATATGGCAATCCCAACAACCCGATAAGCTTTGATAGGTTATTTTTTGTTTAAACAAAAAATGACAAGAAATGTCAGTACGACAACGAACATCATTGTTCAGTTAAAATATTCTCATTTAGTTTTCGGTTTTACTAGTAAATAGGTACCATGTGAACTATCTCTAGAATGGTCAATTCTCTTCCATTGGAAGAAAAAAATCGAAGCGATTTTTATTTACGGTGCGACGCGTAACTTTCACGAAAACGAAAGAATTTTTAATGATCGTTTCCCGAATCGTCCTATCTGTAAAAAATATTCAAGGGAACTTGTAACCAAATTTACAACTACCGGTAGTGTACAGAACAAAAAGCCCCCAGGTCATCCGTCCATTCCGGAAGAACAGCAAGTTCAAATAATTGGTGAGATGATAGTAAATCCTCAACAGTCTACTTCCTCCGTCGCGAATGTTTGTTGTGAGGTGTGTCCTTCTACTGTGTGGAGAATTTTGAAGAGGAATAAGTATCATCCATACAAAATCAAAATGGTACACCAGTTAACTGAAGATGACCCTGATCGAAGAACACAATTCTGCGAAATTATGACGGAAACCATTGCAAGGCATCCTACCTATCTCCACAATATTTGTTTCAGTGACGAATCTACATTTTATCCCAACGGCAAGGTTCACAGACAAAATTGCCGTCATTGGAGTGACACCAACCCTCACATTTTCCGAGAAACTCATACTCAATATCCAGAAAAAATTAACGTCTGAGCAGGAATATTGGGAAACCATATTGTAGGACCTCTATTCATTGAACAAAATTCAACAGGGGATCTGTATTTGAATATGCTGGAAAATACTGTTGACCCTCTAATCACCGAAATCGTCGAAGCGAATCCTAATGCATTCGATATGGATATCGTATTCCAACAAGATGGAGCACCACCTCATTACTACGGACAAGTGAGAAACTGTTTGGATAATACTTTTCCCGGTCGTTGGATTGGCCGTCTAGGTCCTACGGAATGGCCAGATTTGACACCTGTAGACTTTTTTTATGGGGCTATTTGAAGCAGAAGGTGTACGAAACTGAACCTGCTTCAATATTGGATATACGGCAGAGAATAATGAATATTTGTAGAATTATCGACGTGACCGAGTTCGAAAATGTTCGGCGTGAAATAACGGATAGGCTGTTCTTATGTCAAGCAGTTCAAGGCAACCATTTTGAGCATCTTCTGAACTGAACTCAGCTACTTTCCTCAAATTATGAAGTTAAACGTCGATATATTCAGGCAATTATTAAATGTTCCGCCATTTTGTAGTAGGTGAAGATATTGACTTTATATTCTAGGGTTGTGAGGTATTCGTCAGGAGCTTCAAAAGGATGTGTCATAAGACCCCTCTTTCAATATTTTTTTTCCCAGTCGCTATCTTGAAAGTTTGTTTTGTCAATTTTACTCCCAAATATAGTTAGACTAGGAGGAATCGGCGCATGAGTACCGAAAACTATTCCACCTCAATTTTTTTATGCGATCCTCTTCAAATTGCCGTACTGATGATACAAATGCATGTTGCCATGGGGCAACCCCGTGCCATATTGTTTAAACCGAAATTGTTTAAACAATTGCAAGGAATTGTTATTTTTCAACCGGACAAATTTTTTTTATATTCTTTATTGAAATACAAATAAAAAGGTCCCATGACTTTTCACGATAAAGTTAATATTTTTAGAGATATGAATTTTTAAAGGTTCAAAAAATCTCATATTTGGGTACTTTTGACCCACGAAAAATATATAAAAAAAAAATCGAAATAATATTTTTTTTCTAATTATCCATACAATAGTTAATAACATTCTTAATAGAGATTTAAAAAAATTTCATTGATTATATCTGTTTTTTAATTATCAATTTCGCGCGCTCACAAGTATGCATCGCTTACCTTCAAGTATCGCCGTCTCTCTTTGACTCATGCGCTGCATCGGCCTCTCTGTTTCCTGAATCATTATTTATCATTTATCTTAAAAACTATTAACCTTTTTAAGATTGTTAAAGAGAGCAATGTTATTAACAATTAAATTGTCTACAATTTGTTTTCGACAAAATTTTTCTGGAATCAATTTTACAAACGTTATTTAAGCATGAATCGGAACATGTAATTAAAATTACTTTTTTATCAGTTTATATTATTTTTAATTAACAAAAAAAATATTTTCCTTACTTAGGCAAAATCATATACACATCATGATACATATACATATAAGTATTTTTCATGTTATTATTTTTCAATTCGAACATTTAAGTGCTCACCAATATCTTTCCATTATTTATATATAATTGTGATTCCAAAAAATCATAAATACCATTATATATTATTATTGTTGATAAAAATTCATAAATTACTATGATAATAACAAAAAAATAATATAAACTGATAAAAAAGTAATTTTAATTACATGTTCCGATTCCAGAAAAAAATTTGTCAGAAACAAATAGTAGACAATTTAATTGTTAATAACATTGCTCTCTTTAACAATCTTAAAAAAGTTAATAGTTTTTAAGATAAATGATAAATAATGATTCAGGAAACAGAGGGGCCGATTTTTTTAAATCTCCATTAAGAATGTTATTAACTATTGTATAAAGAATTTAAGAAAAAATATTATTTCGATTTTATTTTATTTTTTAATATATTTTTCATGGGTCAAAAGTACCCAAATATGAGATTTTTTGAACCTTTAAAAATTCATATCTCTAAAAATATTAACTTTATCGTGAAAAGTCATGGAACCTTTTTTATTTGTATTTCAATAAAAAATATGAAAAAAATTTGTCCGTTTGAAAAATAACAATTCCTTGCAATTGTTTAAACAATTTCGGTTTAAACAATATGGCACGGGGTTGCCCCAGGCAACATGCATTTATATCATCAGTAGGGCAATTTGAAGAGGATCGCATGAAAAAATTGAGGTGGAATAGTTTTCGGTACTCATGCGCCGATTCCTCCTAGTCTAAGTATTCATGCATCGATTTCATTATCCCAAGTTTCAATTTTTTTAGTTGACCCGTTAAAAAAATTAAAGGGGGGGGACATTAAAGAAAAGCACTGTATAAAGTTATCATTGTGGGTTTTAGTTTTTCATAAAAAATCACCATATTTTTTATAATAAAATTTTTCCTGTAGTGTTAGTATTTTGTATTTCTCGAATGATAATTTTCAACGAAAATTAAATGTTTTATTGAGTGCAATACCCTGTCTTAATGGAATAAATATTTTATCATTATTGATACTTACTTCTGAAGGCATTTCCTTGTTTCAAAAGTGTGAGTATTTGTTCGTACCTCAATATATCCTGCGCAGATTATTTTTCATATTTTTACGAAAAGCACGATTCCAACATTATCAACTTCCGTGGGCTATTGTGGTTTTGAACACGTACTAAAATTATGAATGCCTCGGTTGATTTATGCACCATCAATATGAAAAACAAGTGACAACAAAATATTATGTCCACGCTGTTTTTCAATAACTCATTCTGAGTATTCTGACCATTACTTGGGTGAAAATAATGGTGATTTAATTCCAGTTTTTCATTACAGAATTCATACGTGTTTCTTAAAACAACATACTGTTTTCCACACTTTTCAAAACTCGTTGACGTTATCAAATGTCTCACTTTTCATCACCAGTTGCGAAAAGTAATTTCTTTTGCAATTAGTGATGAAAAGTAAATTTCACCATTAGTTGCAAAAAATACAGGAATAAAATTTGTTATAATTTCAAGGCTAAACTACTTGAAGTACTTGTTTAGTGTTGTTATATTCTTTGTACATATTATGAAGATTTAATTTGATTCAAATTTAATACATAATTTTTATGGTAAAAAGTAATTATACATATTAATAACACAATTTGAACAATTAGAGGAAAGTGACCAAATATGGAATAGTATCCATAATATGGAATACCCCCATTTTTCTCAAATGCAAACTCACACACGCAATAAACAGTGATTTTCTGTCTCTTTCTACTCTCATTTACGCGTACAAGTTGTAGCATGTCAATCGAGCCAGCTCTTTCGTCGTAGTGACAGTGTTTTGTTTTATCGCTGCCGCATAACTTTCTAAAGTACGTAAAAAATAATTATTTTTCGTACAGAAAGTGCACACAGTATTGTTTTATAACTTTTAGAGACCCTTTAGATGTTCTTCAGTATGTTTTAGCGGTATTAGATAGTATTACTTTCTGAAATATAAATATGTGAATATCAGTTTGAAATAGTTGGAAAATCCAAATATGGACGGATCACAGTATCCAATTATGGACTATTCCATAATTGGACACTGTGACGTATCAGCTGACTTAATGACTTTGTTAATTATTATTTTTTTCGGGTTTTATCAGAATGGCGGGCGTCAATTGGAAAACGAAGCGAAAAGAATGGAATTCAGAGCATATGGCAGAAGCTATAAAATTAGTACGAGAAAAAAAAATGGGTTATTTGAAAGCTGCAAAACACTTCGATGTCAGAAAAACGCATTTTCTCCAGAAGAAGCCGCAGCTACTACACTCGGAAGGAAAACTGTCTTAGGGACAACCCTTGAAAATCTTTTGGTAGACTACATTCTGACGATGGAGAAAAGAAAAGACTAAGCCTATGTCTGATTCAGATGATGAGGAGGTGATGCTGTTTGATACAGACAGCGAACCCGATGCCTTGATAGGATGTACAGCTCCAGACCCTGAAGATTCGGAGTGTATTTTCTGTGGTATGCTGTTTTCGAATGACACTCATGGGGAAACATGGATCAAGTGCCTCATGTGTGGGCTCTGGGCACATAATGATTGCGCTGGGCCAGAGTGTGATACCTGGATTTGCGATTTTTGTAAATAATTTGTGTTCATTTCTTTATTATACCAAAGTTTTCAAAGAGTCTCTTATAAGTTGAGGTTAATTTTTCATAGTGATTATAGTATTCCATATTTGGGGTACCTATTCCATATATAGGTACCTTTATCATTATTTAGATTTTGAAAATTTTTCTTACCTCAAACTGAACAAAATAATCTAAAATTGTTACAAACTTAAGTGCAAATATATGATTGTTAATAATTACCACAAAAAGTATTTTATTTATAAAATTTGTGAAAGTTATGCCTGAAAATCAAAACGGTATTCTATATTTGGTCACTTTCCTCTAGTGATAGTGACCCCAGCTGACATTTTATCCAACTGATTTTGTTTACAAATCACTTTTTTCACTTTGGAGCGGGTTTTTTTTTCTCGTACTCCGATTCCATTGTGCTTCTCGCCATTCGCCATCCCTATGGATGTTGACGATCTGAAAACTAAATGAGAAAGAGGCTTTCCGGAATATAACTTTTTCTGACGTGAAAAAATTCGCTAAAACCAAAAAAATCTCGTCGATAGGACCGCAGATAAGAGAGCTATGATGTCGTAAAGTCTCGAAACGTCGGTGCGCTGGCGGAAAAGATGGTAATAGCTTCTCCATTTCATGTCCTATCGACGAGATGGTCACTTTTTTGGATTCAGCGGAGTTTTTTACGTATATAAGAGTTATTTTCAGATTGCGCTCCGATGGTTTCTCTCATTTGACATATGTCATTGTCGACCCGTGCACCATAGACCGCCAGGTTTGAGTTCAGTTCTTGAAAGGGAACGTGGGTTCGAAACCCCACACCAATTTTTTTTAAATTTTAATTGGTATAATATGTTAGAATTATTTCAAGACTAAAAAGTAAAAAATAAATTACATTTCAAAAAACTAAAGAGCACGCTTTTAGTGCACTTAAAAGTAAAAATAATTTTAACATTCAACGAGTATGCCAAAAAGCGTTGGGTGCTTTGTCGAAATTAATTAAAAGTATTATGTTTCTCAAAGATAGGTAACCAAAAAGCACCCCATGCGTTTTGGCATAGTTGTTGAATTTTAAAATTATTTTTTTATTTTTAGTGCGTTAAAAGAGGGTTCGTCAGCTTTCTTAATTATATACCGGGTGATTCTCTAAGGTGGCTCACCCTTATAACTTTCTTATTATTGAAGATAGAAAAACGAAATTTGGGGGTTGTGTATTATAGTTCAATTTACATTTTTTGACATATTTACTTGCTTTGCCGTACTTTCGGTTTGACCGGAAATGACCCCAACTTTCGATTTTTAAATGGAACATCCTATTTATTTTTACTTATATCGATAGAGAATAACATTCTCAATCCAACAACACCTCACTTGTCAATATTTGACAGATAAAGTCAGTTTTAGTCCAATTTTCATTTTTCGATCTAGAATGCCATGGATCGTGTAGATTGCTTCATTCTTGATCAAGTAACAAGGGAAAAATACTTCTTTGAGGCTTATGACTTCACAGTCGTTTTAAGAATGATTTAAAAGCCGCAAATATAAATTTTTCCAGTTAACTTTATTTCTTCAAATGGAAAGGGAGTGGCCGTCGGCTTTTTTGAAAAATCATTTTTTCACGAATAATTTGATACCACACACTTTCACTTTATTTTCACTATTTTTCTGGATAATTGCAAGAAGTGATCATACCTAATAACAAATAATACGTATTCGGTATACGTAGGAGACCTAGTGGAATCGTTTGATCTAGAATTTTCTGTAACAACACCAACACGTATATCCAAAAAGAATGGAACTTGTATTGATAATTTAATAACTAATATAACTGACAACATACAAGTTGAAGTCCATGACTTTTGTCTATCCGATCATTCAGGCATCTTAGCAACTTTGAAAAGAGATATTCCTAGACAAAATATCGAAATTAAAAAAATTAGAGTCATATCTCAACAAAAGCCGAAAGAGTTTAAACAAACTATATCTAAGTTTAACTGGACCGAACTTTATACTATTGAGAAGGCGAATGATTTATTTAACAATTTTTTTCTGATATTCCTAGACAAATTCCACAATCATTTCCCGGAAAAAAATATCAAATGCAAAAATGAAATAGGTATAAACTGGTTTGATGAAAATCTGAAAAAAATTAGAAGTCAACTAGAAGCTATAAATATCATAAAACAATGCGTCAAGTCACAGGAGGCAAATGATCTTTATAAAAAAATGAAATCGAATTATAAAAAAGCAATTGATTATGCCAAACGAAAAGCGAATAAAGACTTCATAGAAAACTCAAACAACAAATCCAAAGCAATTTGGAAATTGATCAAGCAACAGACAGGAAAAGATATCAACAAAATGAAACAAATATTTCTGCCGAAAATTTCAACAATTTTTTTGTCAATGTGGGCAAAAACATTGTTAACTCAATACCTCATAGCGACATTGATTTTATGCATGCACTGCAAAATACTCATAGTTCTCCCTGTTTTTCTTTTTTCATTAGTCCTACTACTGATGAGGAAATAAAAAGTATTATTAGACACTTGAAAAACTCAAACAGTAGAGATGTGTATGATATGAGCGTAGGGGTAGTTAAACATCTGTGTGATGAACTGGCTCCAATATTATGTTACATTTTTAATAGGTGCTTAGAACAGAGCATTTTTCCGGATAAATTAAAAATTGCAAAAGCAATACCGATTCCAAAAACAAACGACCATAACGAAGCTAACTCATTTAGACCCATTTCAGTGCTTCCTGTTTTTTCAAAAATTTTTGAATGTTTACTGAAATCTAGGATAGTTTCATATTTTGAAGATAAAGAACTTTTCTCAAAAGAGCAGTTTGGTTACCGCAGTAATAAATCAACAACAAAAGCAATAATATTCATTTTAGAAAAAATCATGGATGCGATTGATGAATATAACTTTTCGTGTGCCACAATGTTGGATTTATCAAAGGCATTTGATTGCGTCACACATGAATACCTACTGGCAAAATTAGATTTTTATGGGATCAGGGGTGCTGCCTTGGAATTATTCGCTTCCTACTTGCACAGTCGACAGCAACGAGTGGTTCTACCATCAGGCGAGAAGTCAGACATAATGGCAATAGATATTGGAGTTCCCCAAGGATCAATATTGTGACCCATATTTTTTATTATTTTCATAAATGATTTACCAAAATATTTAAATGCTGACGCAATGACATTATATGCTGATGACTCTACAATTTTTAATATAAGCCCTGATATTAAAAACCTTAAACTCAGAAATACTGAAACAATAGCAAAGGCTTCAGAATGGTTTTCGACAAATAATTTAAAACTAAACACAGAAAAAACAAACGAGCTTATGTTCTCAAATGGTAGTCAAGAGAATAGCGTTAAGTTATTAGGTATACATATTGACACGAAATTGAACTGGAAAGAACATGTCAACTACTTATCTAAAAAATTAAATGAAGTAGTGTATCAAATTAGGAAACTAATAGAATTTACTACTGTAGATACCGCATTAACATATTATTACAGTAACTTGTATTCAACTTTTTCTTATGGACTTCTTCTTTGGGGAAACTCCGTAGAAAGTGGAAGAATATTTAAACTATAAAAAAAAGTTTTACGAATAATAGCAAAGGCTAGTTATCGAGAAAATTGTTAACCGTTATTTGCAAAATTTAGCATCTTAACTTTACCTTCAGTATTCATTCTACAATGTGTGATGTTTGTGAAAGAAAACGAAAAGTCTCTATTTTCAAATTCAAACAGCCAATTAATCACACATCCATCAAAATTTTTAACAAATTACCGGATGCACTGAAAAATGCCCATACCAAACAGTTGAATGCAGCAATCATCAATATATTATTGAAAAATACATTCTATTCTCTAGAAGAATATTTCGAATTCAATTTTGACGAAACAATTGATTGAGATATAAACAGGCATATTTTTATCTATGTATCTTCTGTTGTGATTGTAATATTGACTAATTTTGAATTGTAAATATATTTTATTGAATTTTATGTATTTCAGGTGACTGAACTTAACATAAGTATACATATAGTTTTATATTCAAAATTTAACTATAATTGTCGACGTGTCTTGTATATACCTGTACTCAGTTTCGTTCATATTTTCTGTTTTTCGTATAATTTGATAACCTTAAATGTAACTTACATAACTTGGGCCAATAAATTATCAATCTTATTATTATTATTATTATGCACTAAGTCCTGTTATTGCAGTTATCCGTGACAAACAATTGAAGATGTTGCTAGAATTACCTAAACAAATTGGCTAATGAATATGCTGTCACTTTGAAAAATTTGCGTTATTTATAATTTGTTATGGAAAATTATACTAGAAACGATAAAATTGACATGTTGCTAATTTACGGCGAAGGAAAAAAGAATGAAACTGATGCAGCTCGAATTTATGCCCAGGGATTCCCTAATCGTCGCCATCCCACTCGGCATTATTTTCCAAAACTGGAAAGGAAAATGCGAAATGAACCAGAAAAAAATGCCATTAAGTTCATCGTCAGTGAAGAAAAAGAAGTAGACGTAGCCTATGCTGAAGTGAATTGTACGGCGTCAATTCGCCAAATTGTGATATAACCTATTCGTCCTTTTGGAGAATTCTTCAAAAATATAATTATCGATCATTCAAGTACCAACTACACCAACATCTTTACGATAACGCCACAACCAAAGATTAACTTATTGCAACTGGTTTTGACTAAATACAGGGATGTACGTTTTCCATTTAAAATTATTTATTCAGATAAAACTTGATTCACCAACTTGGGTCTGTTCAATCGGAATAATGAAAGGTACTGGTCTCAAACAAATTTACATCTGCAAGAAAGAAATTTTCAAGGGCGATTTGGTTTCAATTGCTGGAGGGGTATTATCGGATGAAAACTTCTGGGGCCAATAATTTTCGACGGAAAACTTACTGCGGAAAGATATCTACAGTTTCTTAGAAATCAAATTGATGATTTCATCGAAAATTTGCCACTGGCTAACCAAGTTGATATCAATTTTCAACAAGACAATTCTCAAGTCGTAAGAGAACATCTGAATGACACCTTCCCAGAAAACTGGATTGGCACTTATGGACCCATTCAGTGGCCTGCGAGGTACATTCTTAAGTTGTCACATTTTTTCATAATGTATTATTCCTTTTTCATATTCTAGATCACCAGATCTTACTCCGTTAGATTTTTTTCTCTGGGGAACAATTAGAAATCAGTTGTATAACACAGCATCCTCTACTCGTGAAGAACTGGAGTATACAGTAAGGGTGGCATTCCAGAACATCACTGCAGAACAGCTAATCAATGTGGTGCGCGCAACAATTGAAAAAGTTGAACTTCGACGTGACAAGGAGGAGGTCATATTGAAAATGTATAACCATAATGGACTAATTCTCGACTTTTGAATAATTGAAACGCTGTGAAGTCATAAGCCTTGAAGTCGTATTTTTCCCATGTTACTTGATCAAGAATGAAGCGATTCACACGATCCATGGCATTCTAGATCGAAAAATATAAATTGGAATAAAACTTACTTAATTCGTCAAATATTGACAAATGAGGTGTTGTTGGATTCAGAATGTCTTTCTCGATCGAAATAAGTAAAAATAAATAGAATGTCCCATTTAAGAATCGAAAGTTGCGGTCATTTCCGGTCAAACCGGAAGTACGGCAAAGCAAGTAAATATGACAAAAAATGTTAATTGAACTACAATACACAACCCCCAAATTTCGTTTTTCTATCTTTAATAATAAAAAAGTTATAGGGGTGAGCCATCTTGGAGAATCACCCGGTATATTTTTTCATATTTTTAACTTGAATTGAAAAGGATCGATCATATTAAAAATTTGAAAAATATTGTGTGAAACACTATTTTTCGTAACTCGCTTTCTTTTGCGGCCTTGCCTCGCTCATTCCGCAGAAATCCGCTCGTTACAAAAAATAGTGCGTTTCCCAACTGGTTGCACAAATAACTTTTGTGTGCCTAGTAATTCATTCAGTTGATTTTTTGTTTAATTATCAATTTTCCAAAAAATATCCCGTGAAAGATTTTTCTTATTTTATTACAACGCAGTCATTTGAAGAAATTGCACTCCCCACAATGGAACCAACCAATCAATCAATCATTGGAACAAATAATTTCAATATTAATTTACAAATTTACCTTGAATTGAAATTTCCATAAAAAAATAATAGTTTAAAAGAACTAAAAAACACGCTTTTTATAAAAAACCGAACTGAAAAATAAATAAATAATAGTTTATAAAAACTAAAAAACACGCTTTTATAGAAAACCAAACTGAAAGAATTGAAAATAATATGAATAAATTTGAATTAAGAATAGTGTAAAACATTTTAATTAAATACAAATTAATAATAATGTAAAAAAGAAAAAAATTGATTTTATTATAAAAGAAGCGTGGGGTGCTCTGTAAGATTCAGATTAAGCACACCACGTTTTTTTTTAAATAAATATTTTTTTTACTGAATCATATTATTATTAATTTATATTTATTAAAATTTCTTACACTATACTTGATTCAAATTTATTAAAATTTATTTTCTATTTTTTCAGTTTGGTTTTCTATAGAAGCGTCTTTTTTAGTTTTTTTAAACTATTATTTATTTATTTTTCAGTTCGGTTTTTTATAAAAAGGGTGGTTTTTAGTTTTTTTAAACTATTATTTATTTTCTACTTTTTAGTTCGGTTTATTTATAAAGCATGTTTTTTATTTTTTAAACTATTGTTGTTCTAATCTACTATTAATTCCGTGATTACTATTAGTAACTGTAATTATTTTCCAAATCATTAATGTGTACAGCTGTATTAATAGTCAAATCTCGATTTTAGAAGTCATTCAAAGATTTTAACGTTGTCAATATATACAGTGAGACGTGATCTTGAATTTTTCAATTTTCACGAAATAATCATAATATTCGACTCCAAAAACCCCCACACACCAAATTTGAATAGAATCGGACCATAATCACAAAACTCGTCCACTATTTTGGAGCCGCCATCTTGAATTTTTCAATTTTGACAAAAGAATCATGATCTCCGACCACGAAAACCCTCAGATACCAATTTTGAAGCGAATCGAGCCATAATCACAAAACTCGTCCGCCATATTGGAGCCGCCAATTTTTTTTCCACACAAAAATTTCTTAATGCATTGTCACCGGAATTATGTACACCTGCCAAATTTCAAATCATTCGGACGTCTGGAAGTGGGTGAAAATCAAGTCCAAAGGAGTCGGTTACAAACATACAAGTGAAGCTAATATAAAGCGTGTAATAAAAAAAAAGTCTCAGATTTATCAGCACTCAGTTTCAGTTATACAATGGGGATCGATAAATTCAAGAGATGTGTTTATGCTTATACCAAGTACGGAAGCCAGAGGTATAGCTGAAGTCATTCAGGTTGATGATGGAAACCAATGGCCCTGATACTCTTCCGTGTGGTACACAAATATTTATATTAGATTTTTCAGATAAAGATATTGTTTTATGTTACCTACTCATAGCAATATTTTATAGGTTTGAAGGAAGAAAATTGTATTTTGACAATAATTGTATATCTTTGTAGTAAATTCTCACCTGTGTATAAACTAAAGGAACGTTGACAGTATCATAACCTATTAGAGCGCCTAGTTTCCTTCTGATATCGGAAAGCTCCATCAGCAGGGTTTGTACTATATGATCGCTCGTAATGATCGACTCCTTCCTGGCCCTATTGATGATGTTGGTGGCCCAAACTAGGGGCATCCAGTATTTGGACATTGGCGTTCGCTGGTCCATCAGTTCGAAGATTTTCCGCTCACTTTCCAGCATGAGACCTGGAAAAACATAGGAATTATTCATACATGTTAATATATGAGACCGACAAACTCCGACTACAAATTCCTCACCTCATTTCGAGGTGAAAAGTTGCTATCAAGGTATGTCCTAAAATGCATCCCTTCTGAGATACAGGGAGTCGAAAGTACGAAAAAAATTAAGATTAAATTTGTTTGCTCCAAAATTCCCGATGGAAAAAATTTGAAACTTGGTACACTGATCAAGGTTTATCAGTGACGTATTTACGATGGTATATGGTCATATGTTCTTTCATATTTTCTTATGACAAGTGATTGGACAAATGAGCGTTTGACATAAGTTCGGCTCATCGATACTCAACCCAAAAGTCAAGCATTCCATGTGCCTAAAAGTTGAGGTTTCTGAGATAATTGAGAAAAACTGAAGATATGTCCTTAGTAGAGGCATAATTTCCTATGTGCAATAATCGCATAATGCTAATTTCTTACAACATATCGGAATATGTGTCAACCCCCTGAACATTTTTGTAATGTTGGGAGAATCTGAAACGTAGTACGGGTGAGTCAGAATGAGACCGATAACTCCATTTTTTCATTCATCATATTATTTGATCGAATCGATGTCGTGGATTCACTGATATGTTACAATACCTTCTTGCATATGATTGTTTTGACAGATCAACTGACAAACAAACCCAACCTCAAATTTATAATACTCCACTTAGATAAGGGTTAAGGTCTGACATAATTTTTGCGAAAAACTGAAGATAAGTATTCTTAATTTGATGAAGTTTATGTTGGAGTATCATTATCAAAGCCATTTCTGATTGAATTATCTACATGTTTTTTATGAAAAACAACAATTATTGTGTATTAATATCTACTCAAATGATAGAAACGGTTAAGTGGGTACACTATATAGAAACAAACAAGGCATCAAAGCAAATGTTCAAATGGACCTTTATTTTGTTCAATACACAACTATCATCTCCGTATCATCGTGCGACACTCGATGGAATATTCCTGGTGTATCCTGTATTAACGTACATGCTGCATCCCCACAAAAAAGTCTAGTGAAGTTAAATCCGGAGAACTTGCAGGCCAATGTATGGGACCACGTCTACCTATCCACCGATCATGCAATATTTGATCAAGAAATTGACGAACGATTCGTTGGAAATGGGCCGGTGCTCCGTCATATTGATACCACATTCTTTGATGAACCATTAGAGGTACGTCTTCAAGTAGCCCAGGTGAAACATGATCAAGAAATACTCGGTATTTCTGCCCATTCAAACGGGTAGGAAGAAGATATGGTCCAACGATACGATTTTTCATAATTACTACCCAAATATTCACTGAAAACTTTTGTTGTTAGCCTTTTCGAAACTTTCCATGCGGATCTTGTTCATCCCATAATTGGCTGTTCCTACTATTGAAATATCAATCTCTTGTGAAACATGCCTCATCCGTCAACAGCACTTATCTAGGAAAGTCGTTTGCTCCTCCATCCATCCCCAAAAACCATTCACAAAAAATCTACGAGGGCCACAATCACCAACATCTAGGGCCATCACTTTCTGTGGATACAATAGTTGTTCACGTGCTACCCGACTTACTGTTGATTGTGACACTTGGAACCTATACGAAATAGCTCGAGTGCTGGTAGAAGGATATACTGCTAATCGTTCAAGAATTTGTTTTTCCGTAACATTATCTCTGCTTGTTCTATTCGCACCACAATGGTGTTTACTGAATTTAAAGGACCCCGTTTCCTTCAATCATCGATGCACAGCTATAAATGTGGAGGATGCCTGTTTGGATATCTATGTTTATATAATTCAGCAGCGGCTCTGGCATTTCCCCCTGTTTCACTATAAACGAAATGCTTATCTGTATATTCTTCAAATGAATAATCCATTTTGAGACGATGTACACTGACTGAAATAATGACAGATGACTTGACAATAATACAAACTGTTTTGGGTTACTTCAATTATGTCTAATGTAAGTATCGATATATCAGTATTTTTCTACCTGGAACAATGAAAAAGGCTACGTTTCTTTTCAGTCCCAAATTCCGTGTATGTTTTATGCGTTGATAAGTGGTGTACTGAACAGCCTACCACAAACTAGCATGAAAGGCTCGACTTTGCAACTAGTTATCACGAATCGAAAGAAATCATTTAAGTAGATATTAATACACAATAATTGTTTTTCATCATAAGAAAACATGTTGATTGGATAATATTTTCCTAGATAATTCAATCAGAAATGGCTCTTATAATGATAATCCAACATAAACTTCAAGAAATTAGGAGTACATATCTGCAGTTTTTCGCAAAAATTATTTCAGTCCTTAACTCTTATCTAAGTGGAGTATTATGAATTTGTGGTTGGGTTTGTTTGTCAGTTGATCTGTTAAACAACCATATGCAAGAAAGTATGGTAACATATCAGTGAATCCACAACACCGATTCGATCAAATGATATGATGAATGAAACAATGGAGTTATCGGTCTCATTCTGACTCACCCGTACTATGTTTCCGATTTTCCCAACATTGAAAAATGTTCAGGAAGTTGACACATATTCCGATATGTTTCAGCTACAGTTCTTCATAGTATTTCCCTGTGTTGTATTGGCAAATAACTGTTTTTGTAAGAAAATATGATTGATTTTTCAAATTCAAATTTCTTAAGTTGGTTCTTTCAAAATTATTTTTCCTCAATTCCGTTGCTTGTTGATTCTTCCCCCTTGATACCACACATCCTTTGTTTTCTTTTCGAATTTTCGATTTACACGCACTTTTTTGTTGCACTTTCCATTATTTTCGTTTATTTGACAGTTTTTATTCACTAATCGTTTCTAAATACCTTACATACTATATACATGATATATAAAAAATCATTTTTGAAATTTTCTGCTTTTTATATTTCCAATATTCATAATTTTGCATCAAGATCTTTCCTGGCATCTCATTGGCTATTGTGTTCAGATCTAATTTCATATACAGAATGTTCTAACTTTAACATTTTGTTGTCTGCTTGTGCTCAAAAATATATTAGTAAATTTTGATTTCTATAATTTTATAAATTATGCCAGTTGCTTGTAATGTTGAAAACATGTTTATTTCAAACATAGGTATCGACTAATATTATATAAAGTTTCAGAAAAAACTGTAGAATCGTCAGAAAAACTGTAAAATAACATAGCGTAAATTACTAAATCTGAACAATTTTTATTTATGTGCTTTTTCAAGTTATAATTTCCATTTCAACTCTTTGAACACTTAACACGTACTTCTAAACATAATATATATATATATATTCATTTTTAGAAGACGTTTCGTTCCTGGCCGGGGGCATTTTCAATTCATCATAATTTTTTTCAACACATAATTGATAGGACTCAGGGGATATTCCTAAAAAATTATGATTTGTCTGGAATGAGTACAAATATTTTATTTCTCTAAAGAAAAAATCAATATCTATCAGATATTTGGTTCAATATACAGCGTGACTTTAGCCGGGGAAGTAGTTGTTTTCTGTTTGATATTACAAAAAATAACAACAAAAAGTTATAGAGAACAGCGTTTGATCATATCAATTATGTTTTTCCAGCTTTGAGATACACAGTCCAAATAAATACAAGATTTTTTCTCCCGTTGAACAATAGTTTCTCAATACTCTTCATAAACTCTTCGCCTATCAATTGTTCGGCAACGGCTTATTCACTACAAATACTCACGTTGCTTGAACATGTGTTACAGGTCATTGTCTACACACATAAAACTTACACGGTAGGCATACAAAAACGTTGTTGTTTCCCTACATTCTCATTGGTACCTGACAGTCACAACTTTCATATTATGTATCAGAGCCGAAGATCGTTTTACAATACGCAGAATGGATGTATGGAACTATTATCGATGATAATAGCATCCGTTGATTGGATGGATATGATATTTACTTGATTAATAGAAAGTGAGCGCGTTCATATCGCAATTGTACCTTTCACATTTCAAGTGTGTTTTTTGTATGTTCATGGAAATATTGTCTCGTGTTTTCATTGAAATATTCTCCATAGGATTCAATAAACAAGGATCAGCTATAACATTTCAAATATGAATTTCAGCAATGAGAAGGGTAAGGTTTTTTTAACTTGCCTAGGAATCAAATATAACTTATTCAAGATTTTCTGACTTCTAGTCACCCGATTGACGTGAAATTTGGCAGGTGTTCATAATTCCATTGACAAAGCATTATGGAAAATTTGGCTAGAGAAAAAAGAAAATGGCAGCTCCAAAATAGCGGACTAGTTTTGTGATTATGGTTCGATTTCATTCGAAATTGGTATGTAGGGGTTTTCGAGGACAGATATCACGAATTTTCCGTCAAAACTCATAAATTCAAGATGGCGGCTCCAATATGGCGACGAGTTTCGTGGTTATACAGTGCTAGTCAAAAGTCCCCTCCCCCCCTCGTATCTTTTGAACGGGTATACTTATAATAATGAAATTTGGAGGGTGGAAATAAACGGATGTAGGCTTCTCAACTGGTCATAACAGGTGACGCAATAGTCATAAATGACGTCACAAGGCCACTGTGACCAATAATTTTAAATGGGACCCTATGGCAAGTGACAGCTCGTTTGGAAGGTATTGAAAATACCTATTCAGTCATACCAATTTTGTTTGGGTTTCGTCTGATTTTGATTGATAAATTGAAGAAATACGAAAATTATAGTTTCGCATTTAATTAATAAAGATTTAAGAACCAGTTCTCATAATAAGTGTTCAAAATGTGCTCCATCTACTTCCTGGCAGTAATGCATCCTATTGCTAAACTCTTGTCGTACTCGTCCCAGTGTGTCAGCGGAAATTGCCCTACATTCTTCAACAATTCGTTGTTTCAGAATGGCAATACTGTCAGGTGCTGTAGCGTAAACTTTAGATTTCAAGTACCCTCATAGAAAAAAATCTAATGGTGTAAGGTCCGGTGACCGAGCTGGCCATTCGATCGAACCTCGTCGTCCAATCCATCTACCACGATATTCTTCATCTAGGTAACGTCTTACTGAACCGTAATAGTGTGCAGGAGCACCATCTTGTTGAAACGTTATTTCCAAGTTGTCGAATTCATCTGGATTATCTTCTAGAATTTCAAGAATTAACGCCTCAATATCATTTTGTAACATCTCCAGATACAATTCACCGGTTAAGTTAGCATTGAGAAAAAGAGGCCCAACCATGTGGTTTCCCAAAATACCTGCCCAAACATTTACTTTTTCTGGAAATTGGTATGTTTTAACGAAGATGTGAGGATTTGTGTCACTCCAATACCTCACATTTTGAGTGTTAACATTTCCATTGAGAAAGAAAGTACTTTCGTCACTAAAACAAATTGTCTGTATGTAGCCTGGTTGTTGGTTCATTTTATTGGACATAGTTTCACAGAATTCTAGTCTTCGGTCGGGTCATCATCTGAAAGTTGGTGCACCATTTTTAATTTGTATGGATGAAATTTGTTTTAGCCAACACCCTATGTACTGTCCTTTGACTGACTTCACAGATAGACGCAACTTGGGCTGTGGAAGAAGTAGGGTTTACTACCATTTCTCCAATTATGTCAATTTTTTTGTCATCACTAATTGTTGGTCGACCAGATCGTTTGGCATCTTGACACTACCTGATGCTTCAAACTTCCGAAGAAGCTCCTCAAATAAACCCTCGATATAGGGCGATCGGGGTACCTCTCATTAAACAGTCGTTCCGCTGCATGGAAATTGTTTCTACATTCACCAATTATTAAGATAGCTGCTACTTTGTCGGCTACAGTACGTACCATTTTGCCTATGTAAACACTTAAACGTTTCGTTAAACAATAGCTTAGGTAAATTTTCAAGGTATAAACACTTTTGACAAGTAGAGAATTCAAAAACGTCAACCTTTTTGACAATTAACCAGAGGCGTACTTTAAAATCTTTATTAATTAAATGCGAAACTATAATTTTCGTATTTCTTCAATTTATCAATCAAAATCAGCCGAAACCCAAACAAAATTGGTATGACTGAATAGGTATTTTCAATACCTTTCAAACGAGCTGTCACTTGCCATAGGGTCCCATTTAAAACTATTGGTCACAGTGGCCTTGTGACGTCATTTATGACCATTGCGTCACCTGTTATGACCAGTTGAGAAGCCTACATCCGTTTATTTCCACCCTCCAAATTTCATTATTATAAGTATACCCGTTCAAAAGATACGAGGGGGGGAGGGGACTTTTGACTAGCACTGTATAACTATATAACATGTACAACTGCAGACACCACATTGAGCTCAGGCTACGGTCATATAGAGGCACCTACGATCCCTACACATATTCGACACACAAGAACTGAAATCTTTAGTTTTATTGACATAATTTATTATTAATAACCCGTGTTTATACCTATCATCGCAATGTAACTGATGCGTTTTTAGTCGCAGAAAGACCCGTGCACTGAGGTTCACACACGTGTGTGATTTCGGGGTTCAATCTGGTTGACGTCTCGCTTCAGTGTATCTGTGACAAATCGCGGTTTGTGATTGACAATGGTTAATGGGTTTATGGCCCACCCATTGAGCGCACTTGAGTTAAGCCCTTGTAGTTCCACAACTTCGAATATTTTCGCATTCAACACAAATTTGAATCGTTAATAAATATTATTTGAGATTTTGCCTCGCTAATTCGGAGGTGTGAAAGTCTAATCACTCTCATTAGACTTGCCAATATGTATATTACTGAGTTTTAGGTATCAATGGAGATATCATAATTGGATTTGTGGCAGATGCATAGGAAACGATTTTCCCTCGTACGTTTTTTATACCGTGTTCATTCCTCATATGCATATGCGCTCTGAGATTAAATGTACAAAGGGTAGTTGATGACAGGGTTTTGGCCCAGAAAATCGTTTTCCACACAATAATTTCAGGGACGATTCTGGGTACACTGGCATAGTTTTGAGACGAAAAATTGGTACATTTGATTTTTCAGAAGCATTTGTAGTTGTGCATCTAGATTGCGTTGGATCCACTTCATCCAATCTGATGGACATGAATGATGAGTGAAAAAGAGGACACAAGTCAAATATGCTTCAAATATCCAAATGTGCTCATGATGATAAAACGTTGAAATTGCTTGAGATACACGTTCAAAAACAATCATAGTGATATGCAAACATGTTTTCAATAAATTTTCGAAGAAGCTGAAAAGCAAATTTTATACGCTTAACATAAAATAAAGGAAATATATTTAGTGTACGAACAGAAATGTTTTCGAAAGCACGTTATAAAAACATGTTTGTTGAAGAAACTCAATTGATGTTGAAGGACTTCTGGTTTTGACAAATAAAAATGGTGAGGATATAGTAATATTCTTTTTTTTTATAATTGGTACGATATCAGATGAGCTGATAATTGTGCTGGTGGTGCAATATTTACAGAACAATTTACAAATGGTCTGTTATATTTATTGAAAAAAAAATAGGTATTCTCTGACCTTCTTGTGTACAATATCTCAACATGTTTTGTTGTTTTTTCCATTTATCCATTATTTTTGACAGTGTAGTGATATCAGTCTAAGAAAATTAATTGTGAATAGCACGTTTCCATCAAGATTTTTTTCACATCGGATTTTCACCAACAGGATGATGGTAGTTTTGATGCGAAAACGGAAATGAAACCACTCATTCCGTACCTAAAATGGGTATATCCTGTTTACCGGTGTTTACGATGTTTAAGTCATGGAATTATAGCAATTTACATATGATTCCGAAGCACATTGAATAATGGTTATTGTTTGTTGAATCGCGCCCATTCACTGCCTGGGCTCACGCAAAACAATACATGATCATGTGGGAATACATTCATTAATGTTTCGTGACAAACAAATATGGAAAGAATATTTCTAGAATATGTGATTTTTGATAATTCACGAATCGAATAGAGTTATCAGTAAATACGCAAGATTGAGAGTATTTTCAAAATAAAAATCTGATAGTTCTGAACCGAAGAAATCCAAGATACTGGAAAAGGAGGGAAGTTCTGAATTCATGTTTTTTCAATGTTAGGGAGCATATAAATCTGAGGTGTTGTTATAGGTAGCACTGACAATGGATCACTGACAATGAAGATTTCAAAACATTCTTACTCGTTACTATACGAGAAAACAAAACGAGAATAGATCTCGTCAAGTTATCTGGACACATACAGAAAATATGTTCCATGCGAGTTCAGAATTGTGATCAAAAGCGTTTTTTTTTTCTATATTATAAAAATGGCAAGTGTTCGAAACAGGTCACTGGAAAAATACCATTCAGAATAGCAATTTATCTAAGACTTTCTAATGCGAAAGAATATACTGATCCCTGCGAGGAACTTCGAGAAGATATGCTGGAGATTGCTAAAAAAATTGTATGAAATGATGAGCCTTCTACTAGCCATTTGAGTCAATATCAGAATAATGCAAACTATGTTGAACCACCATAATATAAAATCAATTCTCTTCAGACTATATCTTCTAGTAATGAGGAATCAGTTGAAATATGTAACTACTTGTGACAGCAGAAGACAACGAATCAAGATATTTCTTTAAACATCTCTTCTAAATGAGGTAATAATTCTTTCAAATTGATTATGTTCATACAGAGTGACACCTTTGAAAGCGGACCACCTCTCTAAAACTGCTATTTATTATCCGATTCAGGAGCTTTTTTTTCAGTAGATAGAGCATCGATAGTTCTAGTTGAATGTCATAAATTAGAAATAAAAATAAAAATTTCTCGGCCTACTTCGAATTTTTTTCATGGTTAAAAATCCAAAAAATATACAAGCGATTTTTTCAAATAAAATTTGACACGCCACTGATTTGTGATGCTTTCAAATGGGTTCGACCAAAATTTCACGATAATTTTTTTTTTTTACAGAAATATAGCATAAGTAAAATATTCATATCAATATCGAAATAATTCAAATAGTTGTCATATAAATCACAATTTTGTAAATAATATGGTTTAAAATACTCCTTCAGAACATAACAACTCTATGTGTTATGTCTCTTAGAAGACTGCAGTTTGTTGTCAAAGAATAGAAATGCGAATTTTTACATCCAATGATATAATTACCAATATTAATAACATAAATGAACTACTACAAAAGAATGTATTGACATGACAGTGCCTACACATTGAATTTCGGACTTTTCAACCAATTCTTCATTTAGTTCGATACATTTATCGTATCGTTTTCTAATGTTAACCATAACATTCGATAATTGGTTTGGGGTGATATCTCTGTAAGCCTGTCCTATTCTTTCACGCAGTTCCTCTTTGCTCGTTAGGCGAGTTTTGTAAACTTTTTATTTAACGAAGCCCCATAAAAAAATCCATTGGAGTCAAGTCCGGGGATCTGGGGGGAAACTCGATCAATGCACTATTTCGCCCTATCCACCGATTAGGAAAATTCTCTTTCAACCAATCTCTCACAATCCTGCTATTGTGGATGGAACAGCCATCTAATTGAAATAGAAGATGAGCCTCTTCTGCCAGTGGAAGTTAAGCCATAGCGTTGGAAAATTCGTTTTTCAAAAAATTCAAAAAAAATTTGACCATTCAAATTGCTTTAAAAAAAAGGGCCAATTATTTTGGTATGTAATATTCCACACAAACATTTATTTTTTGTCTTCTACAATTTATTATCCAATGTGGATTTTTTCCGTCTAGTACCTTGTATTTGAGAATTAACTGTTCCATTGGTTGTGAATGTTGCCTCGTCATTGAACAATTTTTTTCGGAAAATTCCTGTTATTAGATATTCTCCTTGAGCCCATAAACTATACCCCATCCCCTTTTCATTATTGCCTTCTTCTAAGGTGTGGAGAAACTTTGGTTTGAAGGGCTTCATTTTATTATATTTCCTAAGATTTCTCCTTATTGTTTCACGCGGTAAGTTAATGTCCAAACTTGCAATTCTCACACTTGTTTTCGAATTATTATTAAAATAATTTCGAATTCGTTCAGAATTATTTCGTCTCTGTCTTCGTACTGAATTACTATTCTTCAGAATATGTTTACAAACAGCTCCATACTGATTTGAAAATTTGGTTTATTCGGCCAACTGTAACTCTGCTAATATTTCGACGCTCCGGATACATGTTATTGAAAATTCTACATACTTCCCTTTCGGATCTGTCGTAGTTACCACGAAGTCTTACTATTTCAATTTTCTGCAAAGTCAAATTATCAGCCATACTTTTTTATTAGTGTAGGTACTTGAGGAGTTATTAACTTCACTATTAACACTGACAAATTTGTGACTTTTCGTCAATTGTTCTGATGACTTGTCATCTCTATAGCAACTAAAGTTACAAAGCCTCCTGATAACCTGTCAACCACCAAAGAGGAACTGCGTGAAAGAATAAGAAAGGCTTGCACAGATATTACCCCAAACCAATGATCAAATGTTGATCGAATCTTATGGTTAGTTAGCATTGGAAAATCGTAGAATAAATGTATCGAATTAAATCGGGATTTGGTTGAAAAGTACGTAAATTAATGTGTAGGCACTCTCATTTCAATCTATTCTTTTGTTGTAGTTCATTTATGTTAACAATATTGGTTATTATTGAATATTGATAACTAGTTGATGTACATTTAATTTCTTTGGCAAAAAACTGCAGTGTTCTGATTGACATAACTATCTCCTATAATATGGAGTTACGTTTGGAAGAAACATAATTTGACGCCATTTTGGATAACTGCTGTTCACAAACTCGACTGCTAACGACCTGAAAAAGCATTTTGAACGATATTTTTAACAAGATTGTGATTTATAAGACGACTATTCGAAATATTTTAATAAAGTGATATGAATTTTGCTTATGCCATATTTCTGTTGAAAAAAAAATTTTATCGTGAAATTTTGGTCACACCCATTTGAAACCATCACAAATCCAGTGGAGATGTCAAATTTTATTGAAAAAAGTTGCTAGTATGTTTTTTGGATTTTTATTTCGAATTTATGGCATTCAACTTGAATTATTGATGTTCTATCTACTGAAAAAAAAACTTCTGGATCGGATAATAAATAACAGTTTTAGAGAGGTGGCCCGCTTTCAAATAATATTAATAATAATAATGTTTTGGCTTTATCATATCATTTGCATCCATCGAAGCCAGAGGAATATGGATTTCCATCGTTATAAGTCACTTTGGCGCCCGCACCGATCACCTTTTTTTCTTTGAAAACCACTCACCAGAATCTACAACATGCTGCCAAGTTGGAAACCTCTTCTTCACTCTCAGAGATACCCTTTGAAGTGTAATCACATATGCTAATACTGCGTACCTAACTATGTTTCTCCTCATCAGTCTATGTCTTTCGTTCTGCAACAAAGAGAAGAATGTGAAAATTAATTTGTAACGAAACCATCTATTTTTCAGTGGAACAACATCCACGCATTTCACATATATTGTTTACTAGAAAATCTGAAAAACTATCAATCGAAAAATTTCGGAATACTGTACAATCACATCAAAATTATCACATTCAGCCTAACTTGAAAATATTACATAACGGGAATTGGGACCAGGAAGTAAAACTATTTTTATATCGGTGACGTTTCGGAATCAACTTATTCCTTTTTCAAAGCTGAAATGACAATATTCACGTATAGATTGAAACAAATAACATATCTATGACCAACCTTTAAAAGTAAGTTTTTCCTGCTCATGGATTCAACTAAAAAACTGTTGAGTAGTCGATACGAACTCTGACCGATGAAAACACATTGGCACAAATTACACATTAAAAACTTTTTAAATTGTATATAAACAACTACAGACACGTTAAAATGAAACAACACACAACCGAGTATGGTCAATATGCAACTGATCATACTACCTTTAATATTCCAGCGCTACATAGATAAAGAAACGAAATAAACAAAACAAAAAAATATTTTGTGTATCATTATTTAGAAATCTGTTTTTCTTTTGAATCTTTCTAGAATATGGGTGTAGATTTTTGTCAGGTTTTGTGTATCACTTTTTCGGTTTACGCAATTATCATGGAGATTGATTTGAACCATTTCTCTCAATAATTCTCTTTGAATAAGTCATCTCTTTTTCCAAAATTTTCACTGAATCAAAATGATGTGCAGCAAGTGTTGCTTTTTCTTTTTTATTTCTATTCTTTTCATAGCAATCATATTTGTGTTGATATATTCTGGTTTTTTGGGTATTGTTTAGTTTGCCCTATATAACATTTCCCACATTTACAGGGGATTCTATATATTACACATGAATCTGAATTAGCTGGTATCTCATCTTTCAACTGCGTGAATAATTTTCCTGTAGTTTTCAAATTGTAAAAAGCAAACTTGTCAGAATTAGTTGATAATTGTTTTTTTAACTTTATATGAGAGACCATCTAGATATGGAAATTTGAAAAAGTAACACTTTTCTTTCAGAAACATATACAGAGGTGTTAGTGAATAAGTGCGACAAACTTCAGGGGGTGATTTTCATGAAAAAATATGACAGTTTGTATTTATTTATTGCTCTGAAACCGGTCAAATATGCAGATGAAATCTGATGAGTTTTAAGAGGTAGTTATTGCGCATTTTTGACATGAAATTGAGAATTTTATGTTCATCATTGGCGCGCATACGGGTAATGATCTCAATTTTTTTTAAGAAAAAAATGGTACCCCACTGAGATAATTCGAATAAAGATTTTTTGAATTCCTTGTTCAATTTGTGACAAAAAATCTTCAATGCCTTTTTTTCGTATGGGGCGCCGTTTTTATGCAAAAAAATTAAACATCTTAACGCGTATTTGTCATTACTTCAATACATTATCTAGTAGCGATGCTAGTAGGCTACTGTCAGCATTCTGTTAAATACGAATAATTCAACGAAATGTCAAATTCTTAAGCTTTCAGTTTGGTATAACATTAATGATAATAAGTAATTAATTTTTCTTTTATCGAAAAGAATGGAAAATTATACAAATGCGGAATTGTCAGACATGCATTTTGTCTATGGTCGAAGTAATGGAAATGGTCGGCAAGCTCGACGATTGTATGCTGAGTCGTATCCAGGACATAGGGTACCCATCACACAATATTTGCTCGTCTTCACCAATGGTTGCGCGAAAATGGTACATTTAAGAAACAAACGGTTGACCAGGGCGACCTCGAGAAGTACGAACTGTGCAACTAGAAGAAGCAGCTTCTCGAGTTAATTGCGGAGTCACCTGAAACAAGTATTGAAAAATTGCCATGATACTGAATGTAAGCAACTTCACTGTATTTGAAATTCTTAAAGAAAAGCAATTGTATCCGTTTTATATTCAACGTGGGCAAGTCTACTACCTAGAGACTTTTTTCCGCTCTTGCCTTGGATTCTTCATCAAATCGCTCAAATTCCAAATTTTTAAATGGCGTTTCGTCTACTGACGAGGCTAATTGTGGATGACAGTGTATACGAAATTTCCATAACAATCACCTCTGGGCTGTCCAAATTGAAGAACCCAGTACAAAGTTTTGCCTGATAGAATTCGGTTAACGGACCAGAATTCAGAGGGTGAGTGATCAATATCCTTCATTTTGCTACCCTTAGGGGTGGATTTCATCTCTTGAATTCAAATGGGACCAACTTCGAAGTACACCTTATCCGAATTATCGGAATCGGACGTCTCAGTAAAAAGTTATGCGTGATCATACATGAAAAAATAAAAATAAATATACGCGTTGACTAGAGAACATCCTCCTTGTTGGTTTCGTGGGTTAAAAAAATAATTGGACGCGGATAAAAAAAATTATTTTATTTTTCATTTTCTGCTATGTTTAAATTGTAGATTTGTTGCAACGTTATTTTTGTTTAAAATAAAGTTATACTTTTTTCGGAATGGGCATTTTTTCTCTTTTTTATATATTTTTTCAAATGTAGCGCAATGAACAAATCTTATGCTAATTCTTTTACGCTTACAGGGTGTTTGAAAGTTAGTCATTGATAAAAATAATTTGTCCCAAATACGGACATGTCCTTTCGTTTTTCAATAAGGTTAGGATCCAGAAATTAGGAGAATAAGAAATAGTTGATGATTTTATGGATTAAAGATGGAGAAGTACCATTTGGGGAAAAACATTGATTTTGTGCCACCTCATTATCGAAACATCTAGAATTGTCTCAAGTTAATAAGTAAAAAAGTTGTATGCGGAAATACCAAATACATTTAGTCTTACTTATTTTTTTCTGATCATTCCAAATTTGTAAATAAGTTTTTAAAGTATTGCTATACAGGATGTAGTTTCGACTCGAAACCTACTTATGCATTTTTTTAAGGCCGGGCCTGGAATAAGACTTTTTTTATTATGTTAATCGACACCTCTCATAAAAACATACAGACCAAAATTTAAAAGAAAGTATAAGTGGTTCATAGTTATGATTAATTGAAAAATGGAACTTTCAAATCGCCTTGATCTTAGTTATAAGACGATAAACCCATAAAATATGAGGTTATTTAGAAGCCGGTTCCATCTACCCTTACTGTATGCGCATTCCCAATTATAGTCTTATTGGTCTGAATATGAACCCTTGAATGTTTTCAAGAGTTTATTCGCTGTTTTTATTGATATAAAGTAGTTTTCTTTGAAATACTTTGACAACTCAATTTCAGTCAGATAAAGAAACTTCAATTCATCTGTCATCTCCATTACAATATACCATGTAAAACAAAAAGTAACATTAACATTATAACAATTCTTATTTAGAAAAGAATTTCAGTTATAGAGGAAATTCTCATCTATATGGAGTCCTAATCTAATTTGAAATTAGAAAATTAGTTTTGACTTCCATTGTTTCATTTAATAAAATATCTCTAATCAATGCTTGTGGATCTTTTTGTGATGAACATAAATTGAGATTTTTCGAAATTCCACGTTAATGTGAATTATAAGCAATGAAAATATTTCTTTTGACATATATTTTGACATTGACAAGTTTATACTCAATCTTAAGTGATGGCGCATTACCCAAAATATATGTTTAAATATAGGGTGTTTCAAAAAATTGAAAGATGAAGCTGACTAGTCTAGGTGCATTCATTGAATTAGTGTGGAGCACTCTTTGTGTAGATATTTTACGTAGCGAGCGATATTAATGACTATATTCTGAATCTCAGCAGGTGTTCTATAGGATTGAACGTTCTGATTGGAATATTGAGGGCATTGCGATATATAAGCAAAATATCTAGATAACGAACCTTTCGTTTATGCGAATCTATACAATTTGTAGCTGGTCTTTAATTTTACATATAACGGTAGAATTATAATGTTGTTTGTTTGGTCCTTGCAATTGGTTATGTTTTGATTTAACATTAATGGTTATAATTATAATATATATATATATATATATGAAATGTCTATATATTTATTCGCGGCAGATAGGGGAAATTAGATTAAAACTGATTAGACATTACCGATTTTGATTTTTAATACATCTTCAATAATTTGTGGCGGACTCATATGAAGTTTTTAACGACATAAAGTTTCGACATATATTTTGACATTGAAGACAGTAAAATGTTTGGCACTACGTTCAAATTAAAGTTTTTTTTTTTTTTTTTTTTTTTTTTACCCAAAATATATTTTTAAATATAGGGTGTTTCAAAATTGAAAGATGAAGCTGACTAGTCTGGGTGCATTCATTGAATTAGTGTGGAACTCTCTTTGAGTAGATATTTTGCGTAGCGAGCTATATCAATGACTATATTCTGAATCTCAGCAGGTGTTCTATAGAATTGAACGTTCCGATTGGAATATTGAGGGCATTGCGATATATAAGCAAAATATCTAGAGAAAGTAACGAACCTTTCACGTTTATGCGAAATCTATTACAATTTTGTAGCTGGTCTTTATTTATTTCTACATATTGGGCGTCTCTTTGATTTGATTGCAGAAAATTATTATTAGTTGGCTTCAATCTGTTTCGGTTCCTTTGCAAATTGATGTTGTTTCGATTTAACAGTTTAATGGTTCGTATAATTATGAACATTAAATAGTGATGTAACAAAATGGTCTATTCACTTTCATCTCGTCGGCACAACAGTAAGGGCGCCAAAATTATGAATTAGAAAAACATGATGGGTAATTTGTATTACACCGATTTTGTTTTTGTAACATCTTCAAAATTGTGCGGGTCATTACTCTATCTAACGACATAAAGTTTGGCAATACTGGTATGAAACTGAAATATTAGGCAGAGGAAATGTTTGTGGCATTTCTGACAAAATTTCAAATTGAAGAACAAAATAATCTTCGAGCAGGATTCGAAGCCTGCGTTCTCTAGTAATTTATATTTGGCAATTTGTTTTGAAGCCGTCAATCCACGGCAATGTTAGCTAGAAGGGAAAATTGATCTTGTAGTTTCTGAAAGATTAAGATTTTTTTTATATTTCAACAGTCGCCTTTTTGGAACTGCAGGGCCGATTTGATCCAGCCAAAGAATTGACATGATGTATTTTTGTTCCAAATTTTGTTCACTGCGCGGTTGAAAAATGTGAAATTCAAAAGATGCCAGTGGCAATATCTCGGAAATGAAAAAAGATACCAAGAAAATGCTCAAACATGTTTCGAGAAAAGATCGGGGATACCAACACTCTCATCCCCCAAGTAGCATTTTGAGTGGACGGAACGTAGCGGCCACGATTCTGGAAAACTTTGAAGTGTTTGGCCACAACCACTGCCACGTAATATACACGGTTCTATCACGCGGCGGCTACCAAAATGGGGAATACTTTTTTGGTGGCTGCTACATTCCGATCAACGTTCCTGGATCTCAGATAGCCACATTCCAACCACGTTGTGGTCACCTGGAAAAAACGTGGATATGAAGTGGCCGACACTAGACACGTTAAACAACTGACTGCGTTTGTGTGAATAATATGTAGTTGGATCTCTGTTCAGCAACATATTTTTGTGATAAATAGTCCTCAGTCTTCCATTTTGCCTGATTCATTTCTAACACTTGATCAACTATAAAAATATATAACATCTAAACATACAAACGCGTAAGTAAGTATATTGAATTTGGATATTTCTGATCGGTAAAAAATTAAAACGATTGAAAGTTTTATGTGAAATATGGGTGTTGTAGCTCGATTGTGAGCACGCGCCATCTGACTACACTTTATTTAAGGAAAACAGTATAATTTTGGAAATAACTCGCCTCTGAAATTATGTACTTGAATCCCTCAAACATTGTTTTAACAATCTTGGTTAGCTGAAACAAATACTTACGTAACAAATTACTACGTTTGATGCAGTGCTGATGACAAATAAATCTTTATTGAATATTTCGATGATTTCTCTAATAATGGCGACCAAGCATATTCCTGTAAATATGGAGGCTTTTGGAGAATATAACTTTGAAGTGGCATGAAAGTGTGAATATACCACTCTAAAGCTCATCCCATCATAAAGTGCCCAGTGTAACTGAATCATTATCTCTTTCATCACGTCGCAGGCCCATGACTCACCACTTCAAAGTTATAACCTAAAAATTAGAATAGGTCTCATACCCCTGAAAGGGGCGAACACGTCGGGATATTATAGCCTGCCACTTCAAAGTTATAACCTCGAAATTGCGGGTACATGTTCATTAATGCAAACAGAATTAACAATTTAAATATAAATACTAAGCAGCTAGGAGCACAAGTCAGAGATCCGATCTATTTAATTAACGTTTTTATACAAAAATCAAAAAAATTGATTGAAAACGCAAACCATTTTATTTTGAATGAATATCAGTCACGTTTCACGTAATAGGTAAACGAACTTTTTGTAAGCCACAATAAAATGATTTGAGAAAATTAGGTTAGTTTTCGTATTGCACGGACCAATCCACGGTCACTTCAAAATCAAGGAAAATTGTCTATTGAAAACGCATAACCCATTTCATATTGAATGAATATCATTCACGTTTCACGTAACAGATAAAACGAACTTTTTGTAAGCCACAATAAATGATTCTGAGAAAAGTTAGGTTAGTTTTCGTCATCGCACGGACCAATCCACGGTCACTTCAAAATCAAGGAAAATTGTCTATTGAAAACGCATAACGCATTTCATATTGAATAAAATCATTCATGTTTCATGTAACAGGTTAAACAAACTTTTTGCAAGTCACAATAAAATAATTTGAGAAAACTTAGGTTAGCTTTCGTCATCGAGCGGAGTGGTGAATTTTGAAGGTGAGTGTAATTCGTAGTGATTTTTATTAAATGCGAACTGTGGTTATCACTTATGGAGATAGCAAGAACGTGGCAACCATCACCACATATCACAATCAAGTGCCTGCCACATTGAAGGTTTTATGGAAGTTACCAAAACGTCACCGAAACTATCATACTCTCTTGGAAGTGACTGTGACTTCTAAGTGATATTTAAGTGGTACAGATAATTTTTTTTATACGGGATTTATTCGAAAATAGGGATACGTCAACCTCTCGTTTTTTAGTTCGGACAGGGGAGAGCATGTCATATATTCATCAAACATTCTTCAATGTCGCATAGTCATTTCATATATACAGGGTGAGTAAGAAAATACAATCGTAGTTTCTTAAAAAAAACGTTTTTTTTTCAATAAATAGCCTGTATATCGAGAAAAAATCGGTTTAAAGAGTCCGAGATATTGTCACCAATATCAACGGACTCGTTTGTAGGCTACATAATTTTGAATGTTCGGATTTTATTGATACCCATATCATCGGATATATCGGATACAGAAATGGGCATTTTCGAACAATTCCTCTTGTTGAAAAATATTTGGAGTAGATTGGCGCGGTACCCATTCCAAAAATGCAATACCACATGGTGAATAAACTGCCTTTCATTTGAAAGAAACTTGAGAGATATTTTAAATAATAATTTCTACCGCGATAGTAAATATCTACGTTTTGTGCAGCTCTGAGGAGGAATTTTGGGTCGATCGGGAAAAAAAGTTGAGAGTCGAAATTTTTGCGAAATGGTCGAAAATCCAAAGTGGTCCTATCGATCTCCAGTTTGTACCAAATGGATCGTGTTCAACAAGAATATGTGTCAACAAAGTTGCATTTTCCTTTTGGTTTATTGAGGGTTAGAAAAAGTATCATCAATTGAAAAACCTAGCACTAAAAAGAAACTCAATTATACTTTATTTTTGCACCCTATAAAACTTTCTAAGGGGGAGGGGGATTTCGAAGTTCTGTTAGAAACATCGAAATAACAGTTCGTACACAAAATATATATTTCTTCAGGGTCAAAACCTAATTTAAACTGGGTTGAAATTCTAATTGTGATTCGGATGGAAATGTACGTACTTACCGCGCCTGGTATGCCCGCGTTGAGGAAAAGGGCAAGAGTATCAGGCCATGGAAGCAATTTGTATTGGTCCCACCATCTACCTACTACTAAAGATACGTAAAATCCTAATACGAACGACATCGGTATCGTCTCACTCTGTTGACTAAAGTACTGGCGGATTTTCTCAAATACCCTGAAAAAAAATCACAGATTGTACTACAGAAATTAATGTCGCAAAAATTCTGGATACTTTAATTAATTTCCATCCTATACTGTATAACATTTCATGACGTATCGAATATTGAAACACCCTGTAAGCGGTTACATTAAAATACTGAATTCATATTATGTCAATACACGTTGAAAAGGAAAACAGAAAAACACGAATTTCAAAGTGTCTCTCCAAAAGAATTGTTTATAACTTTGATCCATCTTTGCAAAGTGAGATTGCTTCTTGAAAATGTGTTTCTCATTTCTTCCGGTCTTCCTGATGATCGTGGAAGCGTGAAATAGATTTTCGTCGACAAAAATGTATTGAAGACCTAGTGAATGCGATGTCTCTCTTGCGTCAATGTTACGAATGATTTCTGGTGAGTACTCTTTTTTGGAAAACATTCTTCTTTGTCTCATTCATCTATATGAGTTCTCAATTAGGACTGGAATATAAAATCAAATAACTATCGGAATGAAATGCAAATTTTCAATTTCAGATTTTTTATTTTGAGTTAGGACCTTTCAGAATATCTATCAGATGTAGTTTAATGTCCAGCGTGCTTTAGCCGGGAAAGTGGTTGTTTTCTGTTAGACATTCGCAAAAAATAACTTCATTTTTATCGTGGATTTTTCAATTCACAGAAAAATCTCTATATTCAATATTCAATTCAATATTCCCTTTTCAACATGAATATCCCACAAGAGATTATCTTGAACGATGGAAGATAGTGACTTGAGTTTATCTTTCAGTCGCAAATGATTCCACATCTGATTTTATAAACATCCTGTTCATATTTTCAAACAAATCAATGTCAATACACCTTAAGTAAATAGGAACGTAAAAAAGGACGTCATGAATACAGAGTGATTCAAAAGTACTTTGACAAACTTCAGGAGGTGATTCCTCACAATATTCTAATATGAATTGTCCGATAAATATATGTCTGGAAACGCTTCGTTATCAAGATACAGGCTGTTAAAGTTTTATTTTTATTTTCGTTTTTTTTATATAACTTTCGGAAAACTGACCTTAATTGAACAAAAATTGGTATTGGATGGTTTTTTGAGGTGTAGAATTCCAACCTGATATTATTATTGCTCTTACTCGTATGGGGCACCACCTGCACGTCTTTTTATTTTTTGAAGATTCATAACTTTTTTGAGCGTACTTCTAGCACATTTTTCAGTGGAAAAAATCAATTCCTCTATCATATCTACGTAAAAAAGTTACCCTTGTTACAAGTCGCTATAAGCAACCGTTTTCTAGATATTTGGACTGAAATTTCAATCGATTATTTGTAATCGATGCGTGTTGAAGTTATTACCATTATTTGCATTTTTCACAAGAATCCTTAGGAAATGAATTTGACGTTCAAATTTTTTTTTATTTTTTTTATCGTTTGAAATATTATTTTTGTATCAAGGGTGCAAAATCTAATTTGTTTCAATAAAATTTGCAAGAAATATCAATATTTTATTTCAAGAAATTTTGAATATGTAGAATAAAATAAAGTAAAGGAAACTAAATTGTATTCATATAAATTCTTCAAAGTGTCCACCTTCAGCGAAGATACAGGCAATCAGTCTTCTAGTCATTGAATTTCGTACCCGCTCAAAAATTATTGGTAGGTTTCTTATTGTTTCACAGGCGTCCACTATTCGGTTTCTTAGATCTTCCTCGTTCACTACTGGAGTTTTATAAACTAGTGACTTCAAATGTCTCCAAAAATAAAAATCTAGCGGGTTTAGATCTGGGGACCTTGGTGCCCATGCCTGGTTAGGTTCTTCTACATCCCTACTGATCCAGCGATTTGGATAGACAGTATTAGGGAATTCCCTGGCTACAACTCTAGAATAGGCCGGAGTCCCATCATGCATAAACCACATGTGGATACAAATTTCTAATGGTACATTCTGAAGTAGTCCCGGCAATTCATTTTCTAAAAAGTCTCTGTAAGTTGCGCCATTCAGTCGGAACGGAAGAAAGAAAGGACCTATCATGTAATTATCAATTATTGCCGCCCATACATTTACAGAAAATTGATACTGATAATGTCTTTCACTAACTGCGTGCGGATTTTCCAGAGCCCAAACATGGTTTTTATGAAAGTTTGTGATAGCATTTCGGAAGGAGTTTGCCTCGTCCGTGAAGAGTACATATCTTGAAAATCGAGAATTTCCAGCCAATTTTCCCAAAAACCACTGACACCTAGTAATGCGTTGGGGAAAGTATCGTGACAAAAGATCTTGTAACCTTTGAATATGGTATGGATAAAATCGTTGATCGTGGATAATTCTCTAAACTGTGGACTGAGTAGAATTGAGAGCTCCAGCAATTATTCTTGTACTTGTTTCTGGATTCTCCTCGAGAGCGTTCAAAACAGCTTCTTTCAATTCTATGGTTCGGACTGCTCGTGGTCTCTCAATAATATCAGCTGCCGTCTTGAAGCTACCTGTTTCTGCCAAACGACGGTGGAGACTGGTAAATGTTGGAACTGAAGGCAGTACTCGATTAAGAAATCGCTCCTGGTAAATACATCTTGCTTCGCGCGCATTGCCATCCGCAAGGCCATAAACGAAATGCATATCGGGTTAATCAGCATTATTGTTTAAATAACCAATTTTTTTTAATTAGTGTTTTAAAATTCACAGAAACTTCAACGAAACAACAAAACGTTTTACTGTCACATAATATATAATTACCAAAACTACTGACTCAAACGTCAAATTCATTTCCTAAGCATTCTTGTGAAAAATGCAAAATAATGGTAATAACTTCAACATGCATCGATTATCAAATAATCGACTTGAAATTTTTAGGTCCAAATATCTAGAAAACGGTTGCTTATAGCGACTTGTAACAGGGGTAGCTTTTTCACGTAGATATGATAGACGAATTGATTTTTCAGTGGAAAATGTGCTAGAAGTATGCTTGAAAAAGTTATGAATCTTCACAAAAGGGAAAAAGATGTGTAGGTGGCGCCCCCTACGAGTAAAAGCAATAATAACATCAGGTTCGAATTCGACACCTCAAAAAACTTGCTGCTACCAATTTTCTTCAATTGAAGTCAGTATTTCGAAAGTTATTTAAAAAAAACAAGAATAAAAATAAAACTTCAACACACTGTTACTTGGAAACGAAGCGTTCCCGGACATATATTTATTTGGATAATTCATATCAGAATATTGTGAGGAATCACCTCCTGAAGTTTGTCAAAGTACTTTTGAATTAGCCTGTATAAAATGCTTTTGTCATGATATCCACCTCGTCATAATTCAGATAATTTTATAATTAAAGGAAACTCGGTATAAAGTGCGGTTTGAATGGAATAAAGCTATATTTAATCAAAGTTTTAATTATTTAATAAGTATTAAAAAATAATAGAAACAAATGACGAATAAATAGAAACAACGGTTTTGCTACTGTAGAGGCTTTGGACTAAAGTGGACGAAGTCGACACGGTTGTTTGGGTCGAAATTTGTATGTCCTGGTTCGACTCATTGTTCGTGATATGATAAGCGAAATTTGTTATAAAGAGATGTTCTTGACTCTCACGGTGAATTTACGATCGGTTTGGCTCATATAAACTACAGGAAACTCTCGAAATTTCATTCTATACTCAAATAATAGGTGGTTCTGTAACAAATGCTTAGGTTGGACTGAATAGCATTCCTATGTTGAAACTTTTCTCCTATATCACATAGAGGAGATATTCAGCTAGTTTCAACTTTCCACTTGAAAATGTGATGTGATGGTCAATTTATAATGAAGTGCAAAATAAAAGAATGTAAAATCGACGTCATTATTATGTTTATCTTGAATTTGCATTGGAATGTGACATCACTCAAAGATAGATGAACAAGTAAAAGTATATTTATAGCTTACAGATTGTTTTGGCTGATATTAATCCGAAATCAGAGCCTGGAGCGTCAAGCTAATCAACGATTATAAATATTCTATCAGATGTTCCGAGAATGGGAATTGCGTCATGGAATTCGAGAAAGCTTGTTTTTTCAAAACAGGGTTTTTTGGAATCCCATAGAGCCAACTAGAGTTTTCAAGTAGAACGTACGACGCATTAACTTCTTTGAAAATTAAGGGTTTGTTTTCCTTAATATTCCATCAATGATGGTAGTCTCTAGAGACGTAAATTTAAAACTGTCGAATATGCAAAACAGATCTAACATATGATGCTAGTTTTTTTTTTGTACATGATCCACAAGATGCCAACTTCACTACTGAATAAAAATAATTGAAACAATGGAAAAATTATTTCTCCAATTGTTTGACCTAGGTTGTGAGTAGCAGATTCAAAATCATGCCAGAAAAAATACTATTTTATATTGCGGCAAGCTTTTGAATCAGCTACTCACAACCTACGTCAAAAAATCAAACAAATTATTTCTTCGTTTTCGGTGCATTTGTATGAAATCTCAACTTACATTTTTTTTAATCATTCTCATTCAATTCTGACAACATGAAGTCCGAGCCCAAAAAACCCCCATTTTGACTGGAATAGGGCTATAACCACAAAATTCGTCACCATCTTGATTTCGTGGATTTTGACAAAAACAATTGAGATCTTTGACCCCAAACACCCCACATACCAATTCTTATTGGAATAAGCCTATAATCACAAAATTCGTCTCCATATTGGCGCCGTCATCTTGAATTAATGGATTTTTACAAAAACAACATGATGTCCGATCCCAGAAATCCCCAAATACCAATTTTGACTGAAATCCGTGTATAATCACGAAACTCGTCGCCATCTTGGAGCCGCCATCTTGAATTATTGGATTTTGACAAAAATCGTGATCTCCGACCCCAAAAATCACCACACATAAATTCTGAACGGAATCGGGCTATAATCACAAAACTCGCCGCCATCTTGGAGCCGCCATCATGGAGCCGCCATCTTGAATTCATGAATTTTGTCAAAAAATTCGTGATCTCTGTCCCCGAAAACCCAAACTTACCAATTTTGAATAGAATCGAACCATAATCACAAAACTCGTCCGCCATATGGAGCCGCCATTTTGTTTTTTCTTTAGCAAAAATTCCATAATGCACTGTACCGGAATTATGAACACCTGCCAAATTTCACGTTGGACAACTAGAAGGGGTCAAATTTAACTTGTAAGATTTGATTACAAACCTACAGACAGACATCGGAACCGGTGAAGCTAATAAGCTCGTGAAAAAAAAGTGCCTGAAAAAGTGAAACAACAGGCCGAAATGGCAAGAGATTTACTTTTTCCGAGAAAATCGAGAAAACAGTTTGAACAGGCTTACAAGAAATATCGTGGTGGTGTAAGAAAAATAAAATCGAAAGATCCTCAGAAAACAGCATTTAATATTTTGATACCGATTTGGCTTTGAAAAGCTCATCTTATATCTATATAGACCAAATATTTTGTGATCTTAGCAGGGCATTCGACTGCGTCAATCATTCTATATTACTCGAAAAATTGGATAAATATGGTATCAGAGGGCTACTACCTCTGCAATGGATATCAGATTATTTGAGGTATAGAAAACAGTATGTCACTGTGAGCAACAAAAATTCTGAAATGAAGGACATTGATCTTGGTGTGTCTCAGGGCTCAGTTTTGGGCCCCGTATTGTCCATTCTTTTTATTAATGATTTGAGTATTTTATCAGTACCGGTATCATTAACTTTATATGCAGATCTGTGATCATATCAGATAAAACCGATCCAGCCTTGACATATAAATGCAACACAGTTTTCTCTAGATTGCACGAATGGATTCTGCAAATCAGCTGTTTCTAAATGTTGGGAAAACACAATCCATAAGGTTTCATAACCGTCAAAAATTGTGTCAAGATATCACATTCGGCTCAGATGATACCTCAGCGCAATATGTCTCTAGTAATAGTAACGTTATAACGTTTTTAGGTTTTCAAATTGATTATGTATGAACTGGAAAAGTCACTGTCAATCACTGATATCAAAAATGAATTCACTATCATATCAATTCAGAACCACTAGGAAAGTGTTGGAAATAAATCAGCTGCTTTCACTCTACTATGCACAAGCTGAAAGTAGATTGCGATATGGTATATGCCTATGGGGTTTATCTGTATCCTCACACGATGTTTTTATTGCCCAAAAGCGAGTTTTGCGTTCTCTCGTTGGTATATCGGGCCGTACAAGTTGCAGGGATGTCTTCAAGTACCATAAAATTTTAACACTTCCTTCATTATTCATTTTTGAACTCTCTGTTTACTCATTGAGAATAGAGGTACTTTATTCAGTACCAATAAAGTCAGACATCAATTTGATACCCGAACAAAAAATGATCTTCAGGTACCTTTTAATAAATTTAGCTTTTCATTTAACTCTCCTCCCTCTATGGCGCCCAGGGTTTTTAATAAACTGCCAAAATATATAAAAGAAAGTAAATGTATTAAAATATTCAAAATACAATTGCGAGAATTTCTACTTGAAAAGTGTCTGTATAGTGTTGAAGAGTTTATGTCGTAGAACCGTAATGTTTTGTTTATATGATTTTATTCTGATATGTCGTCATGTTTCTTTTAGAATGTTCTTAGGACAATTTCAATTGAGGTTGATAATTTTTACTTCAAACCTGTGGTTTCAGCTTTTTGGTTTTATCTGAAAATTGAAATTCTGAATTTTGGAATTGTGTGTTTCAATGTTTTTATATTTACCTAGATTTGAGTGTATGACTCTTCCTATGCGATGTTATGTTGTCTACTGGAAAATGAAGATCTTATCTTATCTTATCTTATATTCAGTTAAGGTCAACAATTTATTTATCAGAAGGAATCAGTAAATATCTTAGCGTTATTCCTTTATTATTGGACCCCACTGCTGTTGCTGATATTGACAGAGGATATTGACAGATTAGTACTTTTTACTTTATCATTATGGAAATAGTAGTGTCAAACATCAAGCGTGCATACTTCAGTTGAACATAAACTATATTGAATAAAGGTCAAATACGAATATTACAATCAGGAATGAATACAATCTAGTGAAATTAGATATACTGAGAAAGTTATTTTTTGTGGAGAAAATATGGATTTATGGAAAACTTCTCAACACTATACAAAAATCTTTTATATCTAAATAGTTTCCATTTTTCTCATTATTATTCAGAAATGGGAAAACTTTAGATTTTATGTATACAGGGTGAGTTAGAATAAGACCGACAAACCCCGACTACAGATTCCTCACCTCATTTCGAGGTGAAAAGTTGCCATCAAGGTATGTCCTAAAATGCATCCCCTCTGAGATACAGGGTGTCGACAGTACAAAGAAAATTAAGATGTAATTTGTTTTCTCCAAAATTCCTGAAGAAAAAAATGTTAAGCTTGGTACACTAATCAGGATTTATCAACGTGCCAATTTGAAATTATAATTTTTTATTTTCGTAAACCAGTGGCGTAGTTACGATGGTATGTGGTCATATGTTCCTTCATATTTTCTTGGGACAAGTAAGTAAGTAAGTAAGTAAGTTTATTCAGTAAGATCTTTACAATTTTTTTTACAATTCCTTATTTATTTATTTATTTGATAAGAGAGCCCACCTAAGCCTAGCTTGTATTGTGGGTCGTTCTCTTATCATATGTTTTTGTTTCGATTAAATAGTAACAGGGTGAAAGGAACTATAATAAATTTTCAAAATTGCTATTTTCAAAATTGGTATTATGAGGAGAGGAAAAAATAACAAAGAAATGGGAAAAAACCTTGGTAATTGTAGAGTGATGTATGTAATTATTCGAGAATTGGTTTCAGGACATCCTTATAATGTAATTGTACAAACATTTTGGCTTGTTTTTTGAACTTATTTTTATTTTGTATATTTCTGATGTCAAAGGGTAGTAGATTGAAGAGTTTAGGGCCATAATAGGTTACAAATTTCTGTGTGATTGTGGTTCTATACAAGGGAATAGGAATTTCCTGTCTTGCTGTTCTTCGGGTATGATGATAGTGTATTTCTGGGGGTGATGTACAGTTTTTTGTCCAGATAAGGCATTGATAGCAATATAACTGTTTAAGATCTATTACTCCTGATTCATTATAGAGTTGCTCAGTTCCATACCTCCTGTTTTATTAAACAATATTTTCAGTAAGTATTTTGAGTAACTTCTAAGCAGTGAAGGGAAGTTCTAAAGTCCCACCCCAGACTACAATGCAGTAGCGGATTATGGACTCAGCCAAGGCATCGTACACCATTATTTTATTTTTTTGTTCAGAATGTTTTTAACTGGTAAAATTTAAATATCAATTTGCGGAGTCTCGTTGTAGTATGATTGATGTGTTCATTCCAACGAATGTGTTGATCAATCATCACACCTAGGTACTTAATACTTTTAATTTTTTTATGGTTGAACAGGCGCAGTTGGGGTCATCTGAACAGACGGTTCCATGTAGTCGGATATTTAGATTTGTGGGTTGATCTCTTATTGTGGACGAAAGGTGATGAATTTAGTTTTTCGATGTTTAAACTAAGCATACTTTCATTAAGCCAGCTGTATATCTTTTTGAGTCCATGTTCAGCCTTTTATATGTTTCATCCCATTTTATCCCCATGAATACAATGCAGTATCATCCGCATAAGAGATGAGTTTTCCTTCTATATGTTTCAAATCGTACAAGCTGTTTATGTAAAGTAGAAGAAATTGGACCCAATACCGTCCCTGTGGTACACCCATGGTTACCGGTAGAGGGTCGCTTAACGTATTATTGATTTTAGTAATTTGTATGCGGTCTGTTAAGTAATTCTTTATTATATCCAGGGAAGGCCTCTTATGCCAGAGCTTTCTAGTCTCTGGAACAGGATGTTATGGTTTTACAGTATCGAATGCCTTGGCCAAGTCAAAAATACCGTTATGCACTTCTGTTTATTTTCAAAGCAGTTGTGAAGTGTTTTTGTTAATTCGAAGACTGCTTTTCCGTGGAACAATTCTCTCTGAATCCAAATTGTGATGTTGATAGAATATAATTTTTTTCACAATAACTCATGATTCTGTTTTTTAAACATTTCTCAAAGATTTTGTGAAGTTGTTTATCACAGTTATTGGTCTGTAGTTGTTCGTTAACTTTTTGTTCCCAGATTTGAATATTGGGGTAGTTAATGATTCTTTGAAAGCAGAAGGAACTATCCTCTTTTTTAGTATTAAATTTAAAATATGACATAAAGGGTCTACTAAATACAGGTGATATTTTTTATTAGCTCTACTGATATTTTATCTGGACCAGGTGCGGTATTATTTTTTAGTTCTGATATAATTTTTATTAATTCATTTTTTGATATAGGTCGAAGGAATATTGCATCTCGAGTATTTTTGGTCGGTGTGTTACAGCGCTCAGGAAGAGTAGATGATTGTTTGATTTTTTTTGCCATTTTTGTACCAATACTGCTGAAAAATTTATTAAACTGATTAGCGACTTCTTTATCCGAAGTAATTTTTTGATTTTCCTCATCAATGATAATGAAGTCCGAGGTTTTTGCCGTTTTCACTTGTTATTTCATTAATGTTTTCCAAAGTTTTTGATATTTTTTGGCAGTTTTCAATTTTTGTTTTATAGTATTCTTGTTTAGTTGTCCTGATCAGATTGTTCAGAAAATTTCTATAATTTTTATATTCTTGGCTATTTTCCTCGTTGTAGTGTCTATTCAAATTTTTTTTTAGAAGGTCTCTACTTCGGATAGAGTTTAATAGCCCTTGAGTCATCCATGGTTTTAATTTTGTATTATATTTGGTATTTTTTACTGTTTTAACCTGCGTGCTTAATTGCAGAAATTCACTAATTTTTTTGCTGAAAACCATGTAGGCAGCTTCTGGTTCCTGAGATTCAAATGTAGAGTGCCATTTTTCATTAATGAATAGATTCGACAATTTTTTTTGATTTATATTAATGATTTCTTTTGTGATTTTTGTATTATTTTTTTTATCGCATTTGAGAGGGATGGATAAGAGCACTGTATAATGATCCGTTAAATTTGTTTTGAAAATGTAAGAATTCAGTTTATTAATACTGATTCTAGCTTTATTGGAGATTTTTACAAATATATGATCTATAATGGAAGAAGATCCATGAGATTCCCTCGTGGGTTCCGTTATATAGGAAAAATACCCTAATTCTGCCATCAGGCATATATACCTATTAACAAGTAGGGAATCAGTATCTAGTAAGTTGATATTTATGTCCCCTATCAATACACTATAATCTACTGTTGGAAGTGTTTTTAGGTAATTCTCAATATCTTGTAAAAAAGTATCTACATTTGTTGAAGGTGGTCTGTATGTAGCAATTATGGAATATGAATTGTTACCGAGATTAAAATTCATTTTGATCAGTTTTATTTCCGTTAAATTTATAATCGTTACCTCGGCAGAAATTTCACATCTCACAAAAACCACAACCCCATCGTTTTGGTTGAATTGCGAATCATTATAATATATATTGAACCCTGGTATTGTGAAAGCGTCCAAATCATCCAAAACCCATGATTCAGATAGTACTAGTATATCAATGTTATTATGATGGAATTCTTCAATATAGAGTAGAAGTTCGTCAAAATTTTTTCTTATGCTTCTTATATTGAAGTGAAAAATGTTGAGATTTTTGTTAGATATCAGAGATAAGTTGTCTACTATATTTTCACAGATATTTGTTTTCCTCTCCTCATAGTTCTCTAAAGAATCCAAAAAGTTTAACATATTGGTACGCTAAAAAATTAGAGTGAGTTTCTTCAAAAGGATAAGACTAAATAACAATAAAAGTCTATATAAATAGAAAATGAAAAGGATATATAGTGCATCTTGCCGCTCCTGTATAGTTGTATCAATATATACTAAAAAAGAAACAAGAAAAGATCCAAAGACAGAAGCAAAAAAAAAACAGAATAAAACGTGTGATTAACCTTCACTAACTAATCATGAAAATGTGAATTCTTTTAATATTCATTGTACATACTGCTGAATGTCTTGCAAGGATGAAATCTTCACGTTGGAATCGTTGATTTTGATAAAAATCTGGCCCTTGAAGGTCCATATTTTTTTGCCTGGTAGTGATGTTTTTGCTGTCTTTAGGAGGGTTCTTCGTTCTCGAGTTAAGTCTTCTGTGATGAATATGGATTTATTTTTCAGGTTTTTCAGATTTTTAAATAGCTTGACTTTATCCAGAAGATCTCTAAACTTCATTATAATTGGTCTAGGTTTCTTCTCATTATTGGACGGGTGCCCCACTCTGAAGCAGCTTGATATATCTCCCTCTTGAAGAATTATTACAGAATTTTTGGAAAGATTTTCAAGTATAACTTCCTTCGTTTTTTCATTTATCATCTCAGGTACCCCGTATATACAAACGTTGTTAGATTTATTTTGTTGCTGGATGGAGTCAAGTTTTTGCTCAATAAGTATCATTCTTTCATTCTGACTTTTTATCTCTTCGGTGATAGCTTTTAGTTTTTGTTCTATTTTGTCAGATAACGTTTTTGTCAATTGGCCTATGAAGTCGTCGTCTTGGAATAATTCCTTAACAGAATCTTTTATTATATTGATCATGTCTAATTTGCTTCTTGTGCTCATTTTATGATTAGAATATTAGGAATATGGCCTAGGGAATATCGGGCATCAATATTGTGAACTTACGGGCAGAGTTTCACTACTTCACACAGGTCGGATTTATTAATTTCAGGAGCGGTTGAGAATGCGACTACACTTTGTGAGACATCGAACTGAACTGGGAAGTGAATGAACAAATGAGCGTTTGACATCAGTTCGGCTCATCGATACTCAACCTGAAAGTCATAACATTCCATGTGCCTGAAAGTGGAGGTTTCTGAGATAATTGAGAAAAACTGAAGATATGTCCTTAGTAGAGACATAATTTCCTTTGTGCAATAATCGCATAATTCTAATTTCTTACAACATATCGGAATATGTGTCAACCTCCTGAACATTTCTTAATGTTGGGAGAATCGGAAACATAGTACGGCTGAGTCAGAATATTATTTGATCAAATCGATGTCGTGGATTACTGATATGTACCTTCTTTCTTGCATATGATTGTTTTGACAGTCAATGAAAACAAACCCAACCTCAATCATAATACTCCACTTAGATAGAGTTAAGTCTGAAATATTTTTTGCGAAAAACTGAAGATTTGTTGAAGTTTATGTTCGAGTATCATTATCGAAGCCATTTCTGATTGAATTATCTAGGGAAATATTATCCAATCAACATGTTTTTGATGAAGAAAAACAATTATTGTGTATTAATATCCACTTAAATGATTCTTTCGACTAGTTGCAAAGTCGAGCCTTTCATGCTAGTTTGTGGTAGGCTGTTCAGTACACGCCTAAACATACACACATCAACTTCAGTGCCAATCCATATTTTCGTTGGAAAATTCTCAAAACGGAATATGTCTCACTTACTATGGAAACGCCCCCGTATCTTCCGTAATTATTGCAGTAGAATTGTGTAATTTTAACGATCGTTAGATATACCGAGTTTTTGTTGTTTCGAACAATCGAATGAATTATACATCACCTGAAGATGGCAAATGTGAATTTGCCGAAACGTCGTGGAATCGGACCTTTTAAAAACCAAGAATACAGAACGCGGACGGAACCCGATAAACTATCTCAACACATGATACCCGCGAAAATATCGAAGAAACATATATATATATATATATATATATATATATATATATATATATATATATATATATATATATATATTGTTATGATGGAATAATTATTTGATTTTGAATTTGTATATTTTTGAGAATTCCATCTCATGGGTTATAATTTCTGAGTCATAACAAATAACAAAAACAAAAATTCCGGCTATGTTATGTTACCTTTCTCTTTTTCAACCTCTTTTACCTTATCCCAGCTCAGTCCGGTACGCCTTTGAACATGAATCACTCCTTCTCAGTAGCCGGTTCCTGTAATCGGTGTTGCCTACTATGGCACTGACGATTCGATAAGAAAAGCTGTTCAGTGGAGAAGAGTGAGGTTAGAAATTGAAAAATAAACACCAGTTTGCAGAGAATAATCAACTTTGTTGGTTTTCATTCAAATCAAAACTCATAAATACCCTACTCTGCGATAGCTACCTTATATTAGCAAAACAATGATATAAAATAGTGCAGTTTGGATTTTTGTGACTATGAAAGATTGATGAAGAAAGTTTAAACTTATTATCAGTCTTTTTGCATGGAATTTCATGAAAGTTCTACCCAAAACAAAGTAACCAGTGTTTAGGCACTCAAAAGTTATTGGTTCAATGTGAAAGTTGCACTTTGATGAGTTCGGATATTAGTATACCTTGTTGCTGCCTTTCTATTGAACTTTCCAGTCCGGTGGACGTATTTCTGGGATCTCAATGACAGCTTACATGCCTCGCTTACAACTCGCTCACTTGTCTGGAACACCGTAGAAAAGTTGGCGATTTGTCTCTATTTTATAGATATTTTCATGGGCGATGCTCTTCTGAAATATCAACAATCGTTCCTGCTTTGGCAGTCTCTTCGAGATTAACCCGTCAAGTTCAGTCATCACACCCCTTCGTGGTCACTTTGGAGACCTGCAGAACATCACTTTCCAAAGACTCGTTCATCCAACGAACAGCGAGGCTTTGGAACTCATTGCCTAGGGAGGTGTTCCCCGAGGCATACAACCTCCAGAAATTTAAGAAGAACACCAACTCCTACCTTCTTTCCCTTGGTTCCCACGATGTTCTCTGAACATTACAGGATATCCCTTTTCGTGGGAACCAGAACATAAAAAAAAAAATCTTTCAAAGATTTATCCTCTAGATCAGGTAAGTGGAATTTTTGTTGACTATTTACTTCTTTAGTTCTGCTTTTCAAGAATTATTCTCGTTCGGGAATTTTTAATAACAGGTTTTCTTGTATTATCTATGATGCTTTTCATAAAATTTTCTACGTGGCTTCACCATTTGAATTTTTTTCAATCTCCCCCGAACTTGTTATACTGATTTATAGCAACACTCACAAATTTTGATTTTTCCTCAGATTTTCGAACTTGTATAACTTCCTCCCGAATTATTTGCTGTTCTAATCATTATTAATGATTTTATGAATGATATCTGATTCTAATTCTTACATACTATTTACAAATTCTTATAAAATTATAATTTTTTAATTTCTGCCATTACATTTTATTATATATCATCACTTTTCCCACACAAACTCTTTCGAATCCCATTGGTGGGCTTTCTGTTGATGTGAATTGCCATACAGGATGTCCAAACTTATTTATACATTGACCTTACTTAGTTCAATGTTTGCTATGAATTTCAATTTTGATATGGTTTGATCGTGGATTCTTGTTAGATGTTTTGTTGGATATATATTTTGATACCAGAACTACTTCAGGAATGCCCTCTTTATACATATGTATCGACTAGAGCATAGTATAAGGTTCCATAGTAGTGAAAAAGGTAAAGAAATTTGTAAAATAACATAGCATTAACGATGATAATAAAATAACTAATAATAATATAATTGTTTTTTTTATATATATATATATATATATTATGGAACAAATTCGATATTTCGCAAGCAAAATACTTATGACAAAAATCCTGAAAGTATTCGATTTTTGTTTTTAAATGCCGATTTTTTAATATATATTCTAAAGCGGTTATGTCACTGGTTATGTCAATCGGTAATTTTTTTGATACTTGTGATACTTCATATGAAAGGTCTTTTAATACTGCATTCAATGATAATAAATAATTTGATTTGTTTGTACAGGGTGAACAAAAATAAATATTTTATTTCAGTAAGAGAATGACTTTACATCCAACAAAATACAACATTTAAATAAAATATGAATTTACGTTCACCCTTTATAAAAAAATCAAATTATTTATTATCATTGAATGCAGTATTGAAAGACCTTTCAGATGAAGTATAAGAGAATAACTTTATATCCAACAAAATACAACATTTAAATAAAATATAAATTTTTGTCCACCCTGCATAAACGAATCAAATTATTTATTATCATTGAATGCAGTATTGAAAGATTTTTCAGATAAAGTATCACAAGACATCTATTTTAATTTCACGTCACGAAAAAAACCAGTGACATAACCTCTTTAGGATATACATTCAAAAATCAGCATTTAAAAACAAAAATCAACCTCTTTCAGGATTTTTGTCAAAAGTACATTGCTTGTGACATATCGAATTTGTTCCATAATTTAGACGAGCACTGTATATATGAAAATATTATAAATGATCATTTTGAAATTTTTCTGACATAACAAACTCTTCTGGTAATAGAGATGTCGAACTTGAGCAAACGTCTCATTTTGGAATTTTTAAACAATTCAAAAAATAATATTTTCCATGTTTTTTTTCCCAAGAAAATTGCAATGAAAAATAAAGTAATCAGAGGTGAATAATTGTTTAAGAAAAAACATTTTCTCGTGATTATATATATTTTTATTGATTAATTCTTTCTTCATACAGAGTTCATCAATTCTGTATTATGTTGATTTGTTCAAAAAATATAAACAGGATGTTCATAAAATCAGATGTGGAATCATCTACGACTGAAAGATATTATGATTGTAGAAATTATGTTTTTTAACAAACATCATAAATGAATGCGGTTTTTGACATTGATAGCTCAATATAATACTAATTGCTTATCGACACTCGACTTCAAAAAATATATTTTTATCATCAAGTCATTGAAAAAAGTGCTCAAACGTTGGAAATCTTACCTTTGTTGGGGATCCGTCAATGCATATCTTATATTAAGTTAATTGTATAATATAGGAATAAATAGGCTAGCAACTCTCTCCATACTAGTTTGTACACGCTTCCTCGCCATCTGAAAACAAAATAAAAACAGACTCAGTGAAAATAGTTTTGATCAGATGTATAAAAAAAAGACTGAAATGTATGACTCAATTCATGTTTTTGGAATACAATCTTTACATGAATGTTGGAACACAGAGAAAAATCATAAAAAGCACAAATCACTGAAACAAATTCATTGATTTATGATATGCATGATGAAAAAATCCCACTGGCATTGTTTCGTTCTTTTACATAAAGAAAACATGTACATTTGCCATTTATTCAGATACTTTGCTTTTTTGGAAATACTGAATGAACTCGTTCTACATTCCGATCTCAACGAAAGTGTTGAAAAATGAAGCATAACTCCAATTCATTTTACTTTCTCAGTAAAAATCCGAGAATTTCATCCTCCACATACAAATTGCTTCATTAATATGTAAACCATCTTTCACCCAATTGACATTCCATATATGTGGAATTCTAGGTTTCTCATGCCAATTTCTGATTTAAAAAAGAAATTGGCTGAAGAATGCATTAGAATTGGAAATCTGGTCATTCTGTAAAATACAACACCTGAGGAAACAATGTTGAAGTTATCATTTTCATGAGAGTTAATTAGATATAATAATAATGATAATAAGAATTGTTACTTTAATACTGATATGGAATTCACAGGTTGTAGACCGAATCATTTGCTGCATTATAACCAACATATTCTTAAAACACATCAATACATTGTCCGAGAATTCAAATAAAAGAATATTACTAGTGCGGAAATGTTCAGCTTTATAAACGTAAAAATAATTATGTCTTTTCACATTCAGAAAAAAATTGAGTTTTTGTTGGGACACATGGTACCATAGTGCTGTTGTGGTGATGTAACTCTCGAAGTGAGGATGAAATACGGAAAAAATTGTCTGTTTATTTGTCCTCCAAAGGAATTTGCGTGTCTGTAAGAAATTAATTGATACGTTGAATTACGTTGTCTGAATTACGTCTCTCAATTTATCTTGTGATTTAATGTCCGGTTGCAGTGAATATTCTATTACTACGAATCCTGAATCAACAACAACGTAAAACTCATATGTTTGAGTTTTGTTTAGAGATATGATGGCAAAACAAAACAGCTGCGATCGATAATACCCAATGGCATTTCCAGGAAATTTGTCTATATCCCTGCTAGCCCCTCATAAGAATCAAGAGGATGTGATTATACGAACTTGCTACATAGATTTGATTTCATATCTTTAGAAAAACGCAGACATCAAGCATCCATTATGTTCTTGCACAAGCTATTGATAGGTGAAGTGGACTCACCAGCACTATTATCTCAAATTGATTTCCATGTGCCGAGATCGGAGTCTAGGTCAAATACCACCTTCAAGTGTAAAAGATCTCAAACAAATATTATGTCTAAAGCTCCGATCAATGTGTTGTAATGCAAATAAACTATCAAATATATGTGATATTTTTAACTACAGTAAGTCGGAATTAAATAATAAATCTCGAGCATACTTAAAGTGATTTAGGATTAAACCATGCATGTACTATTTTGTGTCTCATACCTTATGTTTATTCTTTGCACTGTTCCTCGCAAATGTCCTTGTATTTTTTGTTAGATACTAATACTATCTTGTGAATTATTATCTATAATATTTAATTGCCTTGTAAATGGTTTCTGTTGGGCAATAAGTGCTTTATTTATTTGATCATTTATAAGAACTGCTCTAGATTTCAAGTTTCATATTCATCGACTTTTCGAGAGCTTTCGATTGTGTGCATCATAAGCTTCTATTTATAAAAATGGAGCGATATGGTATTAGAGAGATTGCTTTGAAGTCATATGCGGATGACACGAACTTCCTGATCATGGATTGAAATACGTTAGCCCTAGCAGATAATACAGAGGCTGTATACGAAAGGATAATTACATGGGCAAACAAGAACCACCTGGAATTAAATGTATGTATAAAAATTTTTCTGGATTTATTGCTAGAGTAACCGGGGAGCAGAAAAAAAATAATTTCCGTACTCCTATTCCATCGTGCTTCTTGCCATTCGAAGGGAAATTGTTTTTTCTACGGGGAAATGGAATTTTGCATCGATAACCGCGTCCCTGATTTATTTACGATTTTTCGAAGAGAAGCAGCATGATAGAACGCATTTTTGATGACGTCCCTATGGATGTTGACGATCTAAAAACGAAATGAGAAAGAGGCTTTCCTCCGGAAGATAACTTTTTCTGACGTAAAAATCTCCGCTGAATCCAAAAAAGTGACCATGTCGTCGATTGCTCTATTTTTTACCGTTCCCGAGTTGGGAAAAAAAATCCGAACATCCAGAAAAATTACCGGAAATGACTTTTTTTCTGAAAAAAATATCCAAAATCGTTTTTCTCATAGTTTTTTGCATACGTTTTCAGAATTTCATACCGATCGCTCTGTCCCTGATTCTTCCAACAGAAGTCTGCACCGGTGCCTCAGCAAAAACCACTTTTTTCACTGGAGCGGGATTATGTTTGAAAATATTTCTGGATTCATCGCTAGAGTAACCGGGGTACAAAATGTGATTATTGGAAATTCTCAAATTCAGCTGCCTGCGACGTAATAAATATTATTTGGAGAGATTGACCATATAAGATGAAGAATCTGTGGTTAAAAGAAGATCAATTTGGTTGAAAGCTTGCTGAAAGTCCGTTTAGATTATGCCAATGTAACTAAGGGACATCTACTCAAACCACTTCATTCTGAAATATTTGGATTATATTCAGATTTGTTTTACCAAATTGTATGCCGCACTAGGGTCCAGACAAGTTCCACCATTTGTTTGATTTGTTGCAATTTTCTGTTCAACAACCAGTATAATTTTCTTTATTTCATTATCAAGTCCCCATGTTTGTACTTTGATATAATCCTTATTTAATTTTTTTTCACATCCCAATAATTTGCTTTATTTACGCAGGGTAAAATGTTGGTATAGTATATAAATACCAAGGGCTGATATTCTATGAATCTATCTAAAATTCACATAAACCAACTAAGTTTCATTTAAGTTGATTCTTCATCCATTACCAACAGTTGCAATAAACTGACTGAGGGTTCTGGATTCGTGGAATGTTGGAGGTACACAATATGTGAGGGACCGGACCCAAAATGCAACCTTGCGGCACTCCTGCTATGATATCTCTGGAAGTGTGATATTTATCCTTTTCTTTGACTTCCAAATATACTGTTAGTCATATAGAATTTCGAAACAACGTGTTATTGTTTTGGCAGAATTTTATCTGTTCCAGAATTATATTATATTATTCTATATAATATGGGATGAGTTGTTGAAAAATGCCTAAATATCATTGTTATAATTATTTCAGTATGATAAATTAGGTTCAATGAGTTTGAAAGTTATTGACTATTGATTAAGTTGATATATTGAATTGAAAATTATATGATTTAAAACAATTTGCAACACTATCAGTTGATTGAAATTTGCCTGTAGGCAAATTTAAAACTTGGTTCGCCTTTTTCCAGCACTGTACATGTTTAAGCAAAAAATTAGGTTGATAAAATAGCAGTGTTTCTACTTATACTAAAAGGACATTTTCAGCAATGAAACAGGGCATTTGATTCTCGCAGGCAGTTGATTTATTCTTCAGTTCATGACATGCATTGATGATGTCATCTGAGATTACTGCATTTATATAAATTGTATCATAACTATCAGATGGTATTCCTATCATTCAGCTTTGGGAATAATATACACTATAGATAGTATAATGAAGAAATAGAAATAGATCTGGGGGGAGAAAATATAGCAAGGTACATTCGACTGGGCGGGACAGAAGAATTGGTGATAAGAATTACGCAATGAATATTTCTATAGCCAAGAGATAGAGGCCGACAAAGAAATACTCTGCAAAACCAAATAGAAGAAAACAAACGAAACAACGCACTAGAAATCAAAAATCTTAAATAGAAAATGGATAATGATAACGAATGCAGCCAGGACCAAAAAGAAGTTACAGAGAGATACAGGAAGTTGCCTACTAAAACAATTTGATTTTGATGCGTAACAAGAATTGAACGGCTCAATGATCATATAATTCACCATTTTTGATACACAAGGTATGTATGTAAGGGAAAATATTAGAATATACAGGTAAAGGAAAAAAGACAAGAATAAAAACATTCACATTTACAAGCACAAGGGCAAAATATTGAATGTTGCGGAACAATGCAATATACAACTGAGAATAAAATTATGAACCAAGGTTGTCAGTTAGGAATTCTTGGTGACTATCTATGAGGAAGGTTTTAATTCTACCAAGGAAAATTTTATCACTTCTTACTCGTTTGACTCCATTTGGTAACTTATTATAGCATTGTACTGGGGGGAGTTTTTGAAATTTGACATCCTGTGTTGCGCTTTTCGCAAAAGATAACTTCGTGTATTATGCTCCTATTCAGATCCAGTTTCCGCAAATGAATCCATGTTTTGCTTCGCGAAAATTATACATTTGAATATGTATATGGAAGGTGCTGAGTTTTTTTTTCTATGAAAATAGGCAGACATCTCTGGCGAAAATCCATGTTGAACATGAACCTTATTATACGTTTCTGACCTATAAAAACTCTTGAAAAATTTCTTGCTCTACCCCAAGACACTAATATGTGAGTAGAGCATAGCATAATATATACTGAGTAGGCCAGGCTCATTCAGGCTGGGTTTCATCTGTCTTAGAGCATAATATGCTTTATTTAATTGCGCACAAGTATGGTCTACTTGCTTTTCTCAATCAAAATTAGCATCTAGGTAGGTTCCTAGGAATTTAAATCGTCATCAGTGTAAGTCTCAGCTGAGTTATTATTTCTTTCATGAAATTTGACAGAAATTGATTTTGAGGTATTTAGTATGAGCTTATTTCTTTGACACCATGCACGGAACTGATCGATAACGTTTTGAGAATTTCTGAGGAGTTGTTCTATATTTTGGCCAGATAATGTTATGGTAGTGTCATCAGCAAACATTGCTACATGGCCTTCCATAATGTATTGCGGTAAGTCATTCACATATAAGAGGAATGACAAAGGTCCTAGGACAGAGCCCTGGGGCACACCCAGTTTGACAATTCTTGCCTCAGAGGTAAGACCATTACAAGATACTACCATTCCTCTATTAGTCATGTAGGACTCAATCCAGTTTATAAAGTTACATGGAATACCATAATTAGACAGTTTTCCAACTAGGAATTCAGAGCACACTTTTGATAAGTAAAAGAATAATGAAAGGACATATTTGTTGCTACCGATCTCAGTGTATAAATGACTCAGTAGGTGGTAAGAAGCTGTTTGAATTGATTTGTGTTTGCTGTATCCGTGCTGAAATTGACACAACAGATTATTATTTTCCAAGTGATCTGAAATTCTGGCAGCAACAACTTTTTCAAAAAGTTTGGATATGGAACAGAGCAAGGAAATTTGGCTGTAGCTGTCTATTTCTTTGGGGTTTCCATTCTTGTGAACAGGGTAAACAACTGCTTTTTTTAGGATATCTGGAAAGTAACCCAGTGTTAGAGATTCGTTCATGAGATAAGTTGGTGGTTGGATAATGGTCGGGATTATTTCTTTTATTATAATAATTGATAGTTCGTCGAAGCCTGCAGATTTTTCATTTTTCATTTTAGTAGGGTTATTGCTATCTCATGTTCAGTAATAGGTTGAGTTTGGAACGGTTTAGTTATATTGGGATTTTTTGTTACGGTACATTGGAGAGTGATTTGATATAGTAGTTTCTGCTACATTGGAAAAGTAGTCGGCAAACAATTCAGGCGCTTCATTCGGCTGGGTTATGAGACCCTCTTGTTCGAGAGATATTGGATTTTAAATTTGTTTTTATTTTTTCCCAGTTCATTGTTGATAATCCTCCATGTCTCTTTAGTTTTGTTTTCTGATTTATGTATTTTAGTGCTTAAAAATATTTTTTTTGCCAACTCTTCCTTGTGGTTATGCTCGCGTAATCTAGCTTTATAACTATCTGTCGAATGAGGTTCAGTATTCGGGGAGTTAGAAAGGAACCAAAACATTTCTCTCAAATTTCTACCTTCGTCAATTATCTCTTGAGATATCCAACCCCTTGAATTGTTTTTGGGATAAGTTCTTTTATAAGGACAGGATACATCAAAACACCAGACATATTGTCAATCATCAAATAAATAAACATGTGAATTTAAACCGCACGTTACACATGAGCTGGGGTCAAACACCTCATTTATTACAAATAATCCTAATTGCCAAATTGTGTTTCCCAATTAATTTCCTATTGCGCGAACACCATTGCCAAACGACCAGTCTGTGACTTTTCGCAACTAATATATATCGACACACGAAACGATTATCGATTTGGCAAAAGTTCTGGCCAACTGTATTGGTGCGATGAATATTTAAAATTCACCAAGCTTGCATCGTAGGAATGTTTGTCTACAACATTGTTCGAGCATGTTACACATAGATATGATGCGATCAGCAATACTTTATGCATTAATGAATATTTTTTTCCGAGAATATGAGTCAGGGAGTCGGTCTGGGAATCATCGTGATCAAAGTAGCCACAGATGGCATAACATACCACTTACTTGTATCACCATTGTCCTTTGGTCGTAGAACTTGTCATTATGTAACTCACACATATGTTTGTGGTATTATTAATGAGTTTCATGAATGCAGGGTCGTTTCAGCCCATAGAGAATTCGTGAAAATAACCAGAGACTCCGGGCTCCTTTTATAGGGGGCGCCTAATTTATTTATTTATTTATTTATTGATACACTGTTCTACAGGTTACACCCAACTACAGAACGGGAATATAAGTTACAAATACAGTACAATACAAAATAACAAATTAACGAAGTAATAAAACATACCGAGATTAACTAAAGTAATAGGATTCAATCGCAGAGATTGAACAGTCAAAAATATCAATCTGACAACTTGCAGAATTACAATTGACACACATGTTGTGCAGCGGTGAGTATTTCAAGATATCTGTTCGTGGTGTTGGTAAATAAAACGTGTTGTCTACTCTAGACGATGGTCTAGGTACAATGAAATTGAGTTTTTGCAGAATATGTGGGTCAATAATTAGGTCGTTGACGAGTTTGAACAGGAAAATTGTGGAATGACAATCACGACGGCAGCTTAGGCTGTCCATAGCGTCTAGCCAACAGTGCATCATGGAGGAAGCCAATTGGTGGATATATGTTGTCGTTTCATAGGAGAGAAGTTTAAGAAAGCGCCGCTGAACCGATTCAACCCTCTCTATATATAACTGATGATGAGGGTTCCAGATTTTAGATGCATATTCTAATTTTGATCTGACGAAGGCAAAGTATTAGGTTCTCGATGTAGATGGGTCGGATAAATCTTTAGAGATACGCGCAATGAATACATACATTCTGTTTGCAGCAGACATAGTGTCTTCAATATGAGGGGCAAAAGATAATTTCGTGTCGAAAATAACAGCAAGATCGGTGTATGTGACAGGCCGTTGGAGGGGAATGTCGTTGATTGAATATTGATATAAAAGTGGCTGATTTCTCAAATTGAATGTCATTACATTACATTTACTTGCATTAAGAGGAAGCTCATTACGGAAGCTCAATGCGTTTCAGGTTAAGGGACAATTGAAGACAGTCTTCTATCCCATAATAATTTTAGGTTATCCGCGAATATTAAGCAGTTGAGGCCAATGACCTGGGACCCATATGAGGCTGACTTTGCTTGTTTTCGATAAACTTTCTATGGCTTTTCTGCACTCGGACACCAGTTTGGATACAATCCTATTCAATAATAATAATAAATATACTTTATCGTCCGAAGATAAAATCTTGTTGACAAAGCTTCAGATACATTTATAAATGAAATATATAAAATATTGGACAAAACTGCACGTTCATAAAATAAATAAGTAAGTAAAACAATCAGAACAATTATTCTATTGTCAGATTATCGTCAAAAATTCTTGTGAAATATAATACGGTCTTGTACTCAGTAGTCTTTTTATATTTTTCCTAAAACTCTATATTTCTACATAAGAATGTTTAACTTCGATTGGCAAATTATTATACATCTCAACTCCATTATAAATAAATGAATCTTTGATTAGAGAGGACAAAGATAGGGGTAATTTCAAATTATTTCTAGAGCTTTGTCGTGTGCAATAATGAGAAGAAATTATTTCAAATTTCAGAATATGTTTCCTTACAAGACAGACGGTGTCCAAGATGAAAACAGCAACGACGGTCAGTATCTTCTTATTTATGAAATTTTGCCTGCATGAATCACGTGGTCCAATTTTACAAATATTTCTAATTGCTCTTTTTCGTATTTTGAGGACCGAGTCAAGTGAATTTAAGCTACATACTCTCCAGAGGGGTATACCATACCCCAAATGAGATTCAATCAAAGCCTAATATGCAGTTTCAGCAGTAGATACTCCAAGCTCTCTATAAATTACTCTAACTGCTTGGCATCCGGCAGAATTTTTTTTTTCAATTGTTTCATGTGTATATCGAACTTCAATTTCTTATCTATATTCGAACCCAGAAATCTGATACAATCCTTATTCTCGATGATATCATTTTCTAGGTTACATAGAAGAGTACATCTAAAGGAGATTATATTAGTTTTTGTGATATTAAATAATAAAAGGTTTGAATCACACCAGGACTTGACAATTTTTATTCTCGAGTTTTTTTTTTTCGTTTAGATCTTCAACGGTCTTGCCCCTCCAGCTAATAGTAGTATCGTCTGCAAATAATGTTAGTTCACCAAAAATGTTAAGAGTGGATAGATATTTACAAGCTGACCAACTTCTAGCACTGTTTACAAGTTCTGGAACATGTAATAGGATGAGTGTAACTTTGAAATAGACCTCACAGTGTACACCCAGTTGACGTGTTCATCCAAGTAAATTCCGAACAATTTAACTGTATCAGTATCGGTCAAGACTGCATTATTGAAATCTAGTTGTAATTCAACTGATGGCTGTTTTATAATAACAAAAAATTGAACCGACAAAAAATCAATGAAAAAAAAAAATTAAATAAACCCTCTTAGTCTCAATGATAATTGAGCTCCTAAACTAATGTGAGTAACTAATTTTTAGTCGGCGCCAAACAAACAATTATCGAAGATCGTTATATCACTTTGAAGAAGTAATCAAAATGCCGCTGTATATCTCGCTGCCATCATTGTACGCTTTACCTAATTCAATTGCTTTTTCAATTTTTTGTGGCTGAAATCTACTAATTACCACCTACTTAATTCTTGATTACTTCCAAAATACATACTTACCTAGCTTACTTCAATTTTTAACTATTAAATAATATGATTATCTATTTTAACTTTTTATTGTAATATAATATAAATTATTTTTGAAAGTTCTGGTTGTTGTTTATCACTTAACCTCCTTTCTTGAATGTTATTATTGTGACGGATGTAGGAGGATCTGTCAATGTCAACTACATGTGTGTGCCAATGTTCACAAGTGAAAACTCAATCATCCCCTATTTTTCTACCCGTAGAGGTGAATCATCTCATTCCAAATTGAAAACTGATCAACTATGAGGTTTACCCTATCTAATTTTTATTTCGTCGGTTAAAAAAGTTGCAAGAGGCGACCAGTTATTTCTCGTTTTCTTGTTTTAATATTAATGTATTTGTCGATGACTTTACGATGGATATATCGTCCGCATACGCAACGAAAACTGAGTGGAGTATATTTGCTTCAAATCTATTGATGTATAGCAGAACGAGAATCGTTCCCAGTATGGACCCCTGAGGAACACCCATATATACCGATCCTATTTCTGATGTCACTAGTGAAATCGAATCATTATGTTCAAATTTCAAAGCAACGCATTGACTTCGATTTTCAAAAAAGTTTTCAACCAGTTATGAGGCTTTCCTCTAAATCGGTAAGATTCTATAATATCTAGTAGTTTCAGATGATTAACGCAGTCAAAAGCCTTGCTTAAGTCACATAAAGCTCCTTCAATGTCAATAAGACCCCCATTGCGTACTGTCCACTAGCCAGTACTCTCTATATCATTTATACAAGGTGGTGGAGAGATGTGTTCATGGACTTTCCTGCTGAATTGATCATCAGTAGTAATAATATGGAAGTTTATTTATTTATATGTAACGAATTATTACTAAAAACCGAACAAAAATGGAGCAAATATCACAATCCTGCGAGAATCTGGAACAATAGGTGCTATGTTTGAAGGTTGTAGACGATGTGATTACTTGATTACTCTCGTTTCGGAAGTCCATCGTCTCAATGGATGGAAAGAAAACTTATTTTCCACAATGGAGTATGGAGTAGATGGATTTTGGTAGAGATTTGTTGGACTCAACCACGGTTTTTACAACTTGAATTATGACTTTGGATTTGTGATTACTTCAAAGTAAAACAATTTGTGTCGGGAATGAGTATATTTGTACTTCTTGGAGACATTTTGCCTCACTACTGAGTACAATTTTTCCATAATATTAGTTGGGCGAGTTACAGCAATAATCTAAATAAAATGGAGAGGATACGTGCCTGCGAATCAAATCAATGAGCTATATCTTTGATCTCGGGTATAAAATTGAAGAAAGCTCTCAGACGACTCGTTGAATAGGAAAACGGTAACATGAATTCTAGTTTTAGAAACTAAAAAAAATCACGCACGATCATAGCTGGTCAAGAAAGTGTCGATGAGTTGGGCATTACCTCTGAAAATATTCAGGAAAATTGGGGGTTTGTTTATTACAATGTGGGATATCAGTATCTTCAGGTCCGAGTTCAAAATTATTTGTTCCAAGAAATATATAGGATTTACTGTATCATCCCATTCCAACTAACATTCAGTAATTGGCTGTGTATTCGAAATCACTGGGTCTAGTATGCAAATCAGTTAATTAATATTATTTTCTGAATGACTTTGATCCCTTTAAAAAAATGCAAGGACATCCGCATTTCCATGCTTTTTATTGATCTCAAGCGATATATGAATCTAATCTGAAGATATAAAAATTCAAATACTATTCAAATGACAATCGATATGGACTAGAAGCGTTCAATAAATGTTGAGGTCCAAGCAATAAATTTTTGATGACCATTTGATGCAAATTCCCCAAGATTTGAATCTATTCATGAACTACTTTGAAGAAGAGAGTCGTCACAGGTCAATATACTCAATTTCAAGGAAATCAGGAATTTAAAGAAAGCAATTCTATAGTATAGTTGTTACCCTTCCTATTAGTGCAAACACTGTTTCTATTGGCCGATACACATTTCATTTAGAACGGCATATGTTGCAGGTGAAAAATCACAATAGAGAGATGCATAGTGTTCCTTTTGACAGTGATATTGTAGAAGTAGAGGAAGGAAAGTAAGGTATGAGGTTTCAACCTTCGAAACAACGGATTGTTCACAACATGTACCATCAATTAATTGAAGAAAATAATGGTTCGAACATAGTGTTATACAAAGGACACATGTTTGGAAAATAAATCCATAGAAAACAATCATAACAGTTGTTTCAGGAAATTTTGTTCTTTCACCAAAGTATCGAACGAAATAATCGTTGATACGCCTAGCAGCATGCATGTTATTGTGATATTCACTTAAATGTTTTTTTTTTAAATAAACTTTATTTTATACTTGTTACAAAAAATGATATGATATATACGTGACAACTAACGGAATAGAAGTGCCGAATAGAAGTGACGCTCTTCGGTTCTTGGGATCCTCTTATAGATGCGGTGGTGCTGACTCAGAACTGCGCCTTGTTTACGGCTTCTGGAGCCCAGGTGGATGAATGCTGACTTGGCTTTGTCCTATTTGCTCTTGCAACAATGTTGCAACTGCGTTGTGGAATTACTGCGTAGAATGCCTGGATTTTTTGATATAACATGCATGACCGAAGATATAAGAAGAACAATTTATGAATTTTATTCGTCAAATACTATAGATAGATTAAGGAACAGCTAGATTTATTGGACAACTTTACATTTACGTGTTTGCTGCAAGTCATGCGTAGGTACTAATAAAAAATACAATTAAAATGATTATAACTATATAACATCGTTTACAAACAAACAGATTAAAGTGGAAAACATCATCTGCATAAAATTAGTAACACAATATGCCTACTATTGTATCAACCCTGGCAAGGTAAATTACATTAATGAAAAATCTGAGTTAAGATATTCCCCAGTGTTATAAAAACAGTTTTTCAACAAAAATTATTTTATTTTGAGTTTAAACGATTTGTGGTTGAGTGATTCAATAACTTCAGGAATATGATTGTAAAGATTTATATTCAGGGAGTTTTTCTAAGACTTTGACAATCTGTAACGAGGTTGAATGAGCAGCTCAGCATTTCTTGTATGATGATGCTGAACATCCAGATGTTTAGAAAAATGTAACATGTTCTCATGGATTTCAAGAACAGTGAAGTAGGTGAAAAGAGAAGGTAAACGTAGAAATCCCATGTCTTTAATAAGTAGTATACAGTGGGCTCTGAACTCAGCGTTCCCCATTATTCTCAGAGCCTTTTTTTGTTGCCTTAATATTTTGATGGAATGTGCTGAATTCCCCCATAGAATTATGCCGTAATTTATGAGAGAGTGGAAGTATGCACTTTTTAAGGATTCGAGGTCCACTGCTTTTTTTAATTGCCTCAGGGTGAACATGCTCTTTCCTATTCAAAACATCAATATGATTTGACCAGGATAAGTTCGCATCAAGAATTAAGCCAAGTAACTTTCCATTATTGTCCTCGATGTTAGTGTTGACCGTAGGGAATACAATTTCCTTGGTGTTCTCTTCATTTAATTTCAACTTATTTACTGTAAACCAAGGAGAAGCCAGTTTGAGTGTTTTATCTTTGTTGTCCCCTGACGTTTTCAAATGTGTGCCAGTTGACACTGAGGAAGTGTCATCTTTGAAAAGGACACATTTATTTGGTGACATAAAATTACTGAAGTCATTTACATAGATTAAAATTAACAATGGCCCCAGAACATATCCTTGAGGAACACCATATAGAACATTTCTAACGCCAGAAAATGCATCTTTCACATGAACCGGCTGGGTTCTATCTGTCAAATATGATTTTAATAATTCCAGGAGAAGTCCTCTGACTCCATAGTAATTCAGCTTATCAATAAGAGAGACCTGAGATACACAATCGAAAGCCTTGGAAAGGTCACACAGTGTGGTTGTCACGAGATCCCCTCTCTCAAGAGCCTCAACAATGCAACTCACGACTTTCAATAAATCATCATTTGTGGACTTTCCCGCTCCAAACCCATACTGACGATCGCTGAAAAAGTTGTTTATCACAAAATAACGGACCAACCTGTTCTTCAGGATGATTTCCAGAAACTTACCCAGAACCGAAATTATTGAAATAGGACGATAATTGTCTACTAGAAACCTATCTTCTTTTTCCATAATTGTAAAACTTTCGCAAATTTGAAACAGCTAGGAAAACAACTTGTAGATGTGCAGCAGTTGAAAAGGAATGTGAGTGATCTGATAATTGCATCAATGATCCCATTCATTATTTCAAAGTGTCTCTCCAAAAGAATTGTTTCTGACTTTTTTCCATCTTTGCAAAGTGAGATTGCTTCTAGAAAATGTGTTTCCCATTTCTTTCGGTCTTCCTGACGATCGCGGAAGCGTGAAATAGATTTTCGTCAAAAAAAATTTATTGAAGACCTAGTGAATGGAAAGCCTCTCTTGCGTCTATGTTACAAATGATTTCTGGTGAGTACTCTTTTTTGGAAAACATTCTTCTTTGACTCATTCATCAATATGAGTTCTTAATTAGGACTGGAATAGAAAATCAAATAACTATCTGAATGAAAATGCAAATTTTCAATTTCAGATTTTTTCTTCTGAATTAGTGTCCTTCCAGAATATATATCAGATGTAGTTCAATGTCCAGCGTGGCTTAGCCGGGAAAGTAGTTGTTTTCTGTTAGACATTCACAAAAAATTACTTCATTTTTATCGTGGATTTTTCAATTCACAGAAAAATCTTTCTATTCAATATTTAATTGAGAATGTTTCCCTTTTCAACATGAATACCCCATAAGAGGTTATCTTGAACGATGGAAGATAGTGACTGAAGTTTATCTTTCAGTCGTAGATGATTCCACATCTGATTTGATGAACATCCTGTTCATATTGTCAAACAAATCAATCTAGCATACCCCATGACAGGTTTTAATGTCAGAAAAACACTAATTCCAAAGTGTATCTCCAAAAGAATTGTGTCTAACTTTTTTCCATCTTTGCAAAGTGAGATTGCTTCTTGAAAATGTGTTTCCCATTTCTTCCGGTCTTCCTGACGATCGCGGAAGCGTGAAATAGATTTTCGTCGACAAAAATGTATTGAAGACCTAGTGAATGCGAAGCCTCTCTTGCGTCTATGTTACAAATGATTTCTGGTGAGTACTCTTTTTTGGAAAACATTCTTCTTTGACTCATTCATCAATATGAGTTCTTAATTAGGACTGGAATAGAAAATCAAATAACTATCTGAATGAAAATGCAAATTTTGAATTTCAGATTTTTTCTTTTGAGTAGGATCCTTTCAGAATATCTATCAGATGTAGTTCAATTTCCAGCGTGGCTTTAGCAGGAAAGAGTTGTTTTCTGTTAGACATTCACAAAAAATTACTTCATTTTTATCGTGGATTTTTTAATTCACAGAAAAATATTTCTATTCAATATTCAATTGAGAATGTTTCCCTTTTCAATAAATCATAGCAATCTAAACATTTAAATTTCTTCAATGACCTCACTGCCTCGATTATTTCCGAAGCCAATATGGGTGCAAGAAAAAAAGAGTCACAAGACGAAGAACTAGAACTGAGTAGGTCAACCGAAGTCTCAGTCACTTGAGGAAAGCCCGATATTCCACTTTCTGCAACATTAGAAAAAAAATTGCTGAAATTTTCAATCGGTACATCTGATATATCTTGTTCTTTTATCTTCTTGTTGAGTTCGTAATTCATTATTTGCCAGCTAGTTTTTGGCTTTCTGATTCCGAAATGTAATTATTATAAGCTGTTTTTTTACTTTATTCAACTGAATTCTGTAGTGTTTCCGATGAGCTCTGCAGGCAGGGTAACTTTCTGCAGTTATTGTACAGTCGCAAACAGTTTTCAGACTGGAGAGGTTTTCTCTGATTTCACGCAGATAGTCATTGAACCATCTAACTGGAAGTTTAATTTGTCCATGGACTTTTTTCTTGGGAAATAATGTTTTTCCGTGGTTTATTAAAATATCTAGAAAGTTGTTGGCATAATCATATATGTCACAGTTTTCTTTGTTGAATATATTCCAAGAAATATTATCCAATGAAGATTTCATCTTCAATATATTTTTTTCATTTATTTGCTTCCGCCATACTATGGTAGATGGCTTACGAAATTCAGCATTTATGATCATGAATTATCCGTAGTAGTCAGATAAACATGACGCCACCACACCCGTTTCAAGATGTTGTCTATACAGGATGAAGAGTGTGATGAAACACGTGTATCTTCATATATGGTTATGTTCATATTGAAACTATTGATCATACAAATGAGTTCGTCACGTTCAGCGGATTTGATCTAAAATTAACGTTGAAATCACAGCAAACAATAATCTTGTGATTTGAACTAGTGCATTTTACTAAAAGATTCTCGAAATTATGCAAGAAGACTTCAAAGTTACCCCTTCCAGACCTATAACACGTAATGACAATAATCTTGAGGGAAAATACCTCAATACTACAAAACTCCAACATTATCTCACTGTTCGAGTCTTTACAGTCAATTTTCCTAAATTTTAAGACAGATTTGACAAAAATAGATACACCCCCGTGTTCTCTTTTACCTCTACAAAAATGAGAAGCTAGATTGTAGTTTTGAATATTCATGAGCCTGAGGGCATCATCACTCAACCAGTGTTCAGATAAACAGATGATACCATAATTATTATTTTCTAGGTACCAACTCATACCAGATTTTCCTTCAAGTCCCATAAAACCATCAGGAAAGCATTATACTTTGCAGGATCCGTCTGTTTCGGAATCGAAAAAGGTCAATGCAATGTTTTTAGACAGCATGGTGGTGTAGTATCCACCATAGTCTTATATCGACTGAACTATCAGTTTCTACTGAGAGAAACCCCACAAAAAACTATTTGATTAGCCTGCTCGTCCTATTAACACCTATCCTCAATTCTGACTGACCCTGTATGTTGCGAAATCACGCCGGCATTAGCGAATGGGACACAAATTATGGCGATAAAAGTTGACCCCATTTCATTTTGCAGAATATATAAAATTTTGTTCCATTATGATTACCTACATTTCATATATAGTTACAACAATACCAGTATAGCCGCGGTTGTACCAGTTCAAGGCCGTTAAGAACGCTGACATCCTGTGAATGTCCACATAGGGGCCGTTAAAAGAGTCGATAATGGATAATGCTTATGCAGTCGAAGGGAACAATGACTTTGGATATTCGACTGACTTTATAAAACAGCGATTTGATGTATTATATTACGACAGAGCTGAATTACTTTCTGGGCTACTTATTAACGATCTAGTTTTGGTAAAGTATGAGACCAAATACCAAACAACAATATATTTGTCAATGAAGGAAGTGTGCCATCAATGTACACCACAATCGTATACAATTTGACTCGTGATCTGATAATATCTATAATAAAAAAAAGGGCAATTGGAAATAAAATTCCTAAAGGTAAGTACAGAAACATAAAATGTATTTGTTTTCCTTATAGGCCAGTAGAGATGACTTGATTTTCCCAAAATTTAATAATAATTACAAAAGTTTCAAAACTTCAGTAGAGTGAAGAGGACTTTCATATGATATTAAGTCTTTTTTTTTTTATGTTCTGGTTCCCACGAAAAGGGATATCCTGTAATGTTTAGAGAACATCGTGGGAACCAAGGGAAAGAAGGTAGGAGTTGGTGTTCTTCTTAAATTTCTGGAGGTTGTATTCCTCGGGGAACACCTCCCTAGGCAATGAGTACCAAAGCCTCGCTGTTCGTTGGATGAACGAGTCTTTGGAAAGTGATGTTCTGCAGGTCTCCAAAGTGACCACGCAGGGGTGTGATGACTGAACTTGACGGGTTAGTCTCGAAGAGACTGCCAAAGCAGGAACGATATACAATTTGACATCTAAATAATATCTGTAATAGCACTCAAAATACAAAAGGGTTTCTTAGCAAGATTCAGAAAACTATGTTGAATGCGTTTAGTGCAAAATTGGAAATAAAATTCCTAAAGGTAAGTACAGAAACATATAATGTAGTTGTTTTCCTAATAGGCCAGTAGAGAAAGACATGATTTTCCCAAAATTTAATAATAATTACAAAAAATTCAAAACTTCAGTAGAGTGAAGAGGACTTTCATATGATATTTAGTCTGATTTTGCAACCCTTTTTTCTGAACGGAAGATGTTGAAAATCAGGATTTAATGAACTTTTACATTATTAGCGCAGAAAAATTGGAAAAGTTCTGCAAACTTTCGAAGTTTTGAATTTGCAACCATTCAAACAAAACGGAAATGTTTGTTTTATGAAAAAAAATTGTTGTTGGTCCTAATTTTTCGATGATAATTCAAAAGTTCTGCAAACTCGAAAAAATAATCAATTTGCAACCTCTTGCGTGAAACGGAATTTTTTTTCATTGAATTGTTATTTTTTTAATCAAAATAAGTATCGGAATTATTACAAAAGTTTCAAATGATGGTTGCAAGTGGAGATGTCCTGACGTACAATGTTTTCATTGATTTGTAAACTCGTCTGCAACACGGAAATGATGGTTAAATTAAAAGAAAAATATTTTCTTATTTGTACTCTACCAAAAAAAGGGAAATTTTTGCGAATCGGGCAGACAACTCATTTTACCAATTGGTGGTGGTATTATAATTTGCACAACTATGTTACAATGCGGAACATTGGGAATAAAAAAAATATTTATTTTTGCAACACCTGTGTTATCTGATTTATGAAGATTTTGATATACCTAATAAATGGCATTCATTGTGTTACCAAGTTAACTATCGACCAAGAAGAAGCTCGTCAACGTTAGGTGAAATCATTCAATGTGGAAAGCTAACGTTTTCGTTATGAATTCAAAATATCACATTACAATTAGGAATTTGCATAAAAAATACTGTGAGTACGTTTGATGTACGATCGAGAATCTCTCGACTCATTTTCATAATTTTTTTGATTCATGAAAAAATAGAGGAATATGGAGATTTGAAAAACACTCGTATAGTTGTACATTAGTACGATTAACCTACAACTTTGTTACGTCACAATGTTTTGTTTACAGAGTAATGATTGCACATCAGTTTAGTAACATGATTTATTACCAGAATAACAAGAAGATTGACAATTGTATTTTTATGACAAATGACTATATAACTAACCAAAAACAATGCACAATAATCTTATAGTCCTGGAGCTACAACTGAAATTGAATTGCCTACCAACATGTTTTCCCCTCTTTATTTAAATTTTTTTTATAAATCAAGAAAATGATTCTTACTTTTCGATTACATTTCGGTCCTCAATTCGATTTCAATAGAAATTTTCATGCGAAACCACAATTGGAGTGGAGAGGTAAATTATAATTGTATTCAATTCAAGAAATACATACCTGTAAAAATTACATTTCATTTCACCAATTTTTATTTTTCAACAACATTCCTGTTTGATGATGAAAATTATGTACTTGCAAAATATACAATGGATAACGTTCTGATATCCTTACTCCCATAGAGCATCGATTATTTATTTTAAAATCTCGTCGATTGCTATAAAGTCATGTTGTGACAAGTGAAAATTTCAAATGAAGAATGATTGCATGTCATTTCAAATGCGATAAAAAATTAATATCTTCCAATAGTCTTCTACCAGAACTAACCAATTTTTTCTACACTTCCTATTGTTGCATTCGAGAATATTAGATAAAATGTATTTCGCTGATTAGTCGAAAACAGTGATTGCTTCTGAGATTAATAATTTCAATCAACCAGTACAAAATATAACAGATATACGCGATAGTGTAGACAAATGTCGGTCTAATTATCTTGAACATATTTGCACAATGTTTACAATCTATGGCCAAATTATAAAAAAAACAAATCATTCATACAAAAAAATCCGTTGAAAAATGACGGTTGTAAATCTCTGTGTCACGTAAAATATTAGTCGTAATTTTAATTGCAATTTGCAGAACTTTTGCAATTATGTCAGCAGTTTGCAGAGTATGAAATTTGCAGCACGAGCCGAAGGCAAGTGCTGCAATTCATATGAGTGCAAAATGGCCATTTTGTTGCGAGTTGCATACTATACTTTTTCTATGACAACATATCGTTCACGTTTAATACATGCATACATTGCAAAAACTTTGAAAGAAATAAACTGATGATATTTCATTACTCCGAATTCGCCGCTAATGGGCTTTCTATCAGAATTAAAATATAAATTGAAGAAATATGTAAATATTTTCTTTATTGCTATTTCTAATAGGTACACAGAAATAGAAGCTATAAATGTATGTATGTATCTAATTGAAGTTGAATGTGCAATTATTGAATATCATATTTGGAGAACTTGATTGCTGAATACTTAATTCTTTTCGAAATTGATAATTTGTCGACGTTGAAGTAGACGGCTTCTCGCGATTTTCCATTTCTAAATTCGTTGGTATGCCTGATGGTATGTTCTGTATTGAATTTGCAATTTCATTTGCTATGTCAAGCTTACTTTTCTTCGATTCATCAAACTGGTACTTATTTCCATCCATCAGTTTTCATTTCCTATCACCATTTGAGGAAGTACGAAGTACATGGTCTCCTTTGTGCTAATAAATTAACAAAATTATTGAAGGTTTGTTGTAAATGTAATATGTTTTTATTTTGGTTGATTTGATGATAAGCGACTGAAGAATATTTTTAATTTTGTTGTTTTTCGGAGTTTTATTATTGTTTTGTCTGTAGTTGTACATTATCCTAGATACAATAAAATGTGTTCAACTTATTATTCTTGTTTTATAAGATGTTTAATTTTGTTCTTGATATCATGAAATAAAGATTTACTTTGGAACTTTATGTTAACCAGGAACGAACTAACAGATTCTACGAATCGATTACTGTATATATTTTATTAGTGATCGATTTGCCATTCCAGTATTTTATATGATACAACCATTCATATGGAATACAAGAATGGCAAATCGATCACCTATAAAATACATACCATATCAATCATATAAAAGTAACACATTTGAAAAACCCGCCTTATCTCAATCGGTTTTACCAACTGTACTTAGTTCGGCCAGTTGCGTGCCAACTTTTACTGCAGGTTTGACAACTCTCTTTATTTTTATTATCTCTATGACCTATATCAGCCCGTGAAACCAGAAATGAACGAGGAAGAAATGTTAATAATATAAATATGGACTTGGCAACAATTCTCGAATGGGGATCTAATAACTTGGTAGAATTCAATGCAAACAAAACACAAGCATGTCTTTTCTCTAGAAAAGCCGATCTCACTGTGCCTAACATAACTTTGTCAGGAGTAACCATACCACTGAAGCCATCCATATCGATGCTTGGTATTACTATCAGCAATAACCTTTCCTGTGAAAATCACGTTAGGTCCTTTGCCAAAAGTGCATCCCAAAACTTTGGTTTTCTGTTTCGTGCCAAGGGCTATTTCACGCCCAGTCGGCTGCTTATGATCTATAAGGCACAGATCCGACCTGTCCTGGAATACTGTTCCCATATTTGGAGTGCGGCACCTAAACATATCCTGAGGCTATTGGATTCTGTCCAAAAAGGGCAATTCGTCTCGTCGGTGATGCCTCGCTTACAAACTCGCTCACTTGTCTGGAACACCGTAGAAAAGTTGGCGATTTGTCTCTATTTTATAGATATTTTCATGGGCGATGCTCTTCTGAAATATCAACAATCGTTCCTGCTTTGGCAGTCTCTTCGAGATTAACCCGTCAAGTTCAGTCATCACACCCCTTCGTGGTCACTTTGGAAACCTGCAGAACATCACTTTCCAAAGACTCGTTCATCCAACGAACAGCGAGGCTTTGGAACTCATTGCCTAGGGAGGTGTTCCCCGAGGCATACAACCTTCAGAAATTTAAGAAGAACACCAACTCCTACCTTATTTCCTAGGTTCCCACGATGTTCTCTGAACATTACAGGATATCCCTTTTCGTGGGAACCAGAACATGAAAAAAAAAAAAAAACCTAACACGAAATATTCCATTTCGCATTTGTTGCTTAGCAACTTGCCTAGCAACCGATGCAAAAATGAAATTCGGTACAAAATGTGCTTGTTTATGATTGAAGTTACGGTTATAAAATGAGCATTTATCGAGGTTGTCGTAGAAAAATGTATATTATATGAGGTTGCAAAGTACATATCCACTAAGACCGATCTTCTGTTTAGTTGCAAGAACAATAAAAAACTTTTGTAATTATTTCAATGCTTGTGTGTATTGAAAATGGGAGCATTTGATCAATAACTTTTTTTCCGTTCAGTTATCCAATTTGCAGAACTTTCGAGATTTTTTTTAACAAATTACAATGAAAAACCTAAACAAATGACAAAAAACATATTCCGTAACTTTTAAAAAATTGCAAACTTAATGCACGTTGTAAAACACCCTTACTATAGGTATGTCTAGCTTGCAGAACTTTTGCAATTTTCAGTGCAAAAATAAAGCATGAACACTTTTTTCGCAATTGAAACAATGTTTCGGTCATCGCAGACTTCTGCAAAATGTTATAGTTTGTTTTCATTAATGCACTAATATACCATTGAAGTTTGAAAACTTTTGGAATTATTGTTAATTGATTGCCTATATCTACTGGCCAATGAACAGATAATTAAAATAAAAAATAAAAAACCTGAGATCATTACATACACTGATACTGTTTTTATGAAATACTTTATTAATTATCTCAGAATTCACAGACATGTTATCAAAAATGCAAAGAAATTTATTACAAAGATAAAATAAAAAAAGCCGAAAATAAAAGCAGAGAGAATTGGGCTCTAGTAAATAGCTTAAGAGGTAAAGCAAACACACTATCAAAAGATATCTAAAGCAATCCCAACACTCTTAATGAATACTGCAGTACAATAGCTCATAACCTAACATCTACTATTGTTTCCCAGTCTCAACCCATGGAATATTTAAGAACGGTCAATATCCCAAATAATTTTCACCTAGATGACACCAGTTAACTTGAATTGAAAGACATTTTTATGACATAAAAATTCAACAGGAAATTTCCACAAAAATAATAATCAATCTTCCTGATTCAGCTTCAAATGTGCTAGTTGAATCTATTAACAAATCTTTTGCTCTTGGAAAATTCCGGCCATACCTCAAAACAGCAATAATTATTACAATATACAGGTGAATAAGTGCGACAAACTCCAGGGGGTAATTCTGCATGAAAAAATGTCAGTTTGCTGTATAACTTTTGTCCGCAAATGCTTCGTTTTCCGAGATACGGGGTGTTAAAGTTTTTCTTAAAAACTGACCATTTATTTATTTCTCTGAAACCGGTCGAGATATGCAAATGAAATTTCGTGAGTTTCAAGAGGTTGTTATTGCGCATTTTTTGACATGAGACCCTATTTTCTATACTGAAAAGCATCGATAGTTGAAAATTAGTAAATTATATACCATCCCATTGACTTCAAGGAATATTTTTGCGATTGCCGTTTATGGACAAACATTAAAATATCGGATACGTACCGAGCATTATTATTGGCCGATAAGTGACGTATTTTCGATTGTTCCAACAACCATTTAAATAGCACGTTTTGCAATAATGTAATTGCGTTCCTAATGTTCACAAAACAAACGCTTACCATGATTATTTCCACTAATGATTCAACGAGTACAGCCAAAAGTTCACAGGTGTGTTTTATTTCGGGCAACACAAAATCAATGAACGAAATTATTTAAAAATAAAATAATTAATAAAAACATATTTTGAAGACAAGCTTCAAATGCGCTAAAAAGTGAAAAATAAGTGCTTTGGATCTGCGACGTAGGTTATTCCGTGAGTTATAGATTCAAAAGCTTGTCGCGCAAAGTTTTCAGTTCGAATAGAAAAGCGACAAGCTTTTGAAACTATAACTCACGGAATAACCCACGTCGTACATCCATAGTAATTATATTTTACTTTTTAACGCATTTGAAAAAAGCTTGTCTTCATTTTTATTTTTTATTAATAATTTTATTTTGTGCTTTCTAGTAAGTACGCCTTGATCTAAGCATTTTTGTTAATACATCGTCGATATGAGGCTTTTTTCTGTAAATTCTGAACTATCCAGTTCTTCAATGAGGAGACCATCTAAAGATCAACTCGTCCGCCATCTTGGAGCTGCCATCTTCGATTTATGGATTCTGACAAAAAATCAATAATCTTCGACTAAATTCATAGTCTCCGCCCCCAAAAACCCCGACATATCAATTTTGAATAGAAACGTTCATCACAAAACTTGTCCACCTCTTGGAGCCGGTATCTTGAATTCATGAATTTTGACAATAAATTCATAATCCCCGACCCCGAAACCCCACATAACAATTTTGAATAGAATCGGACCATAATCACATAGATCGTCCGCCATCTTGGAGCCGCCATTTTGATTTCATGAATTTTGACAAAAAATTCATGATCTTCAACCCCGAAAACCCCCACATACCAATTTTGTTTTTTTCTCTAACAAAAATTCCCTAATGAACACCTGCCAAATTTCACGTTAATTGGGCAACTAAAAGTGGGTCAAATTTAACTTGCAACACCGGGACATGTGGAACCAAATGAAAGCTCGTAAAAATCATTCATTAAACGGAAATTGGAGCTCCTTGACAATTATCTGTTTTCTATCCAGGAAGCTCGATAACATAATGGGTGAACATTTTTTTTTGAAAGGATTGAGTGCTAGTTGATCTTTGAAAACATGTTTTTGTTTTTACATGCACCAGTCTCTGGGTACGCTCAATCAATTCTAACTAATGAATAGCTGAACAAACAGAGGAAACAATTAATCATAATTAGTTTGCACGATTATGCAATACTTTTCAAGCGGTACGTGTCTAGGAATTGGTGTGGCGAACTGGTAGAATAGTATCAGTAACCGCTTATATGATATTGCAAAATTTAACCCGGTTTTATCGGTGGAACTGATGTAACATAATGGAATAGAACATTTATGACGTTGCTATTATAACAAAACAAAAATACCATTCATATTGAAAAATAGCCTCGTTATAACCGTATGGTAATTCATTATATTGTGATGGAATAGCTTAAATCCTACTCAAGCGACCACCAATTCAAGACGGAATGCCAACTTTTTTTCCAATTGAATCTGGAGTTCCCCAGGGCAGTGTTCTAGGGCCAAAATGTTATCTTTTGTATTCCTCAGATTAACCAACAACACCCAATACAGCAACTGGTACTTTCGCTGATGATAATGAGATAATTTCAAGCCATTAAAACCCAGATACTACACCTGGCCACCTTCAGCAGTAGCTTAACCTATCACAGGATTGATTGATCACAAAGCGGTGGATTATAATAAATGAATCCACAATTAACTCTTACGTTAAATGAACGGGTCACTTCAGTCCCATGGTTTATAATGGACTATTTATTATTAATGCTTTTTCCCTCCATATTGCTACGATCTTCGATTATATCTCTGCACAAACCTACTCATTCATTTGTAGGAGGCGGTACCCAGACAGAACAGAATTCGTCACACGACAATGAAGTTTCATTCTAGAGATATTTCAGTTTACATCATTTTTTGTATAATATATACAGTTCTTCTCAAAAGTCCTCTCCCCCCCTCTTATTTTTGGAACTATTATACATAAACAAGTGAAATTTGGAAACTGAATATTAAAGGTTGTAAACTTCCCTACTAGTGATGATAGATGACGAAATCGTCAAAGATGACGTCACAAGGCCATTGTGACCAATAATTTTAAATGGAACCCTACGGCAAGCGACACTTCTTTTAAAAGGTATCGAAAAAACCTATTCAATGATACTAATTTTGTTTGTGTTTATGGCAGTTTTAATGGCTCATTAGTAAACATTAAAAGTTAAATTCCATTCAGTATGATATTAATTACAGATTTAAGAATCAGTATCTACTTGAAGAAATTGCTCGGAGTGACCTCCATTTACTTCCTGACAGTGAAATATCCTATTTTTAAAATCTTCTCGTACTTTTGCAAATGTGTCTGCGGAAACAGCCTCACATTCTGCAACAATACGTTGTTTTAAAACGTCAATATTGTCAGCTTCAGTGGCGTAAACCTTCGATTTAAGGTACCCCCACAGAAAAAAATCCGAAGGTGTGAGGTCCGGTGGTCGAGCTGGCCATTCCGTTGAACCTCGTCGTCCATCCATCTACAACGATACTCCTCATCCAAATACCGTCTTACTGCACCGTAATAGTGTGAAGGAGCACCATCCTGTTGGAATGTTATTTCCAAAATGCCGAATTCATCTGGATTATCTTCCAAAATTTCAAGGATTAACGGTTCTATTGCGTTTTGCAACAGCTCCAGATAAACCTCACCAGTTAAATTAGTATTCAAAAGAAGAGGCCCAACGATGTGGTTTCCGAGGATACCTGCCCAAACATTCACCTTCTGGGGAAATTGGGTATGTGTTTCACGAAACAGGTGAGAATTTGCGTCACTCCATTACCTCACATTCTGTGTATTTACATTTCCATTCAGATAGAAAGTACTTTCGTCACTAAAACAAATTGTTTTGACATAGTCTGGCTGTTGGTTAATTTTAGTTTCCATATTTTCACAAAATTCTAGTATTTGGTCTGGGTCGGCGTCTGAGAGTTGATGAACCATTTTTAATTTGTATAGATGAAATTTATTTTTTTTTCAACACCCTGTGTACTGTACTTCGACTGACTCCACAGGTAGATGCAACGTGAGTTGTTGAAGAAGTAGGATTAACTATTACTGCTGCCAATATATAAAAAAAATTCTCATCAGAAATTTGTGGTCTGCCAGATCGTTTCGCATCATAAATACTACCCGTTGTTTCAAACTAACGAAGAAGCCCCCTTAAATAAGTACTCGAAACGGGGCGATCGGGAAACCTCTCATTAAAAATGCGTTGTGCTGCATGAATATTTTGTCCAGTTTCACCAAGAATTAGGATCGCTGCTACTTTATCACCTAAAGCACGTACCATTTCGCTCCTTGAAGCACTTAAACGCGCGGCTCACAACAGTTTAACAAATTATCAAAATGTACAAAAATATTGAAAGTACCAAAAGCTGCTAAAACAGTTAAACGTTCGATCAACAATACACAAATTATTAAATGTACAAAAACTTGGACAATTACAAAAACGTCGAATTAGGGAGACTAACAAAAACGTCAGCTTATTTGACAACTATCCAGAGGCGGAGCTTGAATTTGGAATTTTAGTATTAACTGATTCAATTCATCACAGCTTGGCGTTTTTTAAAAGCGAGTTGCCAAAACTGCCATAAACACAAACAACATTAGTATCATTGAATAGGTTTTTTCGATACCTTTTGGAAGAGGTGTCGCTTGCCGTGGGGTTCCATTCAAAATTATTGGTCACAATGGCCTTGTGACGTCATCTTTGACGATTTCGTCATCTATCATCACCAGTAGGAAAGTTTACAACCTTTAATATTCAGTTTCCAAATTTCACTTGTTTATGTATAATCGTTCCAAAAATAAGAGGGAGAAGGGGACTTTTGAGAAGCACTGTAGATAGAGAGAATGTGGGCGAACAGAACCATCAGCATGTAGGCCTCTCTGTCGAGCCCGTTATGCACCCACCGCTGCTGGGAATCGGTTCAGCTTTGAAGGTATCCTAATTCGCGAGCGAAGGAGGTCAGCCTTCTAACCGTTACCATTCTCATGCTAGGAGCCTCGTTCCATGTCTCCTGGAATTTTACTTCCAGGATATTTTTCATGGCTGAGATGCTCCATGATCTAGAAACTCGTACTATTGGTAAATCGTTGAGATTTTTGCACCTCGTCTGGCCAAATGGTCGGCCCGTTTGTTTTCCGGGCACACCGGTATGACCGGGGATCCACAGAAGCTTCATATTATTGGCGATGGATAGCCTTTGCAGATCGTCAATGCATTCCGACACCAGCAGCGAACTGACTCTGTACGATATGAGGGCCTTGATCGCCGCTTGGCTGTCCGTGCATATCATCATTGGCTGGCCGTGGTAGCCTCTGTTGATATTTTCTCTTATACAGGCGAGAATGGCAGAAACTTTGGCCTGAAATACGGAAACAAAATTTCCCAGGGCATAGTAGAGTTCAGCTTGTGATTGCCCGTATATCCCATTGGTGGGGATCAGGGGTGCCCTATCTGCTCCATTGCGGCCGTTTGGTGAATCGTATGACAGATGAAGAATTGTCCCCTGGCAACTCAATCCTTCACTGTTTGATTCCATAATCGAGAATGTCCATACATTCCCTCGCTTCGCCATTGGTTGGAGCTTCTCAAGCGAGCGATGGCTTTGCGTGCCTCGTGTTCAATGAGGAGGCAGCTATGAGTGTCTTCCTAGTGGGTGCCGTCCTCATTGCACTTGTTGTCGCAAGACAGGCAAGTCTTTGTACCTTATCTCATTCAGTTTTTGATTTGCCATATGCTGTACCTTGCCACCATACGATGGATCCGTACGTAATCATTGGGCGTATCAGAGTCGTGTAGATCCAGTATAGAATCTTGGGGCTGAGCCCCCATGTACTGCCAAATGCCTTTCTGCATGCCCAGAACGCGGCTGTGGCTTTCCGAACTTTGTGTTCGATATGCTCGTTCCAGTTTAGCTTGAAGTCAAGGATGACTCCAAGGTACTTGACTGAGCTTTTGAATTGCAGAGACCTCCCTTCGAGTTGGACGTCTGGGAGGTCCCCTGGTTTGCGTTTTCTGGTGGAAAGAACCAGATCCGCCTTTTCAGAGTTCACACTCAGCCCTACTCTTTGTATAGTGCCCCTCACGGAGCTGGACCCGGTCATCGACCTGGATGACAATGTCGTTCGCATAGTCCTGAGTGTCCTGAGGCCATCCACCACTAGGCACCACAGCAGAGGGGACACTCCTCTCTGTGGAAAGCTCCTCGTGGATACTTCTGATGGTTGCTTTGGCTAGTCTTTGGGACAGCATAGCGTGAATCCATCTTATTCTGGTTGGGTTCACGCCCCTTTCCCTTATTGCTTGACATATGGAATCAAATGATGTCGACGAATATACCTAGAGTGGCGCCGCCCCCCCCCTCCTCAACCCTATGGGCGAGTCGATGGAGGGCAGTATTTGTGCCTTTGCCACTCTGGTACGCGTGCTGGAGGTCGCTGAGCGGATTTAGTTCCAGTACCTCCTCTCTGATGTATCTGTCCATCAGCCTTCCATGTGTCTTCAGAAGAAAAGACGTGTGACTGATGGCTCTGAACGCTTTCGCCTGGGTGTAATCATTTTTACCAGGCTTGAGGATGAAGATGACCTTGGCTGTCCTCCACACTTTAGGAAGTATCCGTGTGCGAGGCAGCTGTGGAATATCTTCAAAAGATAGGGATTAGGATATCCTTGCCTTTTTGTAGTAGGCTGGGTATATACCATCTTCTCCCGGGGATTTGAAAGGTGAAAAGTATTTTGGAAGTAATAAAAAATAAAATAGGTAGTAATTAGTAGATTTCAACCACAAAAAATTGGAAAATAAAAACTTTTTAACAAAAAATCAAACCGACGAAAAACGGAACTGAAAAGCAAAAAATAAAATGGGACCAACTTCGAAATGGAACTACTCTGTAAAAAATTATGCATGGTCATACATAAAAAAAATATACGCGACTTGAGAACCTCTTTTTTTTATTTCGTCGGTTAAAAATATACGCGTCGACTAGAGAACCTTCTCCTTTTTGATTTCGTGGGTTAAAAATATACGCGTCGACTAGAAAACCTCCTCTTTTTTGATTTCGTCGGTTAAAAAGAACTCTTCGTAAGTTACAATCCCGACAGCCATCATGTAAAAATCAACCTTTGTTTTGGGTGGTACAGTTGGCTGTGGATTGGGTGTTGCAGTGTTACTGCCCGGAAAATGGACTGAGAGCATGTGTTGGAGTGTATATCAAACGTACAAATACTTGCGAAATACGTTAACGCCTGAACTTGATGGAAATTAATATTCTCACAAACTGGTTTAATGTTTATCACAGAAAAACATGAATATATGCAAATGAAATAATAATTCCAAACTGGAACTGGATTTACCGAGACAGAGAAAAGTCATATTCACGTGTAATAGAAACATCTAGAATGTGAACTTTCGAATAGTAATGGATGTTCCATGTTATATTTGTAAACTTGATCAAACAAGTGCTTTTTTCTTCGAATTACTTATATACATAGAAACCAAAATAACTCGCAAAATAATCACATCATTTGAAGTATTTTTTCGAAATATTAGGAAATTTATAATAGTGTCATATACAGGGTGAGTCAAGCTGAACGCCTCGTGGCCAAATGGTATTTTTTTTTTCAGTAAACGGTCTGGGGAAGTATATGTATATCGATCTGAATTACATTTTGAAAATAATGATTTTTATAAAAGGTATTTAAAGAGCGTAACATATCAAAGTTACATGTACACCCTGAATTTTCTTGCATTTTTGAATTCTTTGAGAAAAAATAAGCTGACTTTGCTAAAGAATCCCTATACCCTCCGTTTGTGAGATATTCAACTTTTTCACAAAATGTAACGTTCTCAAATAATTTCAATATCATTGGAATTAGCCACGGCAGGTGTACGAAATTTTGACCTGTCACTCAAATCCCTTTCAGCTAGTTACTGTGGCTTGAGTAGATGATCAATAGTATACAGTTTGTTTTATATTATCAGAAACACTTACCGCATATTTGAACTCCAATAACTTTCTTATTTCCAATGGAACACCATATATCATTTCGTTCCGAACCATATTATATTTCCCTATACCTAAATGTGACGATTCAGGAGTTATCGAAGCCTTTTCGAAATCCGATGAAGTTTTTGAATTAACATTATTTCATCTAGTAGTCTGATGTCGAATACTGAAGAAGTTCTTTAATATTATTAGCAAATTGAATTTGAACACTCTCAACTTATACTTGATTTTCTTTAGAGCATTATTATATTGGTCCACCTGTAACTACTATTTTTGGGGTTACTGGTTTTTATTGAAAAAAACAATATTGAAAGATTAAAGGTTAAGGGAAAATCAAAAAAATTATAATACATGTTCGACATGACCACCATCTACTTCAATACAGCATCAAATTCTTTTTTCGAATGATCTTCTGACATTTTTCAACATATTTGGAGTACTGTTCGGAAGGCATTTCTAATCCTCACTTTCACATCATCAGGAGTAGTGGGTGGTGTACTGTATACAATATCCTTGATATAAACCCATAAAAAAGTCCAAGGGTGTAAGATCAGGCGATCTCGCTGACTAGTTATAAGGACCACCCCTCCCTATCCATTCATCTGTGAATAGTTCCTGACAACACGTTCGAAATGTGCCGGAGCACCATCTAATTGTAGCCACATCTTATGTTTCACATTCAAAGAAATATTTTCCATAAGATTCCAAAAATCTGTTTTCATGAATCTTAAAAATGTCCTTCCATCCAGATGCCCGTCAAAGAAATCAGGACCAATCTCCTATGATTCCATCGAATGAGTTAACACTCCTCCGGTTCTGGCGATCGACGGTTCGAAATAAATGTCTGTTTTCGGTGTCTTAATAATGAAAGTTATGTCGATTCACCAGACCAGTGTTATGGAAGGTTGATTCGTCTGTGAATAAAATATGTTCATAAATGTTCATCTTTTCGCCAACTCGTTCAAGATATCATGAACAGAAATCTAGCCTGCGTTCAAAGTTCCTTCCATACAGATGTTGATGCAGCTGAATGTAGTATGGATGATATTTGTATTTTCTAATAATTCTGCTAACACTCGATTGACTTATACCTGTTGCATTAGCAATGGCTCTAGTACTGGTATTGGGATTTCCTTTCGAACACATATTGCAAAACTTCGAAATTGAGTTCCTCATTCCCAGTCACTGGTTTCGATATCTCTCTTACAGTGTACTGTTCCTCGAAATCTGGCTAATAATCTCTCAAATACATTTTCATCGGGATGTTCTTGATCTGGGTATTTTTCTGCATAAACTCTCGACGCTAATAAGCAATTTTCGTAACACTCTCCAATGGTTAAAATCATGTTGATTCTTTCTTCAAGTGTAAAACTTTTCAATTTACTTCTCAAATCTAAGAACACGAGAGCAATACGAATTTAACACAAGCTTATGACAAAATATTATGCTATTTGACAGGAGTCTGCTTGGAAGAACAATTGAACAGAGTTGAACGTGTTACTCAAGTATTGACATCAGATGAAATAATACTAATTCAAAAAATTCATCGGATTTCGAAAAGGCTTCGATATCTCCTGAAGCACCACATTCAGGTATAGGAAAATATTATATGGTTCGAAAGGAAATGAGAAGGTGAATCTTGTCACGTGGAACAATATAGGGTGTTTCATTTGAAATAACAAAGTTAATGGAGTTCAAATATGCGGTTAGTGTTCCTGATAATATAAAACACACTGTATACTATTGATCGTCTACTCGAACCACAGTAACTAGCTAAAAGGGATTTGAGTGACCGGTCAAAATTTCGTACACCTGCCATGGCTAATTCCAATGATATTGAATTTCTTTGACAACGTTACATTTTGTGAAAGAGTTTAATATCTCACAAACGGAGAGAGTAAGGTATAGAAATACTTTAGCAAAGTCAGCTTATTTTTTCTCATAGAATTCAAAAATGCAGGGCGTTCCATTTGAAAACATATAACTTTGATATGTCACGCTCTTTTCAAATACCTTGTATAAAAATCATTATTTTCAAAATGTAGTTCAGATCGTCATACATATACTTCTCAGACCGTTTACTGAAAAAAAAATCATTTGGCCACGAGAGTCCGAGGCGTTTAGCTTGACTTACCCTGTATTATGAACCAAATGTTGACTTTTGTTTCGTGTTAATATTAAGAATTCGATCAAAAAATTCATTTTTTCATGATTATATGTGATTACTTCAACAAATTGATATACACAAATGATGGAGCCGAATATTAATAATAATTACAGTAGTTTCTCTGTACACTCATATCAGGTTGTATTATGGACCATGAACAACCTTGAATGAGTGATAAAGTTCAACCGGGGGCTAATTCATCAGATAGAAACACCAGCTAGCTGTAATGTTTCGATAAATAATATTTTCCAATGATCTGGAGTATTAATTGCCAATAATTTGTGCCAGAGAAAGTCGTTACTTGTTGCGATTTTTATTAAAAAGGAATATTTTGCGTTTCAACTCAATCGAGTGTGTAGAAGGGGCATAAATCATCGTGAGCTCAAGATGTCCTTTAAAAGCTGAAGCACAATTTTGCGAAATTGTGCTTGACAAACAATGCGATCACAAAATGTGACAGGAATATGACCATACATTTTTGTAACCACAAAGCCGCTTGACTCGTTGTTCCAAACTCAACCCATTACTGAACATGAGATAGCAATAACCCTATCTGAAATGAAAAATAAAAAATCTGCAGGCTTCGACGAACTATCAATTGTTATAATAAAGGAAATAATCCCGACGATTATTCAACCACTAACTTATCTCATGAACAAGTCTCTAATACTAGGCTACTTTCCAGATATCCTAAAAAAAAGCAGTTGTTATCCCTGTTCACAAGAAAAAGAACCCGAAAGAAATAGACAACTACAGACAAATTTCCTTGCCCTGTTCCATATCCAAACTTTTTGAAACAGTTGTTGTTGCCAGAATTTCAGACTACTTGGAAAATAATAATCTGTTGTGTCAATCTCAGCACGGATTCAGCAAACACAAATCTATTCGAACAGCTTCTCACCACCTACTGAGTCATTTATACACTAAGATCGATAGCAACAAATATGTCCTTTCATTATTCTTCGTCCTATCAAAAGCCTTCGACACAGTGTGCAAAAATTCCTAGTTGAAAAACTGTCAAATTATGGTATTCCATGTAACTCTATAAACTGGATTGAGTCCTACATGACTAATAGAGAAATGGTAGTATATTGTAATGGTCTTACCTCAGAGGCAAGAAATGTCAAACTGGGTGTGCCCCAGGGCTCTGTCCTAGGACCTTTGCTATTCCTTTTATATGTGAATGACTTACCGCAATACATTATGGAAGGCCATGTTGCTGATGACACTACCATAACATTATCTGGCCAAAACATTGAACAACTCCTCAGAAATTATCAAAACGTTATCGATCAGTTTAGTACATGGTGTCAAAGAAATAAGCTCATACTGAACCTCAAAATCAATTGCTGTCAAATTTCATGTCAGAAATAATAACTCAGCTGAGACTTACACTATTAACGATTTAAAAATGTCAGATGAAGTTAAATTCCTAGGAACCTACCTAGATGCTAATTTGAATTGGGAAAAGCAAGTGGACCATACTTGTCCGCAATTAAACAAAGCATATTATGCTCTAAGACAGATGGAACCCAGCCTGGATGAGCCTGGCCTACTCAGTATATATTATGGTCTACTCACATATCAGTTTAAAATATCCTGTCTTGGGGTAGAGCAAGAGATTTTTCGAGAGTTCTATAGATCAGAAACGTATTATAACGCTCATGTTCAACATGAAATTTTTCATATACATATTCAAATGTATAATTTTGGCGAGACAAAACATGGATTTATTTGCGGAAACTGGATCTGAACATGAGCATAACACACGAAACGGATATCTTTTGCGAATACCGCAACACAGAATGTAAAATTTCAAAAACTCCCGCTTCACCCCAGTACAATGCTGTCACCTGCTATAATAAGTTACCGAATGGAGTCAAACGAGTGAGTAGTGATAAAATTTTCCTTGGTAGAATTAAAACCTTCCTCATAGATAGATGCTATTATAGTCACCAAGAATTCCTGACTGACAACCTTACAAACTCATTTGAACAATTTGGTTTATAATTTTATTCTGAGTTGAGTATTGCATTGTTCCGCAATACTCAATATTTTGTGTACTTCTTCTAAATACGTGTGTGCTTGTGAATGTGAATGTTTTATCTCTTTTCCGTTTTTTCCTTTTACCTGTATATTCTAATATTTTATATTTACCCATACCCTGTACCTCTCATACTCTGTACCTGACATACCATATATACCTTGTGTATCCAAAATGGTTGATTGATTGATGCCATGTATTGTGCTGAAGCAGTCAATTCAACTACTGTTAGTTGTTTTTTATATTTCCATGTGACAGAATCCCCCTGTAGAATAAAACGTATAATGTCACTGATGAACATCAGTTGCCCAATTAAAATCGCAAAAGTAAATCAATTATTTTAGTCATTAGCGAATTCCATTTGCTTTCAAAAGTTCCACGTTAATACCAATAGACACATGGCAACTTTCCAGTGACATTTTCCTGGATTTTTTAAATCTGCTGATGTAATTCAATTTCCTTCAACAATTCCTGATTTTGATAAATCTGAATTTTGAGAAGATAACAATTCTCTTGTTCGCCGATTATTTTTATTAAGCAGTATTCTCAAAACTCTTTCAGCTGTTTATAATTGCAAAAAAAAACGTACATGGCGATGAAATTGGGTACCAGAAGCATTGAAATTAATGTATTGAATCACACCAACCTCCAGGAGACTGCCCTGATGGCTTGCATATTACCTTTTACGCGCGATAAACCTCTCATTCCTCTACAACAATAATGAATCTTTTCGGCTTGAATACATTTCACCATTTAAATCACTTGAAAATGCACCCATTTGATCAAAATCCATGTCAAACCTGACAATTGAAGGCAATTAAACAAATGAATTGAGCGAAAAAATCATGGAAACTAGCAGAACATATGTTAGAAAGACGAAACATTATGGAAATACTATCTCTCTCTCTCAGAAATTCCCAGAGATTCACAGTTTACAGAAATATACTTTGTTGCTTTAAATGGTTCAAAATTAGACGACCCCTTCAATCATTATAAGAATTTATTTATTACCATTTTCCTGTTAGATTCAGTCTAGTGTATTGAATTTATTTGAAAATGTATGTAAATCAAATATGATTGTTACAAAGAATCTTCTGTATCGACAGATATAATACAATATAGTACATTGGAATGATGTTTCTGTAGCTCGGAATGAATTTTGAGTTTGGCATTTAGAAAAAGGTTCATTTAAAAAAACTATTTTCAGCTTCATATTCGTTTGAGATAAATCATCCTGCTACAATAACAAAAGTACTGCTCTGAGCTCAGTTGGTTTATTTGAGACTGAAAAACTAATGTTTATACTCCGTGGTGAATCTAAACAGTTAGTTGACATTGTAATAAAGCTGCGAGCAAACAATTTCATTCCTCTATGAGACTAAGACTGCAGGGCACTCAACTGAACTGGTTCTTTACAATGTGACGAATTTATTGACATTGAAGATAATTACTGACGCGATCTCCTTGCAGTGCTGTGAAAGTATCGAGTATGCGGAAGCATTTACGATTTGATTTACTTTTGTTATTTTATTAGACTCGAGGCTCACAAAAATCGAACTGTTTGCAAAAGGAGATTTTTATCTTCAGAAAGTTGCTGGTCTTCCCAGATAAGTGATTCTTTGAATGAATATTGGTTTTATCGTAGTTGGAATTAGTGGGTTTTTCCAGGGCATGTCGAAGTGATGGATTACGGTTGTTGAAAGTTGATGATGTCGAACATGCTGGTACTTTGTTAGTTGTTACATTGCATTGCACCAAAACAAAGAAGAAAAAAACCTTCACGGTTATCACACAAAAGGAAAATGTTAATGAAATTGTGTTATATCGAATATACTTGAGCTCAAGACCAAATTATGTTGCACATCGTAGGCTTTTCAGTTTTTACCGTAAAGTTATATATACTCTGCAGCCAGTAGGAATCAATACGTTCTATAATTTGCAAAATATCTGAAACTCCCAAATGCCAGTAATTACACAGGACATGTGGCTTCAGAAAGACTTCTGCAACGTTTCTTGTCGATAGTGGAGCAGACATGCAAACCTTGAAACGGCATGGAGGATGGCGGTCGAGTAAAGTTGCCGAACGATACATTGAAAATAGTATCGCAGATAAAGTAAAAACTCCTACAAGAATTTTCAGCCAAATTAAAATGGTGGAATCTACAGCAGCTTCAACAAGTGAAAAGATGAGCAACTTCTGAATCATTTCTGATATTCAGTCATTTTCATCTTCTTTTGCGATAATATTCAATAATTTATATAACTGCACATTTAATCTGATTGAAACATACACGTTTTCAATTGTTCTTGTTAACCACTCACAAAATTCAACCCTCATGCAAGATTTTCATTTTTTTTTTAACTTACTCCACAGGATTCAGCAACTGCAGACGTCGACTGAGTCGGATTGATTACCATTTCAGCAACAATTTCTACCTTTTCTTCTTCTGAAAGAGGCGGTCTTCCTGATCTTGGAGCATCTTTCAGCGTACCAGTGGCTTGGAGCTTATTCATAAGTTTGCGCAAATATGACCTCGAAATAGGATTCTCGGGAAATCTATCATTAAACATACGGACTGCTAGATAATAATTTCTTTCAGCTTCTCCAAATATCAAAATTGCTTCAAATTGATCGTTTGAACTACGAGCCATGATCACACTTTTCATAAAAGTATTTAGGCGCTCAACGGACTATTTGACAGTTAGCAGTTCAGTTTGACAGTAAACAAGATGTTACCGTGACAACGATTTTTTCGAAGGCGAACTTGATTGAAAGCAACATTAGTGTTTTTGGTTGGGTTTGAAATGAACAAAATGTCACTTTTCAAAGGTTAGTATTCTGAAAACAATTGAATTTAGGAGTGGAGTGTATTACAAAAAACTCTTGAGAATTATGAGCAGATTTCGAAAATGGAATAATATACGGGGTGTTAAATTTCAAAAAATTATTGAAGATGGCGCTCAGCCGCCATTTTAAAACTTTTAGCTGTGATATTTTCATGAATCTCCTTTTCAAGCCCTCCAATTTCGTTGCGATATACCAGGTGGTTCAAAAATTAGTAGGGGGTGGGGGACTTTAGACGAGCACTGTATATAAAAGTCATATGGTAGGTAGTAAACATAGAACAAGACAGTTCAAAAGCTCATTGCTGAAAGCTTTCTTGAAATATTTCTGCAAACTATAGTATGGTCTTTCAAATAGAAATTGTTTCACTACCTTCCTGAATTCAGATTAGCAGATCTTATGTACAGGCATTGTCTAAAGACCTCTACCAAGAATATATATTTTACACGAAAATTTTAGAAAAATCGATTTTTCCACTAGAAAACGTGATACAGGTACGTACAAAAAAGTTACGACATTTCACGAAAGAGACAAACTAACATCAAATTTGATTTTGTCGTTGAAAAATTCTCTGAGATACCAAACTTTACTTGGATATCACAATTATTTTGAAATGTATTCACAAAAAATAAAAATTCATCTTTGACACCCTGAATCTCAGAAACGAATAACTTGCGGACATATGTACTGGAGAAACACCCTGTATATGCAATTCATTTATTAACCGACGAAACCAAAAAGGAGTAGGTTCTCTAGTCGACGCGTATATATTTTTTTTATGTATGACCCCGCATAACTTTCTACTAAGACGTCCGATTCCGATAATTCAACTTCGAAGTTGGTCCCATTTGAATTTGAAAAATGAAATCCACCCCTGAGGTTAGCAAAATGAAGGATATTGATCACTCACCCTCTGAATTCTGGTCCGTTAACCGATTCTATCAGGCATAACTTTGTACTGAGTTCTTCGATTTGGATGATTCTATTTTTATTAGACAGGGTATACCTCATAGGTGATCTTACTTGGAATTATCCACCCTTACGGGTAGAAAAATAGGGAATAATTGATTTTTCACTTGTGAACATTGGCACACATATGTAGTTGACATTGACAGATCCTCCTACATCCATCACAATAATTACATTCTATGAAAAGATGAAATTATATACAGAGTGATGATATCAACTAACCAGAACTTTCAAAAATAATTTATATCACAACAAATAGTAAAAGAAGATAATCATATTATTCAACTGGTAATAGTTGGAGTAAGGTGGGTAAGTATTTTGAAAGTGATAAAAAAACAAGTAGGTAGTAATTAGTAGATTTCAGCCACAAAAAATTGAAAAATAAAAACTTTTTAACAAAAAATTAAACCGACGAAATACGGAACTGAAAAGTAAAAAATAAAATAAACCTTCTTAGTGTCAATAACTAAGCTCCTAAACTAATGTAAGTAACTAATTTTGAGTCGGCGCAAAACGAACAATCAACGAAGATCATTAAGTTACATCAAAAAAATTATCAGAATGTCACCGCGCAACTCGATGCCATCATTTTACGCCTTACCTAATTCATTTGCTTCTTTGTTTGGCACCGACTCGAAATTCGTTACTTACATTGGTTTAGGAGTTTAGTTATTGACACTAAGAAGGTTTATTTCATTTTCTACTTTTCAGTTCCGTATTTCGTCGGTTTAATTTCTTGTTAAGAGGTTATTTTTCAGCTTGTATCAATTGAAGTGATTAATCGATGTATAGAAACTTGATGGACAGTTCTGAAATTCGATGAACTCTGAACACACTGAATCAAACTAATTCGATGCGTGTACTCAAAGGCAATAATTTTCTGGTAAAAAAATAATTTCAGTTATATTTGGTCAAAATGATATTTCTTCGAAAAACAAGTTCTTGAAAAGTGAAACTTCACACCTTTCAAAACGAAATGTAAACAATGCATGTTATCGCGGTTTTACAAGTGAGAATAAAATCGTAATAAAGATATTATGTATGCTAATGACTGAATCATTCGTGAAATATAATAAAATAGAAATAACTGACCTAGTTGCCGCCGGTAAATATTTATACTGATTGTCGTAAGAAAGGAAAGAATTCATATTTTATTTCTTTTTTTTTTAAGATATTAACAGGTTGTTCAAAAAACTAAAGTAACTATATTCAATTGTTCAAGATAACCTCTAGGAAAGTATTCGTACTGAAAACTAAACATTATTCAATGTTCTAATCGTCAGTGCACCAGGAAAAATGAAACAAGCTGTCTATTCGGGAAAATATTGGTCTATACAACAATCATGGGACCAATCAAGGTTGCAGAGGTTTCATCCCCTTTTATGTATTTGCCATCTCCTAACACAAGTTGGATATATTTATTTTTCATTATTCGTTTTCTACTACTTCAAACAGTTGAAGTTCAAGATGGAATAATGTCTGAAATGTAATGGTAATGAATTATACAATTTTGTGGCAATATAAGAAAAATTACGCTTGTAGACAGCAGAGGAGTGTTGAGGGACAACTAGGAGACGTATGTTCCGTGTAGAGATATTATTAATATTTTCAAAGTAAATCAATTTATTCCTCAGGTATGACGGAAATCAGTTTTTAGAATTTTATGTGCGAAGGTTAGGAGATGAAGGATGCGTAAAGATGACAAATTTGGTTTATTGGTAGTTCTAAATGATGGTAAAATGTGGTCAAACTTCCGTATACCGAGTGCAAATCGAAAACACGGATTATGGATCCGCTGTAATCTGGTGTGATATCGATTAATTAAGGCTGGGCCATAAATGCAGTCCCAGTACGCTAGTTTGGACATTATTACACTTTTGCATAAAAGGAGTTTCAGGTCACGATTCAATAAAGTTTAATGGGATAGAGTCCTCTTAGGGTACTATATGCAATTTTACAAAGGTGATTAACATCGTTATCAATCCTCAAGCCAATATTTTTTTATTCATTGACAATTGGGAATACTTCATCATTGATCGCGAACGTACAACATTGTGTAATCATATTTCTCATGGTTTTTAGACCAAAAATCATGTCTTTAGATTTCAGAGCAATGAGTTTCAAACTATGAACCGATGGGAAACAGCTTCAACAGATCGCTGTTTCACGACAATCATCAACTGAAACACTAAGATACATTTGGGTGTCATCGGCGAACTGATGTACCTTAGAGCCACCCAGGAATTCTCCAAAGTCTGATATATAGCTAGAGAAAAGTAGAGGACCAAGGATTGATCCCTGAGGGACTCCAGAATCACGCTTCAGTACAACAGATCGATGATTATCGAATTCAACATATTGAGAGCTGCCCGCAAAATAATTTGCGATAGGACATACGGCGCTTCCATCGAAACCATATAATTTGAGCTTTCTTTCTAGTATTCCGTACTCCATGGTGTCAAATGCCTTACTATAGTCCAATAGTATTAGTTATTTGTCCCCGATCTGTGGAGGCAAGAATATCGTCAGTGATACAGGCCAATGCTGTGGCTGTGCTGTGATCAGTTCTGAAACCCGACTGAGTTGGTGAAATGATATTATTTTCAAATACGAAGCTAGAAATCTGTTGTTTCATAACCATTTCCAGTATTTTTCATACTGTTGGCAATATACTGATTGGCCTGATATCAGAATAGTCCATCACATTTGACACCTTGAGGATGGCAAGAACTTTGGCACACTTCCAGTCTTCGGGGAATATTCCCGATTTCAAGGCAGTGTTGATCACAAAAGTAATGTGGTCTAATAAATGAAAACTTATTAGTTCAACCATTTGCTTGGAGATGCCATCGCAATCAATAGCGTGAGACTTCAGAAATTTTAGGCACTGTATAATAGCATAGTTGGAAACTTCAGTAAAAACGAAAGTATAGTTTATTCCATCATAACGTTTAACTAAATTCAGCGGATGATCTGTTTTTTTAACTGTTGGAATATTCATGACATGGTTATTGATCGTATCGATATCACCGAAATTTTTAGGAAGAGCGAGCGTAATTTTTGTTGCTATTAATATTTCTCATGATCGTAAATTTTGCTCAATAGCATACTCCATATAGGCTTTTTTTTCTCTCTGAGTGGCACCATTGATCTAGTCAGATTTCCGAAATGAAAGCAAGTTTAGGTAGCTATGAAATGTCATAGAACATGTCAATATAAAAATTCGACAATCAGTGCATCAATAATAAAACGTTTGCGTGTTCATTAACGGAAATTTGATACGAGCAGAATCAAAATGGAAGGCAATAACTATTCAAATGAAGTTTTGATGAAATTGTTCATGGTCAATGTGATCATATTATAGCAAGAACAAGCAGAAGGTCCAATGAAATGTATCCCAATTTACAACCAATGAACGAGAAAAAATCTGAACGATTACAAAATAATTTCATCAGTTATGGGTCAAAACTGAGAGCGAAACGAAATTTACTAAAGTACTAAACAACTTTTTTCTTTATGTAAAATTACAAATAACAACACGATTGAACAGCCATTAACAAAATGTCAATACAATAAAATAATATGTATAATAATTCAAAACACGTGCACAATAATGATTCAAAATGGTTTCCATTTTAAAATCGCTCTGCGTCGTGCCCTCCAACTCGTTGCTTTGAAGGCTCACTTATACACTTGTATCATAATACACTATTGATGTGTCCATTTTGGCACTAACTGCAAAAAACAATTATTGCCTTTCAGAATGCCTCTACAGTCCAGGCTTTGTACTTTATATAAAAGTTCGGTATATTACTCAATTACACAAATCATTTGACCAACTAAATCTATAGAAATCATTTTCATGAACTTGTTCAATGTAACCTACATTTCAAGACGAGCTTCTCGACATTTGTTTATATTGAACAAAATATTGGTATTCGTTCTTTCATTACCATGGCCACACCTGTGGTTAGGTGCCCACTGCATTATTGTATTGAATTTCACTATCGCGGTAGGCTAGAGATTGGCGCTATTACAACACGAGTATAACCAATAATTATATTAGTGTGTCACTTTCTTTATTTCCAATGCTAGAATTACGGCCGGTAAATCATGATTTTTCACGGTAGCCCATGTTTAGAAATATTGCCAATGATGCACGAGAGATTGCACCAAACACATTCAACCGAATATAATGATGATGAAGAATAATACTCTGAGCAAGTATGTATAGAACGAATATTTTCATTCTGAACGTTTTGATATATTTTTTCTCATCTTCAGGTGAAAATATTAATATTCCATCCACTGATATTTCTGCTGTTGTTTCGTACTCCAACTGTTGGTTATTTCACTAGACATAAGCTCAAACAAAAACCTAAATGAATTTAATATTTTTCAAATTCTCAGACATTCCATAGAAAAATAATGAACCAATAAGATGTCAGACAATCGCTACCTGAATGAAATAATTTAAGACGTACCGCACAAGAAAACTTTAAGACGAACCGCACAATGTTCATTACCCTCTTGAACAGGGATGGTACATGTTTCGGAGCTATAAAGATCCATCATCAGCCAAAAACGGAGACTCAGTGAAATCCATATCACACACTCATTTGTTTTCTATGCAACAAATCTGATTGAGCTAATGGATACAATAAAACAAGTGAATAATAAAACCTCTTGCAAAATTGATATTTCAATAAATATTCTTGGAAACGTGCCAATTTCAGCTCATTGGTGACTCTTTCGCAAAGGGAATCTACCCGAATTTTCTTAAAGCAAGTCTTGTGATTCCTCTCCATAAAGGTGGAAATACAATACATTTTCGACCGATCTCTCTTATTCTGATCTTGGAAAAAATTATGGAAAAGCTGGTCAAAATGAGACTAATGGATTTCTTAAATATACACACAATTCACAATTCAACCGCGAAAAAGTACAGGCGATGCTGTCTTTTCGTTTCTGAGAGAGCTTCACAGAAAATTGAATCGGAAGGAAGCTTGCGCAGCAGTACTTTGTGATCTTTCGAAAGCTTTTGATTGTGTAAATCCAGCACTATGGTTTCAGAAATCAGAGCGTTAGTTGGATTGAATCTTACCTTAGGGAGCGAACCCAAATTGTGAGAACAGATGCGATGTCTGAGAATGGTTTGGTTAGTCATGGTGTGCCACAGGGCTCTGTATTGGGGACTATCCTGTGTTTATTGTATTTCAATGATTGGGCTTATCTCAGGATTGATGGAAAATTCACTATTTTTGCAGACGACACAACCATCTTGTGGCATGATATTGAAGTGAAGAACCTGCACACTAAATTGTCAATGATATTTCCGTCATGAAGCGGTGGTGTGACTCGAGTTTGCTTTCGTTCAATATGAATAAAACCAGCCTCTTATCGATCAAATACGATCTACCAGAGATTCAAGTGGGTACTGACATTTTTATTGAACAAAAAAATGCTACAAAGTTCATTGGTTTTCATCTCTATGACAAATTCTAATCTACAATTCCTTTTTTTAGAATTAAAATTCAATAATATGAACAAATCAAAGCTGTATTGACCTCATCCACTAGTTCTGACTTTATCTACCAGTTTGGATATCTATCGCAAGCAATGTACCCTTTTTGTACATTTACCGCACAATCAATTCATCATTGCAGAATTTCAAAATGTTTATTGCATCGGCAATTGCGCTAACTTACAGCTCTGAACAAGAACAAAACATGTTTTAATTTTTTTTTTCGGATTTCTAACCACTGTAATTCTTTATAAAATGGCATTATACACGCGTCATTCACGGATGTGCAAGAGGTTAGACAACACCCTGTATATTAGTGTCGTAAATATTTGTTTCCAAGCAATTGAAAACGGAACTCAAAAAAAATATATCTCACTCGTTTTGCTAGAATGAAAACACATTCACGTGAAAACCCCCATGTTGCCTCTTAAGGTAACTATGAATAATTTTACAATATTATCAAGGCTGCCTCCGATACAAACCAGTATAATTTTATAGCTATTGAAACTGATGAAACTTCCTCTCACGTACGTTAATTAAAAGCCGACGAATTCGATTCAGTTACAATCACTTTTCCAATTAATTATTTTTGCTCGTTATCTAGGACTCATTGGCACGGTTTTGTCCACTGATGGAGTGGTTCGTGTCGATACTTTCTTTGTTGTCGGTTGGTATGTGGTTTGTTGAACGATTGTGATATTTCGTGTTCATAGGTTATTCATCTTTGAAATGAAATGAAAGAAAGCGCTTCCTTTTTCCTGCCAACGAAATTGGTGGAACTGATAAAGTACACTTATATAAGACGCATACGGTTGGCAGATAAATTGTTGCATCCGGATGATAACCTATAACTTATAAAATATTCAAACATTAACCAAATCTATTTCCAAACTTCAGAATTATATCCTCCTGTACACAAGGATGGTAGCGTTACTAAAAACAGTTACCCTTGTTTACCCAGAAATAAAACACAAATAACAATAACATCTGAAATTTCAACAAACAAAAGACAAGTCACTTCACTGAATGATTTTCACTAAACTGGGTTCACAAAACCACGAAACTGGTTTAGGGAAACCCAGTTCAATGAAAATCATTACATAATGGTCGTGCAAATTTTGGATGTTCTTTAGCAGAAAAACATTTGTGAAGATGATTAATTCGAAAATTCCTGTTTCAGCAATGTACTCTAGTTGTGAGTTAAATGAAATTTTCTTACAGCTGAAAACTTACTTCACAATAGTAGTATGGTATATCCATTCTCAATTGAATAATTCATCTGCGACTCAAAATATTGGCTTCGTTCAAAATCGTATATAATAATGTTGAATTATAGAGGAAACCAGAAAAATAAATATAATTCCGGGTATAAAGTATATAGTAGACCAAATTGAGTGAAAACTATTCCCTCGTTGAAACCAGTCGATAACTTGGCTTACCGTTTATAGCATAAACTACCGTAAACCACTATAGATTATACTTTATCGGTTTTGGGGTATACATGATTGAATCTATTAATAGAACAGTGGTGTGGTGTGGGTCTGGGCAGAGGCAGCCATGTGTGGTGAACAAATGCAAGACATTTTTTGTGCAGTAGTCGAAAGTACCATCAACATAAAATTTCTGGCTCAAGCAAATATTCTTCAAGTTTGTACAACAACCAACAAAAGTGTTTAATATTGATCATTTATTATTTAATGGGACAGATAGGTTCAAAATAGCAGGTAGATTTTGTTAACGAGTTTGAAATATTACATATAAAAAAGTAAACTTGTAAATTCGACCTTCTAGTTTGGAGATCAATATTAAACAAGAAATCAGAATTAGATTAATTTAAATAATTATTATTTGTAGAATTTGTTTCACCGAAGATTAAACAGTAGAAGTGAATGTCTTTTTCTTGCTATTTTGATGTGATTTTCGAATGATATCTCGTACATTTTCGAAGATGTAACAAAAGTTCGGAAAACTGTTTTTAAAACTGTTTTTCAATGTTCAATTTGACAATTGCGACGAAGAAGAAAAAATGGTACATTGACGAAGTGGAAAAACCTAGTTTTCTTTACTCGAATAAGTGACTGCAGAGTGTTTATCGAAGTCATTTTTTGATAAATCCGAATTTATTCCAAATAAGTGATTCATGAACATGAGAAAAAAAAATATAATTTTTCATATTTGAAACAAGAAAAAGTAGTCGAATCATTCTCATTGATTTGAGAAAAACTCTTTGTATAATTCGATTTTGTTGACCACTGGGAGGGGGGGGGTCAACTAAAACCATCTAACTCAAAAACGAAAATAATTGAATAAATGAAAGTTCTATCAGTTATCCTCTTGCTTTTATGAAAATCCATTCTAATACATCCATGTTTCCATTATAGGTATTTCCAATTGGAACTCACGGATAATGTCTTGCATTGAATAATAAAATTCCTGGTCATCTGATGACCTGAATAAATGAGCGTCTTCCTTGAAATATGGAAGATATTTCCACATAAGATCTTTCGAAAAATGAGTTTAACTTAATTTTTGAAATGAACAAACTGTGTAACAACTTTGATATTCCTTTACATATCGAGAATTCGATTTATTTTACTTTCCAATTTTGTCACAACTGCTATAAAACAATATTTTAAAGATATTCACCAAGATACAAATACAATTTTTTTAAATATTGTAAACGATAGGTCCGAGAATGAGGCACATTCCAAATCATTTATATTTTTCAACCTTGGGTGAAACAACTAGTCTAACTAAGTTGTTCGACGTTCAATAAATAGGAGTAACATAGACTATCTTGAAATCAGGAAAAAAATATCATTCCAACAATTCAATGATATACCAGATATCCCATTTGAAAAAATATCTCCTGAAATCTGCAGGCTACTGTATTTTTGATAGCATTTTATCAAAATTTAGTCATAAACTTTTACATTTAACTTTTTTTTTCTGTAGGCAATGAGAACGATGATAATGGGTGGGAAATTTAAAGTGAATGACTCGGTACCTTCCACTTGTATAGATTTTTTGTGAAAGGCAATAATTCCCATGAAATCAGGTTAAAAAAAATACCGTTCCTCCTCAAAAACCCAGAAAAACCCGTATATCCAAACCCATCATGCCTTTCTAATGCATCTCTATTCTAAACTGCCATCAAATAGTTCAACTTTTCCAACATCCATATCTAGATCTAGAACAAACGATTTGGGGTGAGAGGGTTCGAATTGCAATACAAAACATTTTGACAAAATCTGTTAATGCTAAAATAAAGCCCTGCTAAAATCTATTCATGCCAGCAACAAAACATTCAAAAGGCATATTTAATATACTGGATGTTAGTGAATAAGTAGGACAAACTTTAGGGGGTGATTCTGCATGAAAAAATAATGACAGTTTGCCATAAAACTTTTGTCTGCAAATGCTTGCGGGGTGTTGAAGTTTTTCTTAAAAACTGACTATTTATTTATTGCTCTGAAACCGGTCGAGATATGCGAATGAAATTTGGTGAGTTTCAAGAGGTAGTTATCGCGCATTTTTTGACATGCAATTAAGAATTCCATGTTCATTATTGGCGCGCATAAAGGAATTATCTCAATTTTTTTAAGGAAAAAAATAGTACACTACTGAGATATTTCAAATTGGATTCCTCGTTTAATTTGTGACAAAAAATCTCTCCTGCCTTTTTTCGTATGAGGCGCCGTTTTTATGCAAAAAAATTAAACATATTAACGCGTATTTTTCATTTCTTTAATACATTATCAAGAACTATCTCATACAATAACGTTAAACCAGAACAATAACAGAAAATAACGCGAATAAATAAATAGGCGCAAAGCTACAACAAATGTTCAAAATGACCTCCCTCAGAGGTGATACAAGATTCAACTCATTGATTGTCGTATTCGCGTAAATATTCCTGGTGTATTTCTTATTGTCTCACAGCCGGCTATGATTCGATTCCTCAGGTCTTCAACATTTTCGACGGGAGTGGAATAAACTAATTACTTAAGAAAACCCCAAATGCAAAAATCTAGAGGATTTAAATCAGGAGATCGAGTAGGCCAATGTTAAGTACCTCCCCTACCTATCCAACGATTTAGATATACTGTATCTAAGTGATTACGTACAATGATGCTGAAATGGACTGGTGCACCATCATGCATGAACCAGAAGCGTTGTCTCAGCTGTGGGGGAATTTCTTCAAGAAGAACGGGTCACTCTTCCTGTAGGAAATTAAGGTAAGAGTCGCCTGTTAGCCGTTGTGGAAGGAAATATGAGCCTGAGCTTTATTTATTCAGTAGGAATATCCTAATACACATCATTAATAACATAATGTATCTGTAGGTATAGTAAGTGAATATACAACTGAAAATAAATGATGTTATAAGTAATCCTCAAACCTGATAATCATTGATATTAACAATAATCAATCACGAATGAAAATAATTTTATTTTGATAATTTTACGATCTGATGTGGGCAGTAATTTGTTTTTTGAATTTGTGGAGAGTATTGGATTGTCTCACATAATCAGGTAATTTGTTATACTCATCTAAGCCTTTATAAAATATGGATTTCATTTCATATGGACCGATTAAATGATCATCAAGTACCCCAAGTCATACATTTACTGAAAACTGATGCTGAAAATGAGCTTCAAAGATTCCATGTGGATTGTTATGGTAATTTCGTATACACTGTCGTCCAACATAAGACTCATCAGTAAACAAAACGCCATTTGAAAAATTAGGAATTTGAGCGATTTGATGAAGAATCCAATGACAAAAAACAAGGCACGGAAAAAAGTCTCTAGGTAGTAGAGCTTGCACACGTTGAATATGAAACGGATACAATTGCTGTTCTCTATGAATTTTAATTACAGTGAAGTTGCTTACATTCAGTATGTTGGCAATTTTTCGAATACTTGTTTCAGGTGACTCCGCAATTAACTCGAGAACTGCTTCTTCTAGTTGCACAGTTCGTACTTCTCGAGGGCGCCCGCAGTCAGCCGTTTGTTTCTTAAATGTCTTAAATGTACCATTTGCGCGCAAACCTTGGTGAAGACAAGCAGATATTGTGTGATGGGGTACCCTACGTCCTGGATACAACTCAGCATACAATCCTCGAGCTTGCCGACCATTTCCATTACTTCGACCATAGACAAAATGCATATCTGACAATTCCGCATTTGTATAATTTTACACGCTTTATATTAGCTTCACTTGTATGTTTGTTTGTAACCGACTTATTTGAGCGCGATTTTGACCCACTTCCAGAAGTCCGAATGTTCTGAAATTTGGCAGGTGTACATAATTCCGGTGACAATGCATTAAGAAATTTGTGTGTGAAAAAAAAACAAAATGGCAGCTCCAATATGGCGTACGAGTTTTGTGATTATGGTTCGACTCGCTTCAAAATTGGTATCTGTGGGTTTTCGTGGTCGGAGATTATGATTCTTTGGTCAAAATTGAAAAATTCAAGACGGCGGCTACAAAATGGTGGACGAGTTTTGTGATTATGGTCTGATTCTATTCAAAATTGGTATGTGGGGTTTTTGGGGTCGAATATTATGATTTTTTGTGAAAATGGAAAAATTCAAGATGGCGGCTTCAAAATGGCGGACGAGTTTTTGTGATTATGGTCTGATTCTATTCAAAATTGGTATGTGTGGGTTTTTGGGGTCGAATATTATGATTTTTTTGTGAAAATGGAAAAATTCAAGATGGCGGCTTCAAAATGGGGCCGATTTTTGTGATAATGGTCTGATTCTATTCAAAATTGGTATGTGTGGGTTTTTGGGGTCGAATATTATGATTTTTCTGTGAAAATTGAAAAATTCAAGATGGCGGCTTCAAAATGGTGGCCGAGTTTTGTGATGATTACCTAATTTGATGAGATTATTCCATTTTTTAATTTGCAAAAAATACTAAAAGTAATGATTGAAAACAACTAAAAAAATACGCTTTTATAAAAACAAATACTAAAAAGTAGGAAATAAGTAATAGTTTGAAAAAACTAAAAAACACGCTTTTATAGAAAACCAGACTAAAAAAATAGAAATAGAAAAACATGTATTTTATTTCAAAAAAAGCGTGGGGTGCATAGTATCAATAATTATATAGTACATTACCTAGGGCAGTAGAGTGAGAAATGTCCCAGATCACAGGTAATTGTTGGCCAAGGTAATACCATGCACCCCACGCTTTAAAAAAAATAAAATACATGTTTTTCTTATTTTCTATTTTTTTAGTCTGGTTTTCTATAAAAGCGTGTTTTCCAGTTTTTTAAACTATTATTTATTTCCCATTTTTTTCGATAAGAGAAAAATTATTTTTTTTTTTTTTTTAAGGCTTTCAACTGCTGTGGTTATTGGCCGATGGGTTCACAATTCGAGATATATGCCAATCTCTCGTATGAAGCTAAGGGTCTTCTGTGTCGCATTTCTGTCGTTGGCTAGACATTGTTTAAGGTCATTTGTTATTCCTATCCTTTGCCTTTGTTCTCGAAACTCTTCGCATCTGAGTATCAAATGCTCAACAGTCTTTCTCCTTTGACAAAATTCACATCTGGGTTGTCGTTCGCCACTAAGCATAAAGCTATTCGTTAGCCTGGTATGACCAAGACGGAGGCGCGTTATAACAGCTCGTTCTCTCCTGGATTCAAATGGTGAGTATTGCCATGGTTTCACTGATGGTTTTACAGCTCTAAGCTTGGCCTCTGATCTATTCCATTCTATTTGCCATTTTTTCGATACCATTTCTTTCAAATGTATCTTCAGGTCATTAATGTTATACCAAACTTAAAGCTTAAAAATGAAGAAAAGCCAATTTGAGAGTTCGTTGGAATATCCATATTTAACAGAATGTTGACAATAGCCTACTGGATGTATTCAAGTAATGACAAATACCCGTTAGGATGTTTAATTTTTTTGCATAAAAACGGCGCCCCATACCAAAAAAAGGCAAGAGTCATTTTTTGTCACAAATTAAACGATGAAATCAAAAATGATTTTAATTTGAAATATCTCGGTGGCGTACCATTTTTTTCTTTAATAAAATTGAGATCATCATCCGTATGCGCACAAATGATGAACATAAAATTCCTAATTGCATGTCAAAAAATGCGCAATAACTACCTCTTGCAACTCACCAAATTTCATTCGCATCCTTCAACCGGTTTCAGAGCAATAAACAAATAGTCAGTTTTTAGGTAAAACTTTAACACCCCGTATCTCGGAAAACGAAGCAATTGCGGACAAAAGTTATATAGCAAACTGTCATTATTTTTCATGCAGAATCATCTCCTGATGTTTGTTGCACTCATTCACTAACACCCTGTGTGAAAAAAGAATTATTTGAAAATTTACTGCTGAAAAATCTACCCATGGCTGTTTTCTTTGGCCTATGTTTTCACACCGGATAAAAATTTCCAGAAGATTAAGAACATTTCTTTCTGAAGGACCTCGGTCGATGGTCTTTCGGTAATCATCAATAAATAACGTTTATTATTATTTTTATAACTCACATGCCGAGAACCTTCCAAAAACACCCGAAGGTACTTCCGTTGGGTACGCGGCCTCCGTAAGTGACCGTCATGTTGCTTTTGTCACAGTGGGCCTAGCCCTTTTGCACTCACGTCACTAACACCATAGAGAACCGCAGTTGACTTTGGAAACATCCGAATGGTACCAATAGTAATGTGGTGCTCACGACGGTTTCACAAAGACTGGCCTAACAATCGACAATCACCAAGACCAGCAGCGTCGCGTAGGTGAACGCAGGTGTGGATGCAATGCATAGGGGGGCATGCATGTACGCTGAAAAAAATTGATGCTGTGTTTGGGCGATGTGTTTGTTTTTATGGCGATGGAATAACCGATGGGGTACTCAATACAAACAAGTGAGGATTTTCTGAAAATGTCACACTTTGGGGTTTCCTGTTCTGGTTACGGTTCTGACGCAACTGCGGACGTCATAGAATGATATTCGATCTTTTGAAGTGGGTATATACGACAACTAATTTCTTTTTTTTTTCTCCTCGAAGGTCGCGTGTAAATCCGTAAATTTCCAATTCAGTTGAAGAAATGAAGAATGGAGGGTTGAAGTGAGAGCCGTGACATTTTTATTACATCTCGACGTTTCGGTTAGTACAGGCCCTAACAACACACGTACATTCCCTGTACATCCCAGGGACGTCATTTATTTGCTACCGAGATATCCGTTGTCGGGACACCCAAGGGATGTCCTTCTGGTATGTCCCAGGGATGTACCAAGTCCCGACAATGGACATCATAGGGACACTCCAGGGATGTTCTATAATTGAAGTAGGAAATCCCAGGGGGATCCCTGGGATATATGAGGTACATCCCATGGACGTCCTCGAAAGTCCTTTTATTTCATTCATTTAATTTGAAACATTTCATGGAAAATGGAAAAAAATTAAATGAACACAAAACGATTTTAATTCAGATATAAAAATGTTATATTGTGTGGAAATATGATGAGTAAAAAAACGAGAAACAAAAACACATACAGGGTGATTCAAAAGTACTCTGACAAACTTCGGGAGATGATTCCTCACAATATTCTGATATGAATTGTCCAGATAAATATATGTCCAGCAACGCTTCGTTTCCAAGATACAGGGTGTTGAAGTTTTATTCTTATTTTCGTAACTTTCGGAATACTGACCTTAATTAAACGAAAATTGGTAATGAGAGGTTTTTTGAGGTGTCGAATTCGAACCTGATATTATCATTGCTCTTACTCGTAGGAGGCGCCACCTACACGTTTTTTTCTTGTACGAAGATTCATAACTTTTTTGAGCATACATCTAGCACATTTTTCAGTAAAAAAATCAATTCCTCTATCATATCTACGTGAAAAAGCTACCCTTGTTACAAGTCGCTATAAGCAACCGTTTTCTAGATATTTGGACTTGAAAATCTCAAATCGATGCGTGTTGAAATTATGACCATTATTTTGCATTTTTCACAAAAATGCTCAGGAAATGAATTTGACGTTTAAGTAAGTAACAGGTAGCTTTAAGAGGGCAGCTGATATTATTGGAAGACCACGAGCAGTCCGAACACCAGAATTGGAAGAAGCTGTTTTGAACTATCTCGAGGAGAATTCAGGAACAAGTGCAAGAATAATTGCTGAAGCTCTGATCATTTTCACTGATGCATCTAAAACATCACATGGAACAGGGTTTGCCTATTACATACCTTCTCAAAATGTAGAGAGATCGTACAACCTAAATAATACATTCACAATCTTCACAGCAGAGGCAGTGGCTATACTTGAGGCACTTTTATATGTAAGAAACGCTCATCATGAAGAGGTTGTTATTGTCTCAGACTCCCTATCCGTCCTAAAAGCTCTAGGGAGTATTGAACTCCCAACGTTTAAATCCAATCCATATATCTTACAAATAAAAAAACTGGTGGCAGACTTGAAAGTCAGTAACATACAAATTCACTTTCTGTTGATAAAGGCACACATAGGACTGGAGAACAATGAACATGTCGACCAATTAGCTAGAGCTGGTGTCGAAAGGGGTTTAAACATTGGTTATGAGATATGTGTTAATGATTTTTTTACACAATTGAAAATGGAACAGCGTTCAACATGGTCAGCAAGTTGGAGTGAGTATTGTCAGACTAACCCAACCAGATATACACTATTACAACCATGTATATCTACAAAGCATTGGCACTCTAAGCTAAATATACCGCGCAGATTCATCACAACTCTCATCAGACTCAAGTTTGGTCATGCCTGTTATCCACTACATCTGTTTCGCTTAAATATCTCCCCTACTGAAAATTGCGAGCACTGTAATCAGAAAGGAGATTTAGACCACATATTTTTTGCATGCTCCAAGTATTCTGATCAGTCTAATGAATTGTTTGCTAAACTTTGTGATTTGAAAATGCCGACCCCCTTCAATGTCATGTCAATTTTAGTTTCAAACGATATGAAACTGTACGAGTGTTTGATAAATTTCCTGAACAAGGCTAATATCAAGTTGTAGTAGGGTTAGAATTGTTACCTATGTGTATCCCTATCCCTATGTTGTTTATACCTACCAATCCGTGGTCTAATTGTTGTATGTCTAAAAAGAAAAAGTCGTCCTGACGGACCCCTGGACGTGAAAAGTGTGTACCTGTAACCTCCTATTGCATTTCTTCATGTAATGTTCTTATATTATGTCATTTTAGGTTTTTTGTCAGGGATTAATTAATAATATTCCACTTGTGTCTGGCCGAATGACGAAATGTCCAAGCCAAAAAAAAAAAAAAAAATTCACACCCTATCACTAATGACCTTTTTCACATAAAACTCTGCTTTTCGTAGAATGATATTGAAATCTCTAAATGTTTATACCTGGCCTTGGCAAAATCTAGCACTTGAACCATTGCATCGTGAAATTGTTAACATTACAAGAAACTCGATAACGCAACACAATGGTTTTTCGAGAACCCTGTGTACAGTTGTTGAACCCCAGATAAGAGTAATGAAGATAGTGTTGAAGTCTTTAAATTTCGAAAACAAGAATAATAAAAGTGTAAAGGAGGACCGCTTGGGTCTAGGTCGGTCTATTCTATCAGGTAAGTAAAGAAGGCATTGTTCAAAAAAATCCAGGTAAGAAGCTTCAAAACATATCTTAACCTTCGGATAAAGGCTGATAGTTGAAAACAGTCTCGTGGAAGTAATATACGCTTCAGCATAAAACGATTTTTTTAAGTTGTACATACTAATTTTCTTGACATTTGAAATTGCTTATTTGTTTTGCTGGCAGATTTCATCTTCCCCTTTAATTGAAAGACCGTTCAGATAAAGTATCACAAGACATCTATTTCAATTTTAAAAAATTACCGATTACGTCAACACGTCAAAACGTGACATAACCTCTTTAGAATGTACATGAATTGGACTAATGAGAGGCGTGAAGAGAGTTTATTAAGGATGAACAGTACCGCTTACCGACAAATCTCGAAGCCTACGAATGTGTTCTGTAAATTTACTATCAGAACAAATCAGTTAGCTAAAAAATTATAAATAATTTTTGAAAAACACTTTTATCTAACCCCAACAATTATTTCATCGAGTGTTCAATGTGGCCCCCTCCTAAATCTTGACAATGAAGTGCCCTATTATAAACAAGGAAGAAATGTTAATAATATAAATATGGACTTAGCAACAATTCTCGAGTGGGGATCTAATAACTTGGTAGAATTCAATGCAAACAAAATACAAGCATGTCTTTTCTCTAGAAAATCGATCTCACTGTGCCAACATAACTTTGGAACGAGTCATAATGTATTAATATCAAATAACCTTTCCTGGGAAAATCACGTGAGGTCCATTGCCAAAAGTGCATCCCAAAAACTTGGTTTTTTGTTTCGTGCCAAGAGCTATTTCACCCCCACCCAGCTGCTTATGATCTATAAGGCACAGATCCGACCTGTCCTGGAATACTGTTCCCATATTTGGAGCGCGGCACCTAAAGTTAGAAAAGTTGGCGATTTGTCTCTATTTTATAGATATTTTCATGGGCGATGCTCTTCTGAAATATCAACAATCGTTCCTGCTTTGGCAGTCTCTTCGAGACTAACCCGTCAAGTTCAGTCATCACACCCCTTCGTGGTCACTTTGGAGACCTTCAGAACATCACTTTCAAAAGACTCGTTCATCCAACGAACAGCGAGGCTTTGGAACTCATTGCCTAGGGAGGTGTTCCCCGAGGCATACAACCTCCAGAAATTTAAGAAGAACACCAACTCCTACCTTCTTTCCCTTGGTTCCCACGATGTTCTCTGAACATTACAGGATATCCCTCTTCGTGGGAACCAGAACATAAAAAAAAAAATAGCTTCTCTCACGTTGATGAAAGTCTGTTAATCTATTTCTTCACATGTATCTATTATTCTGAGTCCAACTCTTCTATTGTTTGGCATTCAGTGGCGTAGATTTTTGACTTCAGATACCCCCAAAGGAAAAAATCTAGAGGTGTAAGATCCGGAGATCTTGGTGGCCATTCTGTACTTCCCCTGCGACCTATCCATCGCCCAGGAAAGTTTGTATCGATGCGATCGAAATGGGGAGGTGCCCCATCCTGCTGAAATATGATTTCACGATTGTCAAACTCTTCCTGATTGTTTAATACAATTTGTCTTATTCGAGGTTCAATTTCAGTTTCTAAAAGATTTCTGTAAAGAACTCCTGTAAGATTGCCTCTGATGAATATCGGTCCAACAACGCGGTTGCCCAAAATCCCCGCCCAAACATTCACTTTTTAGGGGAAACTGGGTATGTCCCTCTTCAAAAATATGCGGATTACTATCGCTCCAGTATCGTACATTCTGTTTGTTGACTTTTCCATTAAGAAAAAACGTGCATTCGTCTGCGAAACATACACGTTTTAGAAAGCCCCGTTCTCCTTCAAATGTTCTTGTTAACCACTCTCAAAATTCAACCCTCTGGTCTGGATCATTCTCCGTGTGAGCATGCAGGATTTTCATTTTATAGGGATGAAACTTTTTTTTTTTTAGGACTCTTTGGACACTTGTTGAACTCACTCCACAGGATTCAGCAACTGCAGACGTCGACTGAGTCGGATTGATTACCATTTCAGCAACAATTACTATCTTTTTTTCTTCTGAAAGAGGCGGTCTTCCTGAACTTGGACCATCCTTCAGCGTACCAGTTGCTTGGAGCTTATTCAAAAGTTTGCGCAAATATGACCTCGAAATAGGATTATCGGGAAATCTATCATTGAACATACGGACTGCTAGATGACAATTTCTTCCAGCTTCTCCAAATATCAAAACTGCTTCAAATTTATCGTCTAAACTAAGAGCCATGATCACACTTTTCATAAAAAGATTTAGGCGCTCAACGGACTATTTGACAGTTGGCAGTTCAGTTTGTCAGTAAACAAGATGTTACCGCGACAACGATTTTTTCCAATGCATACTTGATTGAAAGCAACTTAAGTGTTTTTGGTTGGGTTTGAAATGACCAAAATGTCACTTTTCAAACGTTAATATTTCAAAAACAATTGAATTTAGGTGTAAAGTATTTCCGAGAAAACTGTTGAGAATTAAGAGCAGATTTCGAAAAATGAATAATATACGGGGTGTTCTATTAAATAAAAATATTGAGGATGGCGCTCAGCCGCCATTTTAAAATTTTTAGCTGTGATTTTTTCATGAAAAAGTAGGTTTCTATCTCCTATTTGGGCCCTCCAAATTTTGTCACGATATACCAGGTGGTTCAAAAATTAGTACGGGGGGGGGGCGGACTTTAGACGAGCACTGTATAATTATTCCTTATATATGTATAACTAAAATAATGAATTCATTCTCTAAGATTATTTCTATACTATTATAATTATACCGCACATTGTCCATCTACAATTCAGAAAAACATGTATATTGTGTATCTCTAATCTGTGTATAAATGGTTTTTTTGTATGAGACTGATATAATTTATCATGATTATTTCATTTTTTAGGTTTTCTGGTATATGGTTGAACGCCCTTTGGCATAGGTAATAGTGATTCCTCTGGCCAAGATTCTTTTTTGTTGCAGATGTTTTCGTATAGAATTTAGTTTTTTTCCAGTTTGATATGTGTGGTCTAATGTTTGAAGTATGCTTTTTTGTTTTTGTAGGTTGTATCATTATGTTGAAAAAGTAGAGTTGCGTCAAGTCAATAATCTTTTTTCACTGAATAACTTAGGTTCGGTACTTCCTCCTTTTTTATGGATAATTTTTAGGAAGTATTTTTGTAATATTATCAGTTTTTTCAGATGTACTTCTAAAGCACTTCCCCATACAAGGTTTATGATCCTTTAAAATGCCCCAAAAGAGCAGTACGTAACGCAAGAGGACAAACTTTCAAAATTAATAAACATTAATACATAGTTCTAACTTGGATATATTCTCAAAAGATGATGGACCTGAAAGCTACGACAAAATATAGATCTAATGAATCTTGAGAACTATACACATCATATATTTTAAATTGTACTATATATATTGTGAATGTGTACCAAGCTGTTCCTCGAAAATGGGTACGAGTTGTTTATATAGTTGTCTCGTATTTTCCAAAGGGTATATTTTTGTGGAGATATTAATAATATAGAAAACTTGATGAACACATTTGAGAAAAGACCATTGAAAAACATACTTCGAAATCAACCTACTAAAGAAGCTCCTTCCAAAAACAAAATGTCGAAAATAAATATCGATTATATAAATGAAGTCTTATTCATCGAATGTGGTGTTTCAGTAGACTTTTTGAATGACTACCTCATGAAAAAACAAATTCCAAACTGTTTTAAAATGTACCTTTGATTAGAGTGCTTCCATTTCAAATGGAAGGAGGTACCTGACAACTAACTATTTAAATGTTCGAAATACTACAAACTTCTATATAGCTATAAATGCAGCGCTCGAAATGTTTTCGAACATTCAGGATCTTTTAAAAACCAATGTAGATCACCCTATACTTACACTATAATGTTCGTTGGGGGTATCTACCGAAATCTTTTTTTATTTCGTTCTCGAAACGATTAAAATACATGAAAACTTCCATAGTTTTTTATATTGTCTCCTAGTGATAGTACTTTCGAAGATCTTCAGATTTTGGGTTGCTTCTGTTACTGTTTTTTTCAACTTCAACTACTACTATTAATTGAGCTGTTCTTGGAAAACAACAAATGTGCAATCAAATATTTGTTCAATCAATGCAATGCATAATCCCTATTTTCACGGTTGCTATTGATATGAATTGAGTCCTCGATTATCTGTTTATTACCGATTTTACGGCATTCTACCGGATATTTCGGAACCAGGAACTCCAACGCAGCCTTGAACATCCTTGGGGCCAATCAGTCGGAGTCAAGACCATAACGAATGTGTATCTACCCATCAAACGAAACTGGTAATGAAGATCACGCGAATAATTGCTTTTGAAATGATAACTCTCAGGGATATCATGAGAGGGCTATCATTATAAAAATTGCCAATTAATATCATGAGGAGATTGTTAAGTAGTCGACGATCTGTGAAGGAGATATCCCACCATTGGCGAGTGGGTCGTAATATATAATCATATAGACCCTCCTTTGCTCAAGATATTCAGAAGAGAGCGAAATATAATGTTTCAGAGGAAATAAAGTGGAAAATAGGGACAGAATGAGAGGACCAAATTCAGGGTAAAATCAATAATCAAGTTCAGAGGGTTAGTTGGGAACCAATCTGAAATCCCAAAACTCCTTGACTGCATTATTACTAAACAACTCACTTTAGATATAAAGAACATAATTGTCAACCAACAAGGCTTTGGTTCTGGGAAGTCAGCAAAAACAAATATGTTACTATACAGGGTGTTATGTAAGTACGTGGCCAAACTCGAAGAGTTTAGGGAACCAAAGGTCCGGTAATGCTTTGTTTTCAAGGTACAGGGTGTCAACATTTTTAAAAGAAATAGTTTTTTCCTAAATATCTTAATAATCCTTTAGCAGATTTTGTTGAAATTTCGCAGTGTTATTTGGGGTAGTAAGGGGCTCATTTAGCCTCAATAAGTTTGGAATCATCATGTCCAGTGGCGCCCCGGAAGGCACCTTAACCAATATTTTTGACCAAAAAAATGTGCTCTACTGATTTTTTGCAATTTTTGTATTTTTTTCGCATCAAGCAACTGAAACTACAACTTTTTTATATCCAGCATTGTTTACGTATCTTGCTTTGTTTTTGAGAAAAAACATAAAAATCACTTTATTGCTGTTCCTGGGACAACATAATAAAAAATGTGAACTACCAAACCATCAAAAACTGGGGTGTACTCAAAAATGTTTTTATTGTTGTCCATGGATATGCAATAACGAGATTTTTATTTATGATTAAACAATATTTTATTATATTACTTTGAAGATATAAAAAGATATTTTAACAAATGGATGAAATGGAAAACTGAAAAACTAAAGGTGTGATTGGGTGTCCTCTTGCTCATAGAAGAGGACGAATGCTTCCCCACTTATAAGGGATTTTGGGGATATCGGTGATACTCTGGAGTCATTGTACTTGTACCATGTGCCTGCATAAGGGTGCCTATAGTAAGCCGTGTAGTGTCCGCTATAGATTGTTCCACTATGGTTGGACACTTCATATTCCACAGAATACTGGCCAGCTCAGTCTTTCACAATGTTTAGACTCGTTTACCAGGGAAGAAATTTTGGACGGCGAAGAAAAACCAACTTGTGGTAATTGTAAGGAAATGATAAAATGCACAAAGTCATTATCCATACCTAAGTTCCCCAAAATATTAGTAATTCACTTGAAACGATTCTCGCCGATGGGGAGATTTATGGGAAAACTAAATGCCACCATTGACTTTCCTCTCGAAGGATTAGATTTGAGAAATTTTGCAGCAGATAATTAAACAATTAAAATTATACGAAAGTCATTTTTTTCATTTTTAGATTTATTGTTTTTGATGAAACAAAGAACTTTAATTATTACTGCAGTGATTTGAAAGTAACGTTAGAGTGCCATGGAAGAAAAAACAATTGTTCAAACAAACTTGACTTTGACATAACTTGAAACAGTGCATACGTAATTATTTGATAGTAATTATTTGAAGTATTTTTAAGAGTTTCAGGCTATAAAATTCGTTTCTGACATAAGAAAATGGTTCGGTTTACAAACTCAGAAATGACCGATATGCATTTTGTCTTTGGAATGGACCAAGGCAATTCCAGAATATCAAGAAAGATATTCTCATCGCATTGTACCAAATAGACAAACATTTGTAAGAATACACGAAAGGCTGTGCGAATCAGGCACCTTCCAAAGGTTGCCTGCTCTTATTGGGGGACCTATAACGGTGAGAACTGGAGCTTGAGGAAGCAGTTTTACGTGAAGTTGAGCGTAGCCCCGATACAAGTACACGCAAAATTGCACCACAATTAAACTGTATGGAAGATATTAAGGGTCTATCGACTGAATCCTTACCACATACAGCGTGTGCAAGCGTTATCACCTGCATATTTTCCCAAGCGAGTTGTTTATTCCATTCATATCTGGGCTTAATAAAATCCCCATGCGGCTATAGAACATCATTATCAACAACAGTTTTCCATGAATGTTTGGGTTGGTATTGTGGGTGATTATCTCAGTAGACCTAATTTTTTACCCCCGAGATTAAATGGTCAAGAGTATCGTCATTTTTTTGAATTTGTGTTACCTGTACTATTAAAAAATGTCCCACAGGCAGTAAGAGGAGCAATGTGGTTCATGCACGATGGGGCCCCACCTCACTTTAGCATAGTAGCACGTCAATTTCTGGATGCAACTTATGGAGAAAACTGGATCGGTCGCGCAGGTCCACAGTCATGGCCACCTAGGTCACCGGATTTAAATCCCTTAGATTTCTTCCTTTGGGGACATTTTGAGTCCCTCGTTTATGAAACTCCAGTCAGCACTGAAGAAGAATGAATCCAACGGATACGGGATTCATGTGATCAGATAAGACATACGCCTGAAATATTTCAACGTGTTCGCCAATCGATGTTAAGGCGAGGTAATGCTTGCATTGAAGTTGAAGGAGGACATTTTGAGCAACTTTGTAAGTTTTGTGTTACTTATTGTTGAATGTTTTTTTACTGAAAAAAATTGCGTACCATTTGTTTAAGTGGGGTTTTAAGAAAGGGTTCTTCTTGTTTCATGTTTTTTTTAATTGCCACATAACAATAAAGTGATATTTATTTTTTTTCTCAAAAACTAAGCACGATACGAAAAAATGCTTGAAGTGAAAAAGTTGCTCTCTCTCTCTCTCTCTCTCTTCCAACTACCTTGCGACTTTGTTTGAACCTATACCGGGTGATTCTCTGAAGTGGCTTACCACTATAACTTTTTTAGTATTGAAGATAGAAAAACGAAATTTGGGGGTTGTGTATAATAATTCAATTTACATTTTTTTACATATTTACTTGCTTTGCCCAACTTCCGGTTTGTCCGGAAATGACCCCAACTTTCGATTTTTGTATGGAACACCCTATATATTTTTACTTATTTCGATCGAGAATGACATTATAAATCCAACAACACCTCACTTGTCAATATTTGACGAATAAAGTCATTTTTATTCCAATTTTTATTTTTCGATCTATAATGCCATGGATCATGCAAATCGCTTCATTCTTGATCAAGTAACTTGGGAAAAATACGACTTTGAGGCTTATGACTTTACAGTCGTCTTAAGAATTATTCAAAAGTCGCAAATATGAATTTTTCCAGTTAACTTGATTTTTTCAAATGGAAAGGGGGTGGCTCGACGGCTTTTTGTGAAAGATCATGTTCTTACGAATAATTTGATACCACACACTTTCACTTTATTTTCACTATTTTTCTGAATAATTGCAAGAAGCGATCATACCTGATAACAAATAATACGTATTTGGTATACTTATGAACTGAGTCCTGTTATTTTAGTTATCCGTGACAAACACTGAAGCTGTTGCTAGGACTACCTAAACAAATAGGCTAATGAATATGCTGTCACTTTTAAAAATTTATTTGTTGCGTAGTTTATAATTTGATATGAAATATTATACTAGAAACGAGGAAATTGACATGCTGCTAATTTACGGAGAAGCAAAAAAGAATGCAACTGATGCAGCTCGAATTTATGCTCAGAGATTCCCTAATCGTCGCCATCCCTTTCGGCATTATTTTGCAAAGCTGGAAAGAAAAATGCGAAATGAACCAGAAGAAAATGCCAATAACTTCATAGTCAGTGAAGAAAAAGAAGTAGACGTGTTGGCCTATGTTGAAGTGAATTGTACGGCGTCAATTCGCCAAATTGTTTCTGAGTGTGATATAAGTTATTCGTCCGTTTGGAGAATTCTTCACAAATATAATTATCGATCATTCAAGTACCAACAACTCCATCTTTACGATAACGACCACAACCGAAGATTAACTTATTGCAACTGGTTTTTGACTAAATACAGAGATGTACATGTTCCATTTAAAATTATTTATTCAAATGAAACTCGATTCACCAACTTGAGTCTGTTCAATGGAATAATAAAAGGTACTGGTCTCAAACAAATTAAGATCTGATGCAAGAAGGGAAATTTTCAAGAGTTATTCGGTTTCAATTGCTGGATGGGTATCATCGGAGGAAAACTTTTGGGGCCAATAATTTTCGACGGACAACTCACTGCGAAAAGATATCTACAGTTCCTTAGAAATCAAATTAATGATTTCATTGAAGATTTGCCACTGGCTAACCAAATTGATATCTATTTTCAACAAGATGGAGCGCCACCTCACAATTATCAAGTCGTAAGAGAACATCGGAATGACACCTTCCCAGAAAAGTGGCCTGCGAGGTATATTCTTATGTTGTCATATTTTTTCATGATGTATTTTTTTTTCCATATTCTAGATCACCAGATCTTACTCCACTAGATTTTTTCCTCTGGGGAACAATTAAAAATCAGGTGTATAACACAGCATCAGCTACTCGTGAAGAACTGGAGTATAAAGTAAGGGTGGCATTCCAGAACATCACTGCGGAACAGCTAATCAATGTGGTGCGCGCAACAATTGAAAAAGTTGAACTTTGCCGTGATCAAGGTCATTTTGAAAATTTATAACCTTAATGGACTCATTTGCAACTTTTAAATAATCCTTAAAACGACTGTGAATTCATAAGCCTCAAAGTCGTATTTTTCCCATGTTACTTGATCAAGAATGAAGCGATTTACACGATCCATGGCATTCTAGATCGAAAAATAACAATTGGAATAAAAACTACTTTATTCGTCGAATATTGACAAGTGAGGTGTTGTTGGATTTAAAATGTCTTTCTCGATCGAAATAAGTAAAAATATATAGGATGTACCCATTTAAAAATCGAAAGTTGGGGTGATTTCCGGTCAAATCAGAAGTACGGCAAAGCAAGTAAATATGTCAAAAAATGTAAATTGAACTATAATACTCAACCCTCCGAATTTCGTTTTTCTATCTTCAATAACAAAAAAGTTACAGGTGTGAGCCACCTTGGATAATCACCCGGTATATTGATAAAGCACCAAGAACATTTTTGTTTTTGGATGCCATATGAACTTGACATGCGATCGATAGTTGTTGACGTCTGCATATAATTCTGGTGGAATGTTTCAAGATATTTGGATGCACCTATAACATAGTCTAAACTATATTTTTCATAAATTATGACATTAAAAAATAAAAGAAAGTCCGCCATTTATTAATTCAGATAATACATACATGCATACGATAATAATTAGTAGTACAATCATAATACATTGAACATTTTTTGCAAATAAACGCAAAACTATAAGCTATCTCTAAGTTATGTCATGTGTATAAAAAAAATCGAAGGGACCTATTAAAAAAATACTTTTGATAAAATAAATACTATCAGATACTGTTTGGCAGTTGAATGATTATGAATATTATGTTGAGGATGTTTTTGTTTATGAGGTTGAAAATGCGATATAGAACACAATAATTATTATAAAAATATTTCTTCAATGTTCAGAATTCAGTACGAGTTTGAAAAATATATTTTTATAAAGAATAATATGTTCTCAAACTGGTAAGAATAGGTTTCACTGACTGCATTCATCAAATAAATAACTGCATTTATGAAACAATACAAAAAATAAAGAATACTCTCAAAATAATACTTCAGGGAGAAAAAAGGGAATTTTAGTTGTTTCACCCTTTATATATCCATAAATAAAGGTCAACAAAAAATACTTTTACGGAAAATGTGAATGATTATTCCTACATACAGTGTTTCCCATTTTTCAACCACCCTTGTATGCAAACCACCGTTGTTATAATTATATGTTTTGTTATAACGGGAATACAAGTTGAAATACAACCTGTAAAATCTACCACGATCTTGAACAAACTTTTCGAGATACAGGGGTGGTTTCAAATCTGCATAATCTTTCATAAAAAAAATGTTTTATTGGATATTTGGCAATTTCTTCTACAAAATTACTCTTAGTAATCAGTAACGAAAAAACTCCAGTACTTTCTGGTTCAAAGATCCCAATGCAAAAAATAAAATCATTGTATTCAATAAAATTAAAGCTCTTGATACAACACGTGTTGTATTGATTTCCTGAGAAATATATGGGATCTATTGGCCCATAAAAATACTTGGGTAGACCATCCCATGGACTTTCATCAATACTATATTAAAACTTGATATTTTCCTGGACTTTGGCCATCAAAGCAGCGGATATATTGAGAGCTTCCTGTTCTGATTCACCCAACTGTTGTTTGACGATACTGCTGATACCGTTCTCACCAAGAACCACGGGAACGGAGAGAAAAACTTCTTGCTTCAGGTCGTGGATACCCTGTATGTAAAAAAACGATAATTACATCTTGTCAAGTTTCACATTGGGAATGCATCAACTCTACTTAAATCTCAACGATGGACACGCAATAGCACCTCGCTGTTGTTTTTTCCCATTCAGGAATCAATATACAGGGTGATTCAAAAGTACTTTGACAAACTTCAGGGGGTGATTCCTCACAATATGCTAATATGAATTGTCCAAAATACAAGGTGTTAAAGTTTTATTTTTATTTTCGTTTTTTTTTAAATAACTTTCGAAATACTGACCTCAATTAAACGAAAATTGGTATTGATGAGTTTTTTGAGATGTCGAATTCGAACCTGATGTTATCATTGCTCTTTCTCGTAGGGAGCGCCACCTACACGTCTTTTTCTTTTTTGAAGACTCATAACTTCTTTAAGCGTACTTCTAGCACATTTTTCAGTAAAAAAATCAATTACTCTATCATATCTACGTAAAATAGATAAACCTGTTACAAGTCGTTTTCCAGATATTTGGACTTGAAGATTTCAAGTCGATTATTTGATAATCGATGCTGTTGAAGTTATTACCATTATTTTACATTTTAAAATGCTTAGGAAATGAATTTGACGTTTAGTAAGTAGATTTGGTAATTACATATTATGTGCAGTTAAACGTTTGTGTTTTGTTGAAGTTTCTGTAGTTTTAAACACATTATGAAAAAAGGATTATTCAAACAATTATGCTCATTAGCCGATATGCATTTCGTTTATGGCCTTGCGGATGGCAATGCGCGCGAAGCAAGACGTATTTACCAGGAGCGATTTCCTAATCGAGTACTGCCTTCAGCTCCAACATTTATCAGTCTCCACCGTTGTTTGGCAGAAACAGGTAGCTTTAAGAGGGCAGCTGATATTATTGGAAGACCACGAGCAGTCCGAACCCCAGAATTGAAAGAAGCTGTTCTGAACGCTTTCGAGGAGAATCCAGAAACAATAAAATTGCTGAAGCTCCCAATTCTACTCAGTCCACAGTTTGGAGAATTATCCACGATCAACAATTTTATCCATACCATATTGAAAGGGTACAAGCTCTTTTGCCACAAGACTTTCCCCAACGCATTACTATGTGTCAGTGGTTTTTCAGAAAATTGGCTGGAAATCCTCAATTTTCAAGATATGTACTCTTCACGGACGAGGCAAACTTCTCCCGAAATGCCATCACAAACTTTCATAACAACCATGTTTGGGCTCTGGAAAATCGGCACGCAGTTAGCGAAAGACATTATCAGTATCCATTTTTTGTAAATGTGTGGGCGGCAATAATTGATAATTACTTGATAGGTCCTTTCTTTCTTCCGTTCCGACTGAATGGCGAAACTTATAGAGACATTTTAGAAAATTAATTGCCGGGACTACTTCAGATTGTACTATTAGAAATTCGTATCCGCATGTGGTTTATGCATGATGGGGCTCCGGCCCATTTTAGCGTTGTAGCCAGGGAATTCCTTAACACTGTCTATCCAAATCGATGGATCGGTAGGGGTGTAGCAGAACCTAACCAGGCGTGGGCGCCAAGGTCCCCAGATCTAAACCCGAATATTAGACGCCTGTGAAACAATAAGAAACACACCAATAATTTTTGAGCGGGTACGAGACTGAATGTCTGTATCTTCGCTGATGGTGGACACTTTGAACAATTTATTTGAATATAATTTAGTTTCTTTTATTTTATTTTATTGTACATATTCAAAATTTCTTGAAATAAAATGTTGATATTTCTTGCAAATGTTATCAAAACAAATACAGATTTTGCACCCTTGATTCGAAAATAACTATTTCAAACGAGTAAAAATAAATAGAATAGGTGGCGCCCCCTACAGAAAACCAAAACTACTTACTTAAACGTCAAATTAATTTCCTAAGCATTCTTGTGAAAAATGCAAAGTAATGGTAATAACTTCAACACGCATCGATTATCAAATAATCGACTTGAAATTTTCAAGCCCAAATATCTAGAAAACGGTTGCTTATAGCGACTTGTAACAGGGGTAGCTTTTTTAGTAGTAGATATAATAGAGGAAAAAATGATGTCTAGGTGGCGCCCCCTATGAGTAAGAGCACTAATAACATCAGGTTCGAATTCGACACCTCAAAAAACCTCTCAATACCAATTTTCGTTTAAATAAGGTCAGTATTTCAAAAGTTAAAAAAACGAAAATAAAAATAAAACTTGAACACCCTGTATCTTGGAAACGAAGCATTTCAGGACATATTTATTCGGACAATTCATATTAGAATATTGGGAGGAATCACCTCCTGAGGTTTGTCAAAGTACTTTTGAATCACCCTGTACTATGATGCTGAATAAGAATATTTTGCTTGATACTCCACCAGAGATTAAAGGATAAACCACCACCATGTTAGTTTTTAAATGGAAATATCAGAAAACATTTGCTGATGAAAGCGAGTTTTTGAACATACATATTCATTTGTTAAAAAATAATGCTAAAAAAAATGGGTAAACGATATTTGTACTCTCTCTCTGAATAATATTTATTATATTCCATTTAAAAATTTACTCAAGGACATCCCATTCAACCAGGTGAGGGATTCGGAAATGGCATTAGTTATTGATATACACATTTAAAATAATAATAATCACCCAGATATTGAATGGAACAAGATTTTCAGCATCCTTCATATGATTTAATCTATTTAATTTCGGTAAAGTCGGGAGTCTTTTGAAGAATTTAGAAGATACTTGAATGAAGTTTAGATGAGCTAATTATAACATCATAAACTCTGTTTTTCACTAGCTCCGAGTTACTTTTAAAATTCTGAAATTTTCAGAAAAAAATATCGTATTGAAATTGCGAGCATCAATCAATTTCGGAAGATATTAGTTCTTTGTAGAATAAAGATAATTTTCCATTATTCAACATTAGTAGGTATACGGTCACTTTAAAACACCGAGATATTCAACTGTTCCTGCTTTCCATCAGAAGCATAGATTGGTTTTCAGTTCGAACTTCAATCCGGTAAAAATTCGGTAAGTTTGTTTCATAAGTGGTAAGTATACTGTTTTTTCAACATTGACTGTCAGAAGTTTACTACTGAAGAATTCGAATAAAACTGGTAGTGCATTTTGAATTGTTTCTTTCAGAGGAATCCAGTCTCGATCTTTGAAGAAAACAACTGTGTCATCAGCAAAACCAGTTATATCTCCAGGAATGGGTAGATGGGACATTTCATTGATATAAAGTATGAAAAGAATAGGTCCTAAAACAGTACCCTGTGGAACCCCATAGCGTATAATTTTATTGTTACTCAGGGTGATAATTGTTCTCAACTTATTGCTTTTGCGGTTTCCAAAAACCAAATCATGGATGTCTGCTTTATCATAAATTGTCCTTCAGTGTGAGTAATGCACTTCCATCCAAGATTTGTTTCCTTCATTATTTGATGAGGAACTGCTCACATGGAAATGTGTTCCAGTGACTTCAACTGAAACTGATGGGCTCTCAAAGTTCCATATTGTGCACTCATTAATAGGTATGATTTCAAATAATTTTTACTTCAGCAAATATTGGATTATTGATTAACTATGCATACCGACACATCTTTTCCCAATTATCATTTCTCTATGGTCTCTTGAGAGCTCCTCTTCAAAGTTGCCCTATGAAAAAAAAGTCTAGCAGGGTCAGGTCCGGACACCTTGGTGGCCACAAACATTCCCATTACTCTTCCGTTGAAATTTTGCTGGTAACCTCGAACATTCCTCATTGGGTAGCCTATTAGGAAAATCAACCAAATGGGTGTTTAAACATTTCAAGTATAGTTGAACGTTCATAGAGTTTCGAAAGAATATAGGTCCAACTAGTCTATCTTTGAAAATTCCACGCCACAAATTTGTGAGTTTTTAGTGAGTACATCTGGAGCATGAGGAGTACAAAACGGTGTCCACAAAGGATTTTCCACCACCTAGCAGAAAAAAAGATGAAAACGTCACCCATTTTTCAGAAATAATCAGTGGAATTATAAGTTCTTTTTTATTTCCCCAATCTAAATATCTTTGGAGCATCAGGTTTACCTACCATATCTTCTGGTCTATTACGAATTTTTTGGGATTGATTTTTGTGATTGATTAGTAGTTCCCATTATGAACGTACAATTTTGTAAATAACGAGGATAAGTAATGATCGATCAAATAAAAATAACATATTGAAATTTATATATCTATTTCCTCAAATCTTTAATCTGCCCCATAAATTATTGAAATGAACCATTCAAAGACTAAAGCACACTTGGAATCTGGAATACATTCACTTCATTCAATACTAAATTAAGGAATGTCATGGCGAAAATATAGTTACACTTATAAAAAAATAATGAAATATTCGTATTATACAATAACGTCACTAAACCACAAGACCATCGATATGTATTCGTTTTTTTCATATCACAACAAAATCGTAACATTACAGTGATCTGCTATCCACTACAAGCTTCACATTGTACAAAACAACAGTATAATTAAAAATTGGAATATGTATCCAGTCAGGTTGTTTCGATATTTTCAGATTTAAAAAAAAAAGCGATGGAAGAAGGAAAAAACACGAGTATTGGAGTCTGATATTATAGTTTTCTATATTATTTATCGGCAGTGCAAAAAAAAATTTTTATTGCCATTTCTGTTTCATGTTTCTTTTCAGCTTAAAAAATTACATCTTTAATTTTGGAAAGTTACGTTACCATCTTGTACTCTTATCCATAGATATTTTTTCAAATCTGTCACATCGTCATTTTACAAATTTTGTTTTAGTGGTTTTCATAGATATCTGCACACAATCACAATTACCTATACTTATACCTGATTGTTTCCCCCAATTCGAGAAAATATAAATATAAATAAAGAGATAATCTCTGAAATCCTTATCATCCAAAAAGTGGAATGTATTGTTGGGACAATATTCTCCTTCAATGAATTGAATTAAACCTAATATGCGGACAATATTGAAAGTCTCTAATACAAAAAATAAAGTCCAATATGAATAATGTTCCTACAATTTCTGGAAAACGGATTAGAATTGATAAGCGAAGTGGCCGTCATTTCAAATATTAGAGGCGACGTCAGAGATTTGTGAAGCGCAAGTCCCAAATTGGGGTTTTTGCCAATTGCATATTAAATTATCTGGTTCAACGCAAGTATTTTCATTAAATGCATGTAGTCGATCAGGAAAGATAGTGTCTTGTAGTGAAGAGCTTCAGTAGGTTTAATAGTTAATAGTTTTTCTTCATTCAACTCAAGGCCGTACCCAGAGAAACATTTCGGGGGGGGGGCTGGTTCCAAAGTAAATAATGCAATGTACATTTTACCAAATTACCACTTTATGGTCCCAAAATCTGTTTCTTAGTTGACTTATTAAGTCATCTGAGGTCGGAACAGCAACTTTTATTCGGAAATACTTCTCGGGGTCAATGATTGGAATATTACGAATAGTTTATATTTAGAAAAACTAAGGGTACTTGATTGAAAAATGTGAATTAGTGTATGGGATGTACATGAAACTACCTGATTATCAACTTATTCCAGATATATTTTATACATTTGGGGGGGTTTAACCCCCTAACCCCCTCTCCGGGTACGGCCTTGGATTATAATTCGATATAAAATAATATGTTTCATGAAACATTTCAGTAAATCATATGTAAAATATGTCATGTTTGTATTTAAAATTCACTCTCTATTATTTTTCTTATCATAAAAAGGGCAATATCGTTGGATTTTGTTGATTGGCCATGCAAGTGTAAACCATGTTAAAAAAAATATCGTTGTAGGAAGTTCATAGTGTATGAGCATGGCATGTCCATTTCTCTAGCAAACTAGGGTGGATTTTGAATAAGTTTTAAATTATGTAATTCAAAAATTCTACCAGACTTTCAGGACTATAAAAAAGCAGTATTTCTGACTAAATTATCGTTTTATGGCTAACAAAACATGAATTTCTGTGTTATTCTCACCAAACCAGTTTCTTTTCAATTATAATGTACGATTATTTCGCCCATATTTTATATCAAACAGAAAGCGGTATTTCTGGAAAAAAAAAAGTTTATCGAGGGTAATATCATATGTGCTAGGAATTTTATCGAGTCTAAGTATTTACGCTCAAAATTAGTAGGTATACGTCACTTCAGAGCACTCCCTCTCTCACCTAGCCATTTTTTCATCCGATTTCGTTGTGATGAGGTGTTTGATTCAAAATAAAAGCGTGTTTTTGAAAAAAATATCGTTTTATCGAGGGTAATATTATAAGTGCTGGACATTTTATCAAATGTATAACTGCTAGGGGTTTTATTGCTATATATTTTTTTTTTCGAGAAAGCATTTTGCCTGGAAATTTTACTGAGTGCGATTTGCGGGTCTTATTATCTGACTTAACCATGGAAGCCAAGCTTATCTCTGATAATAAGGCCGCAAATTGCACAAGTTAAATTGATGAAAAATCAAAAAAAAATGCAATGAAATCCTCCAGCACGAATGATATTTGATGAGAATATTTATCAACAACCATTTTTTCCATAAAAGTTCACAATATTAAAAAAAAAACCTATTTTTTGACAATTTTCTGACTTTTATTTTCGAGTATTATACATGGAAATCAATGGTTAACGTGTTTCATAATATATTAAAGTTCTATACATGTATCGAGTGAATATAGAATTGTGTCATCAGCATAAGATATAATTTCAATGTATCATTGATATATACCAAAATTAAATGAGGCTTAGAACTATTCCTTCGGGTACTCCAAATGTTATAATTGTTATTTTACTTGGAATATTATCTAAGGAGACAGTTTGTTCGTTTTCGGAAAGAAAACTTTGGAATGATTCAATGCATTTCCTACCATAAATTGATAATTTTATGGGTTATTTTTCCTGGGAAAGAGTACTATAGCTTTTTTCAAGTACAAATCATAAAAAATTTTTTTTAAATTTCCACTTATACTAATGTTACTTTGAAAATTGCATCACTTGGTTTCTAAACTCATCCAAAAATAATTTGTTGAGAAAAATAATAATTCAAAGCTTTCAAAGAAATGATGAAAACGTGTTTTGAGTTATTTTTCTAATAATTTAGCTATTGTAATAATTAGCGAAATTTGCTCTATAACTATAACAGTTCCTTGTCTTATTTCCTTCGTGAATTGGAATCATAGAAAATATACAAGTGAAAACCCAAAAATCAAACAAGTATGTTGACGCTTGTGAAATTCGAGAAATAATATTCCTGAATATTTTATTATTATTTGATATGATCTAGGAGAAGAGATTTTGCAAATACTTAATGAGGAATGATTTTATTTTCCAAAACTGGTTACAAAGTAATGCTGTTTGTGGTTGTTGCTGTTGCATTCACAAATCCCTGACGTAATCTAGCTGACTGGCAGTTCTTGCGCAAGCGCATGTCTTTCCGGTTCAGAGACCACAGCACTAAATAACTTTCGAAGGAGAATATTGAAGGAACATCCCCCCCACTGGTAGGCATATAAAAAAAAAATTTGGCACACAAATTGAAAGCGTCTGGAATGTATTTAAAGCTTCAAATTCTCCACAACCCTTTCCATCATCGCAGCAGAATCTTGCAGAGCCCTTTGTTCGACGGCAGTGAGTTTTTGATGAACTACTTCTGAGATACCATTGGAGCCAAGAACTGCAGGTACGGATAAAAATACTGATGATTCGATGCCATGCCAGCCCTAGAGTTCACAAAAATATCATAAAATTTATCGAAATGTGTATATTGGACAAAATCGATGGAATTGTAATTGAATGCATCTATTGTTTCAGCTTGGAGAGATACTTACTTCTAGATTTGATTCAGAGTAATCATTCTATGGAACTTTCATTTCTATTTTTGGTACAGCGTGTTTTCGAAAAAAAAAATTGAATGGCCATTAAGACATCTTATAGACCATGAAATGAAGAAACCTCGTCTCCGGTTACACCGGAATTCCTTATTGAAGTTAGTTTTTTCTCAAATATGCGTATTGTGAAAGTTATTGGCGAACTAAATTTCAAACGACTTTTCGATTTGGAACGCGAAAAAAATTTTTTTGAAGGGTAGCACATGCCCCCCCAATCACTCTAGAAAATTTCTTAGTTATAGAAATTATCGTTTTTCGATAAAACTTCAATGGACTTTTTTGTAGTACTCTTTTTGAACTTTTTTTGGGGGGGGTTGAAATCGATGGGGTCAACTAGGAGAAGAAGTTTTTTTTTCGCGTTCAGACCCTCAAATGGTCCCCCATCCTTCTTTAAAAAGTCCCCTGGCACAATCCGCATTTCTCTACGACTCCCCCTTTAGGCTGTGCACTTCCCCGTGGACTATTTTGAATAACGAGAGTAGTTTTGATTATATCTGTCAAACTAGATGGTCAATCACTTTGTTTTTCAAAATAATATAAAACCATTTGCGTTTGCTTTACAGTTCCACATAGAATATGTCAGAATATTTCCTAATGTTTTTCTCTTTAGTTTAGCTATTTGTAAAATTGCAATAGGTTATTTTTAAGGTTGCTTTTATAATTGTAATTTCGGGGGCTTGTCGCTGGACAGAATTATGTAAAATGACAGTCAACGATGTGGAAGATGAACAAACAGTGTATATTATTAAAGTAACATGGAGGATAGAAGTCATCTGCTGTTGCAGAATGCTATGCGGATAGCACAATTACAAAAAAGAATACAATTCCTTATAAAACTTTGATGGATGAGTATACCATCTACTTCCAAACAGAGCGTTTCTAGAAGCTACAGTTTTACTGATGACGACTCTAATAGAAAATTTGTTGAACCACTCGATACTTAAACTAGAGTTACAGAAGTAATGTTACAAAATGTTTCAAAACAATGTTCTTGAAAATGCCATATCCATAAACTTTGGTAGTTGTAATTTATTGAGCATTGTTTAATTTGATATTGTTATTTTGTTTTGAGAGAGTTAAATATGTTGTAAACTTCAAATAAATGTATGTTCGTAAAATGTACATTTATAACTTTACACACTAGAACGTAAAGTGACCCATATGTACGGTAGTAAAAAAATATTATATACAATGCGTGTGTAAAGGCTCGTGTTATTGTCACAAAAGGCACTTCAACTAACTATTATTTACAGTTTTATTTTTCGGGTATATCTTGATTAATAAGATTCGTTTGTTTTTTAAACGGTTGTTGATACCTATAAACTCTATTATTGAATGAAATATTGACAACACTATATACAGTATGTTATATTTTCCCTTCTTCCTTTATGAATGAAGGAAAATAGTATAATAACTATTTACAGGATATGAACAAGAAATAGAATTGAAAGCCTATTCAGATTCGGGTATTTGAAGGGAAACTTGCAGAAAGGGTTCCGTTTTTTGAAGCTTTATAATATGAGATAAAAAAACAAACATTTCTGAAAATTTGTTCGGATTTTTAAACTTGAAACTTTGTGCCAAAGTATGATATTTGAATTGGTATGTAGAGTATTTTGGATCTTTGGTCATCTTCAACTTCAATCCACCAGAAGGGAATTGATGTTGAATATACAGGATGTTTTCCAATGAATAGGTAATTTTTGTTACAGTATTTTCAATGAACCCTATATGATATTTAAAAAAATGATCACATACTTTGTAACAATCGAATTTTACTGGACGATTAGTACACCAAAAATAATATAATTAAACTGGCAGCATTTCAAATTTAATGCTCTAAAACAAGAACTTGAGGTTTGGGAAACGAGTTGGAAAATATAACATACTACAAATGCAAGAAATAAACATTTTACTCGTAAAAAATGTTGTATTTTTTTTAATGATTTTCCTGTCAATGGTCAAGATTGAAAGGAATCATTAACCATAAATAGATACATAAAAGCACTTCAACTACAAAGAGGTAACAACTGAAATGGAAAAAAAAAATAGGAAATGCTTAACTGGAGAGGAAAAATTGAAACAATAGATAAACTCCAAAAATAAGAAGAAACGATATAAAAAAATATGAACAAAAAATGTCAATGAATAATGAAATGGAAAAACAGCTAATAGCAAATACAAACATTTCCAAAGCTGAGGTGTTGAAATATATGGGAAAAACAAGTGTTAATCCACACAAAATAATACAACTGCAATAAAATATAATATTTAGTTTGATGAATGAATTACATTTCAAAAACAGTTTATATGTCATCACAATTATCTTCGAAATTTTTTATTTTTTCCATTCCTTCAAAATTGAACTTGAGCTTGAATTATACCCAAAACAGAGGCCGAAGACATAAAACCAAATCTCTCACCACCTGATAGCGCTTGTACCACAATATTCATTACACCATTGTATCCCAAAATTGCAGGAACAGACAAAAACACTTCGCTTTCAATTGCATATACACCCTAGGGAAGGAAAAGACGGTAAATCTATATATTTTCATGACATATGTGCATCATATTGCTTTGGTTGATTGGAGCTGATTCATAGAGATATAGGGCCAATTGAGACAAGAAAATACATCATAACATAGTTTCAAGATATACCAGCAAAGCTTTTCATCGTGGTTTCAAATATATAATATCAAACGATCTATCATCATCTAATATGACAGAATGCAGCGATTATTTTACTAAGTTTCAGCAACTCACTTCCACTTATTGAGGGTGTACCACAAGGTAGTGTATTAGGTCTCCTTCTATTTCTCGTTTATAAAAACGACTTACCAAACGGACAACTTTTCGGTTGTTTATTTGCTGAACGCTTTAGTGCAGTTACAGATGTGACATTTATCGTTAAAAACTATGCATGAATAAAACCAAAACAAGATTCTTGAAATGAAACGAAACCAAACAGGATCTGTGAAGTTACTGGGAATATGGCTCCTATTGTTTTTCGGGTTATCTAGAGGGAGCACGAAACATTTCGGAAGAATATATACTTCGAAATGAATTCAGCTAATCAAATGCATTTATCTGACAAATCAAATCCCAATATCAGCGAATATACACCATGTTGCTAGTATATCCGCGAATATACACGCTACTTGCTATAAAACAAGTGGGCATTTACCATTGTTTATACCAAACCTATCAAAATAATTCAGTCACTGTCAGATGACGTCCAAGTCACTGACAAATTAAAAAATGATGTCGGACCGTTTCGGAAACACTTTCTCAGAAGAAATTCAAATAAACGTAGAAAATCAAAGTTTTTTCAAGTGTAGATTTGTTGGTAATAGCTAGCTCGATATATAATCTGGTCATATACCTACCACTCGTGATATTTTGGGTGGAGTACACTTTGTTATCTTTCCGCCAATATTGTTGCAAAAATACCACTCAACCAAATTTCTTTTGAAAAATCCCCCCCAGCTTCGCTGTCGTGGTATTTCTAAAGAAATTTGGTCTGGTGAATATTGACACAAAAGTGTCAAAGTATACTCACCAAAATATCCATCGCATGTGATATAACTACTGAATATACACGCTACTTGCTATAGAACAAGTAGGCATTCACCTTTGTTCATACCAAACCTATCAAACGTCAGATGACGTAGAAGTCACTGTCAAATTAAAAAAAAAATCCGACCGTTTCGGAAACACTTCCTTAGAAGAAATTCGAAAAAAGATGGAAAAACATTGATTTTTCAAGTGTAGGTACATCCATTATCAATTGCAGAAGCATAAAAAACAAGTTTTCCAGTCTTGAGGCTCAATCCTTTGAGCAGCAGAGGCAGAGATAACTAATTTCATTTAGTTATTTAAATATTTTAAAAATACGTTAAAATAAAAAAATATGCCATAAACGAGGAAGTATGTATTGATAGGCAATCGGATCATCATAAATTCATTTTCCCATGGTCCAAAAAAGCCATATTTTCCTACAAAACACAACACAACTATAGAATATTTTGGAACCTCTTTCGATCCCAGACCAGAGACGCTACTGACTTTCATTTACTCAGACCTCCAGAAACTGGTGATTTATTAGCCTCAACGTATAGACACATCTACAAGCATTATCATTGGTAACATGGTGTAACAGAGAGAGCCTAAGGGCAAATCCGAACAAAACATCACTAATTCCCTCCACCCGGAGAAGAAACATGGGAGATCTCATACCTCCCAGACTATTCGGTGAAACATTACAAGTAGTAGAGCAGGTGAAATATCTAGGGCTGATTCTTGACAAGAAACTAACCTGGAACCCGCATCTTCAACATGTAACCAATAAAAGCAAGATAACCTTCATGATGTGCAGGAGAGCTTTTGGAAAAACCTGGGGGCTTAAACGAAAGCCATGCACGGGCTTTACACAGCGGTAATAAGACCAAGAATAACTTATGGCTCACTCTTATGGTGGCCAAAAACAAATCAAAGACAGGCAAAAACCAACCTTGGGAAAAACCAGAGGCTTGCCTGTCTCTGTATCACGGGACGGGGGCAAGAATAGCCCAAAAAAAACCTCGAACCCCTTGACTTACATGTCATTGGAGAATCCGAACAACTGGACATACCAGAATCACTCATGTGATCAACATCGAAGAACTCGAAATGATTTCAGACTACATGCAACCCCTATACTCATTCGAAAAACCATTCGAAACACGAATTGATGGATCTGGATGGGCCCCGAGTATAGAATCACAATCAACTGCGGACATAGTCTGGTATACAGACGGTTCAAAGACAGTTGAAGGAACGGGAGCAGGAATACATGGGGTAAGGCCAAGAAGGGATTACATAATACCACTTGGCAAATTCTCCACGATATTCCAAGCTGAAACACATGCTATCATGGTATGCATTCAGAAGAATCTAGAAAGTGGTTATAGGAAAAAACACATCTACATTCTATCTGACTGTCAAAGTGCTATCAAAGCACTCAACTCTATACAGATAAAGTCCAAACTGGTCTGGGACTGCCTCCAGAACCTCATCGAGCTGGCAAAACACAACAAGGTCACCTTGATGTGGGTGCCAGGTCATAGAGGCATTGAAGACAACGTCAAAGCGGACCAGCTAGCAAGATAAGCATCTGAAACGCTATTCACAGGGCCAGAACCTGCACATGGGATTAGCAAAAACCGATGCAGGACCCTGATCGACGAGTGGATAAAAAGAAGACACCAACAATATTGGGATCAAACTGTCGGGCAAATACACAGCAAAGTCATGGTAGGGCATCCAAACCGGACCCTGACGGCTGACCTTCTAAACCTGAACAGAACGAAGGCTCGTATAATAATAGGTCTGTTGACTGGAAACTGCGGCCTAAGAAAACACCTAAACACCATGGGAGTACGCAGGGAAACCGTGGAGTGTAGGCTATGTGATGAAGAGGAGGAAACAGCCTCTCATATTATCTTCGACTGTGACGCCCTAAGTAGTAGGCGACACAGAACCTTTGGAGAGATCAGCCCGGAAACAGGCATGAATCCGAAGAACCTTATCAACAGGCTTCTTAACCTAATTTAAAGGCACAAACCTGTTTGAATGAGGAACCGCTGACGACAGAGTGATACAATAGACCCCAGCTGGTCGCAGTGTCAAGGGAAGCTAAGTGCCAACCCTGTCTCTGGCTCGTCAGCTTTCAACCAACCAACCAACCATTATCATTGGCTTGCGGTCACCCAAACAGAAAAAGATGGAATGAACCTAAGACATACGACAAGATTATGAGATGATAGAACGCTTTAATGGCATTCCAGAGGAGGCAAAATAATTTCTAGGAGACCAAACGATGATCCTACAACCACTTGATTGAGCCATAGACGAATGAAGGGCTGTTTGATGCTTATCAGCAAGTTAAACTTGTGAACATAATCATCCCTGAGATATTTTGCAATATTAAAAAATATCAACATGTCAATGTTTTCGGAAAAAGTATTTTTGAATATATTGAAAGTATTGTTTCTGTACTTCTATAATAGTTACTATGGCACTCTGTAAATGTCAAAATAACCATTCTGACAAATTCACGTAAGAGAAGAATAGTGTTGAGTTCTGTTCGTCAGATTTTGATGAACAACTGTCGAAATGACTGAGATCCCCAAGTAATTTAACTCCAGAATTCTGAGATGAACTTCTATATGAGAAAGAGAACGCAAGTGATGACTTAAACCTCATCAAAGGAAGTGGTATTGATGATTTTTATTATTGTTTTTGTTATGATTGAGTATATTCAGAATCAAACGCAGTAAGCATATAAGGGCAAATTTACAAGAAATATATTTCCTATGTAGTTTCGATAACGGGTGACACAAGATATCGGGCCACCCCTGTAACTTCTGCATTCGTGAACGGATTTTGCCGAAATTTGGTACAGTTATATAAGCAACCATTTCGGATTCGATCACATTACAATCCAATATAGCGGACTTCGGGTTTTTCTGGAAATGCCAGTAACTTTGTTTTTTTAAATGGAACACCCTGTATATTTATATTACATATTCAAGTTCAACAGGTCAAAAAAAGTCCAAATCTCATGTCAAATGTCATTTGTTCAAAACAATCGAAATTAAAATTGTTTTTTTATTTTACCTCGTGGATAAATGAGATTCGATCGAAGCTATTCACAATGAGTCGCAAATAACAGAAAAACTTAATTTTTTACGAAAAATTATTTTTTGTGTTACTTACTGGTTAATCAATTCAGTCACATCAAATTTTGATCAAAAATTATTTTTTTTCAAATGGAACCTGCCTCTCTAGAACATACATTAAGGAAAAAAATTACGTATCATTTTTGTATTTCGGTGCAGTAACAAATTGTATAAATTCAAAAATCTACAACTAGTTCATGAGTTTCCTTGCAGTTCGAATAATTTTCCAACTTAGTAAGCTGTGGAAAACAACATTTCTGAATCTTGTCAACTTATTGTGTAAGTTATACTCATGAGCACGATAATGTTGTTTTTTTAAAATTCTCCTAGCGTTTTCTCGACTTACATTGCATTGGTATTCCAATTCCCGCGTCGAAGCGGTTGGATCAAAATCAACATAAGCAAAATGTTCATGTCTGCCTTCTCACTTACGATCATCTTCTCCATTGTTGGGTTCTTTTCTGTGTGGGTATCGTTCAGCGTATAAATGACAAGCGGCGATACTGTTTTAAAGACATTCTCCGTAAATTAATAACATATCAACCTGTTCACTTCTTGTGAACCTATAATTTTGATTTTACATTTCTACTAAACTAATTCTCGGAAGTTAACTAATTTTCGAGAGTTGAGATGAAAAATGACAGCGAAACACAATTAGTTGACAAGATTCAGCAATGTTTTTTTTCCACAGCTCACTAAGTTGAAAAATTATTCGAACTGCAAGGAAACTCATGAACTAGTTGTAGATTTTTGAATGTATACAATTTGTTACTGCACCGAAATACAAAAATGATATGTAATTTCTTTCCTTAATGAATGTTCTAGAGAGATCGGTAGGTGGCCCATAGGGTTTTCACTTGAAAAAAAAAAGTTTTGAGCAAAATGTGATGTGACTGAATTGATTCATCAATAAATTACACAAAAAATAATTTTTCAGAAAAAATTATGTTTCTCTGTTGTGTGCGACTCATTGTGAACAGCCTTGACTAAATCTCATTTATCCACGGGGTAAAATAAAAAAACAATGTTAATTTAGATTGTTTCAAAAAAATGACATTTGACATAAGGTTTGGACTTGCTTTGACCTGTAGAATTCGAATATGTAAAAATAAACAGGGTGTTCCTTTTGAAAAAACAAAGTTACTGGCATTTCCAGAAAAACCGGAAGTCCGCCATATTGGATTGTAATGTGATCAAATCCGAAATAGTTGCTTATATAACTGTACCAAGTTTCAGCAAAATCCGTTCACGAATGCAGAAGTTACAGGGGTGGCCCGATATTCCGTGTCACCCGGTATAGTGATCATTAATAAAATAACTTTGTGAAACAACTAAATAACATTGTTCCTGAAAGCTCCGAAGGCCTTTGATGACTTAAAAAACCTGCCAGAATAATGCTAATGATTACTCACAAGACGTAATTATTCCAATGATTCCAATAAATAGCATGGTAACGTGAACAAAATTTCGTGATCGCATGAGAGAAAGACTTTGTCGCGATATAATTTTGGTGAAATCTTTAGGTTCTGACTTACCCAAAAACAGATGTAACGTTAATTATTTGAATAAATGTTATTGTGATTCATATCAACCAAAGCAATATTTCTCTCGAATTTTACTAGAGTAGCGTCAATACAAAAAAGCATAGCATTATATTCTCTACAAGCTTTTCAGCTATAATAACCTAAAATATTCAAGTGATCAAGGCCAAAAAATCAATTTGCCCTGATTAGTTACTGCGTATCTGTTTTTATGAAGAGAAAAAATCAGTTACTTATTTTATGCCTTTTCAGAAGAAATTAATTTTAGGACAGTTATCTTGCAACCTTTTTTACAATTTTTTGTTTTTTTTTTTCAATTGGTATACCAAAGGGTTTGTACACAAGGACGAGATGACGTTGTTAATGTCAACTTGATGAACGAGATATTCACATTATGAATTCAATCCATCATTTCCAAGTTCTTTTTAGAAATTAACCCCTGTAGGGGTGAAATAGGGGTGGAAGTTTGTATGGGGTTTCCGTTAGTATCGAGGTTTAGATAGTCGAAGAAGTTTCATTTCATTGTACTGTCTTTTTTTTTATTTGATAAATTCACAATACGACAAATCGCTGAACAAGTAAATATATGAGAGATAAGTGCCATGTGAAGTGGAATGAATAGAAAAATCGAATTTAAACGGTTTTCTTCACATAAAGGATTCAATATAAAATTGAACCAGAGAAAGGTAGATCTCAGGTGAAAAACAACTACTTTCCTGGCAAATACCACGCAGAACGTTGAATGATATTCACCTGAAAATCCATGCATACTTCCATAAAATATCAATGGACATTGAATGCAAATGTTTCTTTCTGATAAGCTCGATTATGTTTAATTTAAGTCGTGTTCACCTAACAATCCGCATACCGGTTTCAGGCTTCTTGGCCCTCATCAGTACGGAGTAGTCAACCAGCCAAAAGTCCAAAGAACTCTGGCTGAAGTGAGACACAACGTAAACAAACCATCATCGATCTTGTAACACCTATAGGTACGCCGGAAAAGATAAACTTTAACTGGCGGTACCTGTGACAGAAAGAAACACTCCGAAAATCTCCCACCTCGATAGGTTTCTAAATAAAAGATTCCTTCACAGTAGGAGTGGCAAGCCCGTCTAGCATATAGTGAGAGATAAGTGCCATGTGAAGTGGAATGAATAGAAAAATCGAATTTAAACGGTTTTCTTCACATAAAGGATTCAATATAAAATTGAACCAGAGAAAGGTAGATCTCAGGTGAAAAACAACTACTTTCCTGGCAAATACCACGCAGAACGTTGAATGATATTCACCTGAAAATCCATGCATACTTCCATAAAATATCAATGGACATTGAATGCAAATGTTTCTTTCTGATAAGCTCGATTATGTTTAATTTAAGTCGTGTTCACCTAACAATCCGCATACCGGTTTCAGGCTTCTTGGCCCTTCTTTCAGGTGAAATCATTCAACGTTCTGCGTGGTATTTGCCAGGAAAGTAGTTGTTTTTCACCTGAGATCTACCTTTCTCTGGTTCAATTTTATATTGAATCCTTTATGTGAAGAAAACCGTTTAAATTCGATTTTTCTATTTTTTTCTAAGTAAATATATCTTGTATTTATGCAAATACAATTCTTGAAGTATCGGGACACGTCAATTTATTCGCCTTTTACTCGAAAGAATGTTTCCACACAACATAGAGTTCAACCAGTACATAGCAATATCATCGATTAAATCAAGGAACATTAGGGTTAAAAAGACTCAGGCCTAATTTCTTACTGAATATTTTCGACAAAATGATGGAAAAGAATCAATCTATAATCTGGAAGATGGAGGACAAAAAAATTAAATAAAATGGAGGACCAAGAGCATTGTTGATGCATTCGTTGAAAATTAATACCAAACTACACGCCAACATAATCTATGATAATGCAATCTCACATCTCCTCTCAGATAACTCTCAGTCATTGTTTCAGCCATTTTTTTTTATAAAAACGATGTTTTTGAAGTTTTTTTCGTCATTCAAAAGTTTAAATCATAAACTGTTTTATCATTCACAGCATGTCACAGCGATTTTTTTAAACAAATACATTCATCAGAGTAATTTCAGTATTACGGAATTAGTAGGATACTGTGTACAAATCCAAACAAAAATTACAGAAAAAAGCGCGACTACTCAAAAGAAGCTAGATCAGTGAGTTACAAGCTCTACCAAGCAGAAACAAAAGTGCTCTATTAGGAGCTACTCCAGTTGAGAATAGTTGAAATAATCCCTTAAATGGTGATATTTTTATTTCAACCTCATCTCAACTAAAGTGAAAACTCCTAGAATTGTATGGAAAACAATGTAACTGCAACAATGCTCCGGTTATACATAAAAATCAAAATTACTTAAAACTTTAGATTGAACAAAATATATGATTCAATCGATATCACCCATTCGGAAGACTTAAATGCTAGCTGTAAAGATTTTATTAGAAATGGGTGAATGGTTTACTCAATTCAAGTAAACGTTCGTTCGTGTGAAAAATTATATTGAATTGAAGCAAAACTGATGTACTTATACTGGAAAGTTTGCACATTAGAGAATGAGTATAATAATATTTGTTATTTGTAAATAGGTGGCATCGTTACATTGTTTTTCCGCATTAATCATCACAAACACAAACTATCTCACCTTCACATACGTGGACACCGCATGTACATTACTCATATTGCTGAGTATGGAGTTCACCAAGGACGCTACACTGAGCCCCACCGCCCACGAGGTGTATCCTTTCAGTTTGATGACGTCGTAGGCGGAATTGATGACGTCAGCGTGGATGTCTTTCCACTTTTCGGGGTCTTGTGCCGTTCCGATGGAGGGGTTGATTTCTCGTAATCTTACGCCGGCCACATTCACTCCGGACCATACGGCAACTGAAGAAATATGATGATGAGATTTTTTCAAATGAAAATTTTCGAAATTGTTTGTTATATTGTTACGAAAATAAGTACAATACAACCCTGTTTGTGTTTACGTCTGATGAGAGAGGGCGCTGGTGACAAATTGGTTGGTTGGTTGGAATTTCCTGTGTAAATGAACAACGAGCAATGCGGCCATAATATTTTTAATTTTTCATAATTTCTTCGACAAAGAAACCTAGGGTTAATTTCCCTAAAGATGACTTTATAAAAGTCGAAACGCCGACAAAGAATCAATAATTATTTCCATTATTGGACCTAACCTCAACAAAATTTACAATTTACTGTAATTTGGTTACAAAACTTCCAGAAAAAAAAATTGATGCGTTATTGATAAATATGTATGTGGCATAGCCCAAGAAGTGTTCTCGAACTGAACCAAGAGAAAAAACGAGAGTGCCAATGCGTAAGAAATAATCCTAAATGATAAAATTATTAAATCGCAAAACAAACGGGATCAATCGGATTCATCCTGTATATTTTCTGCAGACAGAAATTTCTGGCATGAAGATAAATATATTTTCTTGACTGTGTTGTGATGAGATCTGAAATCATAATTTAAACTTATCCAGTCCAAATAAATGACAATAAAAAGTAAGGGTAGGTATGCTAGCTTCATTGTTTTAAAAACCAGTCATTTCGAGAATTAGTATCAACTTTTCTACCTCGTTTTCTACAGAAAGCTACTTTTGTTTAAGTTCGTCCCTCTAGTGGCAGGACTACCAAGTATTGTCGCCATAATTGTTGAATATGAAGATTGAACTTTGAGGTTCATCCATCGAAATATAGATGCCGCCATATGATGTCAAAATTACGTCAATACATAGTTTATGTATAAAATAATATAAATGAAAAGTATAAAAAATTCAAATAAATACAAATGTAAAATAATGATTTCAACTTTGTGTGCCCTCTTGCGCATAGGAGAGTATGTACGCTTCTCCACTAACTAGGGATTTTGAGGATATCGGTGACACCCTTGAATCATTGTATTCGTGCCTGCGTATGGGTGCCTACAATAGGCCGTATAGGGTCCGGAATATGTCGTTCCACTATGATTGCACCGAGCATAGAGATTGTAACGTTGTCTGCTGCATAATTGGACAAGACCAATCCTTCCAAAGGGAAATTGATGATGATTTATAATTTTCTTCAGAGTCTCTACATCGAAAATCGCTTCAAATGGATAACTAGTATTTTAGGTAATTTTTGTATAGACAAAGACTTGGTGCACTTTCTCTTCTCCTTCCAATTTGAACAAGATGTTTTCTCGTCACCGTCCAAAGTTTCCACGCTGGTGAAAGAGTCCAGACATTGTGAAAGTCTGAGCTGCTCTGTCAGTGAGAGATCCCACAAAGAATCAATGGTAACAGAGCAATGCCCACAAAAAGTACATTTTAATGTCGATTACAATTGGCCAACAAAGTTACCTGCAATTATTGAGTTGTCCATTCTTGGACATCTCGAGCATGCCTCTTTGGCTTTATCGTTCAGTTTTTCATCAATATCTGTCAATACCAGTTGGGGCTATAGTGTAAACATTTTAACGTCTTCATGAAGGCCTTCGAGGAGGTATATTAGAATATCCTGTGCATCCTGTTGGGTGTTACCCATAAAACGTGGAGCAAATCTTTCTATCTGAATCTTCAAAGAATCGTTGTTCAAATTCCTATCAGACGAATCTTCAGACCATAGTTCTCTTATAACTTCCGCAAATGCTTTTATTAAAGCACCCTTCATGCTTGAAATGTTCGTGTTAATATCTCTCATATAATCGTCTTTAGTCAAATACTCCAGTAACCATCTGGTGTTCGATAAATATTGTATGGCGCTGTTCATGAAATAAGTTGAAGTTGAAGCTGCTTGATAACGAATTGGATTGAGATATGGCAGATCCTGTTATTTTCCGGGAAGTGGACGACAAATCATTTTTCAAAGTTTTGCCGATATAACTACCTATCCTTTATATATATTTCGTCTTTTTTGGAATTGGTATCTGACTTGTACTTGATGCTACTACTGTCTCCAAATTGGAAGGTGTCCTATGCGATTATCCAAGGATCGGAAAAACGAGCTTTGACTATTGGATATGCTTTTTAGAATAGGGATTGTAGAAAAATTCATCCAAATGTTGTCCAACAGGAAGCTGCATTACCTCTTTAAATGGCGATGCTGATGCGTTGAAGGAGAAAGCTAGTGGATCTCTATCATTGGTCACTTGGAAAATCTTTCTACTCATCTCTTTAATAAATTCCTTTGATTGGGTCCAAATACTCCGTAGGTTCCAATAGCTACAGGATAGAAAATGTAGAGATTTCTCATGTTTTGATATTTTTTTAACTTAACTTTCTATCCATTTTCTGCAGCTGCACCCTTGCGAATAGAGGTTGAGTCCAAGTGTGATGAGGCCATAGTGTCCATATAGGTAAAATCCCATACCACTGGTTTACCAAATTTCCAATTATTTTGTTTACCATCGAGATCTTTTAATCAATGAGACTCATTGCAAAAAACCATAATCTCTACATTTTTTTCTGAAGCTAGTTTCAGCATTCTTTGGAAATCTGGCAGCATTCATGCAAATTTATATACCTTCAAAGGCACAGGCGGTATCCCATATTTCGATACACACATGGAAAACATTGTTTGACAAAAAAAATGCTGACTTATATTGTGTCCGAGATTGTGACTGATTTATTTCTTCCTATGCAACCATTTCCATTTTGAGGTCTCCCAATCGAGAAATTTTGCGTGATATTCCTGACATCTAGTAGGTATTATACTGGGTAAACTGAACGGTCATTATTGCAAATACATTTAGTTAAAGCTACTGTAGTGGTTCAAGTAAGAGATGATGCAACCAACAGGATTTTGGTGTTCATTTTTTTGTGATTGATCAGTTCTCCTCGGAAAATTATCTACTAATGAATTGACTAGGCACTGTCTGTCAGGATGTTTTTAAATAAACAATTTTCCTTGTTCTGATACAGCTTAGATTCATAAATTTGCTTCGATAATTTTATTAACATAATCTCATGTCTCATTCAACGATAAAATAAGTTCAATTTTTTACATATAACACAAAGGTTATTAACGCTATTAGTTTAAAGCTCGTAAGAATAAAATATCGCTCTCGTAGTCAGTCAATATAGCCATAGTTTATGATATAGTGCCAATTACCGACAAATTAATCGCCAAGAAAGGATTTCAGTTCAAGCAGTTTTCCATGTGTTACTCTTTACTTATTCCTCTGAGTACTAGATGCCGCTGACAATACGATTCCGAGATTAAATCAGAATATTAGTGATTGGGTGTCATTAGCCTTACGATGGTAAAAGAGAAAATGCTTGTAAAGAACAATATTTCTTTGGTCTTCTGACAAAAAAAGTCCTGTTCGAACTACGAAATGATGAGAATTGGGTTTATTACTTGTATCAATTAAGAATCAAGTAGTTATTTTTATTCTAGTTGAAGCTAGATACATGTGGTATTTATTTGTGAGATGAGTGATTTTCTGGTTGTTTCAAAAAGATTCAGTAGAAGAATCCAAATCGACTCATTACTTATTCACTAGGACTAGTGGAAATATAATACTCAATTTTATACACAATGTTACGTTTGTCTGGAGTGCCTGGAAATGATGTGATTTGGGGTCCGATCTCCAAAACTAATTTTGATAGCTTTTAAAATTCTGAGTTTCCACTAGCTTTGATGCGCTATTTTACAATTCTAGCATCGTAGGCGAGAAACTAGGTATTCCTAATTTTTTTAGTTTTTGCCATGAAATTAATACATCCGGAAGTTGATAGGAGCAGCAGTTTTCAAGACATTTGAGATTGGGGATGTCATGGCATTTTGGCAAGTTTTAACCGAACAAATTAGGCCTCGATTTACTCAAAAACATTTGCTACCATCGGATTTTTATAGAAGGGCCGTTTTATGTAAAAAGCTGAGTATTTTTTTATTCTCTAGCAACAAAATGAAATAGTGAATCGCATTAAAATTTCCGACCTCAATTTTCTCAAAGGAGAATTAATTGTTGATGATTTAGGCGTATGATTGAATATGTAATTTTGACATTCTGAAGTGTCTCAAGTAGAGTGGTATGAAGAGGTAGACCAAGAACCGAACCCTGAGGAACTCTGTGAGGTAGCTCTGTGAGGTAGCTCTGATTTTTCGTCCTCTATAAGAACACACTGAATTATTTCCTTTAAAAATATTCTAATCAGTGAAGTGTAATGTGATAAAAATCGAAATATTTTATACATATCAGAGGATAGTTCAATTTATCGAATGCTTTAATGCAATCTAATAATCCAACTATATTCTCATCCAAATTTCCGATCATTTCATCAGTTATTCCTATGAATGCAGTATATTCTTTTACCAGGCCGAAATCCATGCTGATTATGAGTAACATTGTTGACTCAATTATGATTTTGATCGTTAATTGACTTTTCCACCACTTTTTACATACCAAGCAATTTGTTCATAGATTTGAGATTTTTTATTTTTGTTTATAAAAAAGATCAATGATTTTTTTATGTACTGTCCATGATAGATTTGTTCATGAGTATTGTTTTCTTGTCTACGTTTTAAGTGAGCTGGAATTAAAGCGCTATTTATAATATCAAGTTACTGTAAAGTATTCCATAATTTTTTTGAATTATATTGTTCTTGTACATTATTTTGATATTGTTATCCCTCGTCTAGTTCATATTGTTTCCATATTTTGCAGATTTCCGTAGTAAATCCAGTCACTTTGTACGTTTATATTAAGCGATTCATTCCATATCATTATTTTTGCGGGGTATGCTAGCCAAACTGATTCAGTTTTACATATTTCCGCCGTTTTTTTTTAGTACGTGTACTACAAAGAACGAAATGGGATATTTATTGTATGTAATTGGTGAAGATACATTATGCGATTCAAGTCCACAAAATATAATGACAAGAAAAATATTTTAAGCTACGAATAGTCCTGAAAATGTGTATCCATTTCATTATAATTGAATTAATTAACTATTTCATCTGCAATGTATGTGTGTCGTTTGCCAAATTCAGGTTGCTTACTGCTATTATACAGTGTGGTCCATAGGTATGGAATAAATTCATATTTAGCGTTATTATGGATTTGTATAAAAACACCTGAAACAGGTCGATTTCTATCGTCAATTTGACAATTTACAGTATGAAAATAGTATCCCCTTCTTGCACCCCCTTTGAATCATGAGCACCCCCTCAAAAATGTCGTGTGGCACTTTGTTCGAAAGGGATTTTCATTCTCTGTTCAGCAATATTGAGTTTTTCAAATTTGGTGCAATCATAAATGAGAAAATTCATTTTGAAAATGTAAAATTTCGATACTTCACGTAGAATGAAGGAAATAATATCACATAATGTTCAGGAAGTATTTTTCAATTTATTTTACAATTGAATTGAATGTTCAAAATGACCACCATTCACTTCTTGACAATAAGCAAGCCGATCTTGGAATTCTCGTACAACATTTTGTAGGACCTCATGTTGTTAATTTCTTCCGTTATCCTAACTTTTAAATCTGCACTATTGTCTGGTCTATTGAAATATATTTTTTATTTTAAATAACCCCATGAGAAATAATCAGGTATTTTCTTATCTATTATCTCAAAGGTCATGGAAAAAGCCATCAACATCGAGCTCATGAAATATCTGGAAGACTCAGGAATTGTCAACGATAGGCAATATGGCGTCCGCCATCAGAGATCAACTGGTGACCTGCTCGCTTACGTCTCACATATATGGCAGCTATCTATTGAAAAGTATGGAGAAACTTTAGCTGTGGCATTAGATATCTCCAAGGCGTTCGATCGAGTTTGGCACCAGGGACTCCTCGCCAAGCTTCCGTCTTATGGCTTGCCCCCCTCAGCTGTGTTCTCTGCTTGCTGGTTTCTCTCAAACAGGTCTCTCCTTGTAGTGGTCGATGGAGTTTCATCTGACACTCTACTCATAAATGCTGGTGTTCCGAAGGATCTATTCTCGCACCAACACTATTTCTACTTACATCAACGACCTGTTGAAAGCAACTTCATGTCCAGTACACAGCTTTGCCGATGATAGTACCCTCCATACCGCTTTCCTTCCAGGGCCCCTATATCAGCCCGTGAAACCAGAAATGAACGAGGAAGAAATGTTAATAATATAAATATGGACTTAGCAACAATTCTCGAGTGGGGATCTAATAACTTGGTAGAATTTAATGCAAACAAAACACAAGCATGTCTTTTCTCTAAAAAAGCCGATCTCACTGTGCCTAACATAACTTTGTCAGGAGTAACCATACCACTGAAGTCATCCATATCGATGCTTGGTATTACTATCAGCAATAACCTTTCCTGGGAAAATCACGTGGGTCCATTGCCAAAGTGCATCCCAAAAACTTGGTTTTTTGTTTCGTGCCAAGAGCTATTTCACCCCCCACTCAGCTGCTTATGATCTATAAGGCACAGATCCGACCTGTCCTGGAATACTGTTCCCATATTTGGAGCGCGGCACCTAAACATATCCTGAGGCTATTGGATTCTGTCCAAAAAAGGGCAATTCGTCTCGTCGGTGATGCCTCGCTTACAAACTCGCTCACTTGTCTGGAACACCGTAGAAAAGTTGGCGATTTGTCTCTATTTTATAGATATTTTCATGGGCGATGCTCTTCTGAAATATCAACAATCGTTCCTGCTTTGGCAGTCTCTTCGAGACTAACCCGTCAAGTTCAGTCATCACACCCTTCGTGGTCACTTTGGAGACCTGCAGAACATCACTTTCCGAAGACTCGTTCATGAAAGGAACAGCGAGGCTTTGGAACTCATTGCCTAGGGAGGTGTTCCCCGAGGCATACAACCTCCAGAAATTTAAGAAGAACACCAACTCCTACCTTCTTTCCCTTGGTTCCCACGATGTTCTCTGAACATTACAGGATATCCCTTTTCGTGGGAACCAGAACATAAAAAAAAAAAAAAAAATCTGTTTTGCTAAACGTCAGAAAAAAGTCGTTCAAGACACCAAAAAATTATTCACAAAACCCACATAAATAATGTTATGTCAATCTAGTAGACTACTGTTATTTTGATATTTTAAGTTGCTGACACACATATTTGTGTGTCTATTTGATTTAACTATGGCCCATTTATCCGAAACTCAAAGAGTACACATTTTAATCATGATTGGATGCGGTAATAAAACAAGAACTCAAAAAGAAGCTTGTGAAATGTTTAATAATAAATACCCTGGTCAACACGTCTCATAGTCTACAGTTAGCAAAATAGAAACAAAATTTCGTGAAACTGGACTTGTAAAAACTATTCAAAAACCAGATCGAAATGTTAAATTGGATGAGGAAAAAAAATTAGATGTACAGTTAGCGATTGAGGAAAATCCGCATATGACAAGTAGACAACTTGCCGCCGACAATGATGTAAGTAAATCATCGATATTGAGAGCTTTACATGAAGAAAAATACCATACTTATAAAGTGCAGTTCAAGAATTTAATGAGGATGATCCTGATAGAAGGCGACAATTCTGTGAACTGATGATGGACAGAATGGAAGCAGATTTATAGTTCATAAACAAAATTGTTTTTTCTGATGAAGCTAATTTTCATTTGATTGGAACGGTTGATAGACAAAACTGTAGATATTGGAGCAGAGAAAATCCTCATTGGATGTGTGAGGTTCACACACAATATCCTTAAACACTGAACGTTCGGGCTGGTATCATTAACAATAAAATTATTGGCCCTTATTTCTTAGAAGGCACAGTTGATGGTGAGGTTTATCTAGATTTTTTTATGAACTTTTTACAGCCTACATTGAAAATACTTTTTCCTGATGTTAGTGATCCAAATGCATTAGAAAGATCAATTTGTTACCAACAAGATGGAGCTCCACCGCATTACAAACGTATTGTTAGAGATTATTTGCACGAAGTTTTTCCCAATAGGTGGATTGGAAGACGTGGAACGATTGTATGGCCGCCTAGATCCCCCGATTTGCCACCTCTCGATTACTTCTTATGCGGTTTTTAAAATCAAAGTATATTTCAATAGACCAGACAATATCGCAGATTTAAAAGTTAGGATAACGGAAGAAATTAATAACATAACCCTGAGGTCCTACAAAATGTTGTACGAGAAATCCAAGATCGACTTGCCTATTGTCAAGAAGTGAATGGTGGTCATTTTGAACATTTAATTTAATTGTAAATTAAATTGAAAAATACTTCCTGAACATTATGTGACATTATTTCCTTCAATCTACGTGAAGTATCAAAATTTTACATTTCCAAAATGAATTTTCTCAGTTATGATAGCACAAAATTTGAAAAACTTCTCTCTTCTCGTTTAATTTTTGAGGGGGTGCTCATAATTCAGAGGGGGTGCAAGAAGGTGGTAATATTTTCACACTGTATATTGTCAAATTGACAATATAAATTGACCTGTTTCAGTTTTTTTCAAACAAATTCATAATAACGCTAAAAATGAATTTATTCCATACCTATGGACCACACTGTATAAAGCAGTAAGCAACCTGGATTTGGATCGACACATATAATTCAGATGAAATAGTTATGAATTCAATTATAATAAAATGGATACAGATTTTCAGGACTATTCGTGACTTAAAATATTTTTCTTGTCATTACTTTTTGAGGACGTGATTCGCTTAGGTATCTTCACCAATTAAATACAATAAATATCATATTTCTTTCGTTGATGTACAAAAAAAGGCGGAAAATCTAAAACTGAATCACTTTGGCTAACATACCCCGCAAAAATAATTATATGGACCGCTGAAAATTCACCAATTAAATACATGCCGACTCCTGGGACAGCCCTTTCAGTTCTATATTTCACTAGACAGAGAGCGGAAATGGAAACGTGTCTGCAGGCGACTGTCTTTCCCAATCAATTACTCGTAGAAAATGATTATTCTGAAACGTAAAAATCATTGTCCATAACTTACCACTCGAATCACCATGCTCTCCAATAATCCACCCGTGAACACTAGTGGGCGAAATTCCCAATTTCTGCGAAATCAGAAACCTGAACCTAGACGTATCCAGATTGGTCCCGGAGCCAAACACCTTATTCTTCGGCAGACCGCTTAGCTTCCAGGCTACGTACGTCAAAATGTCAACGGGGTTACTGACCACAAGCAGAATCGTGTCGGGGGAGTATTTGACGAGGTTGGGTACGATGAACTTGAGGACGTCTGTGTTACGCTGAACGAGATCTAAGCGAGTTTCTCCCTCCCTCTGGCGTACGCCCGCAGTAATAATACAAAGTTTCGAGCCGGCTGTCACTGAATAATCTGAAAATAAAGCGAAAATGATTCCCGTGCAGATTTAGACGAAAAACCTCCAAGTGTCAATAACATGCAACAAATAATAATAGTAATACATTCTAACATAGCTCTAAAGCCCCAATCTTGTGGAGTCTATCGGTAGCTGAGTAACAGTAATAATTGCAAGATGCAGGTTTGAGAATATCCTCTATGATATAGTACAAGGAGATGGTGCCAATCAGTGGGACTCAATATCAATCCTACCAAGACAACTTCAGTAGCATTCACAAGGAGGAGGAATCTCAAGATCATTGAAATGGATGAGCAAATCATTTCATCATTACATGATGTGGATCAAAACATGGAAGCACTGAATCCCATTCATAAAAGTGTTTTTTTATATCCCAGACTCTCCCAAGTAGCTCCAGACCTCTGATACCAGTCAGCAATGATCCACTAACTTATCAACAATTGGGCTCTACTAAAGTGAGCCATATCAATGTTCTTGAATTATTAAATAATTTGAACTCAATTGAGCTATTTTTGTGTAACAATGAAATAGACATTGTGTGTTTATCTGAACTTTGGTTAACTAATGATTGTTTAAGGGATGTTCATTCAAAAAAGTGTTATATGGCAGCAATTTTTTGTAGAGAAGAGCATATCCGAGGTGGCTCTTGTATTCTTGTTAGGAGCTGTATTAACTTCAATGAAATTGTACCCATAAGAAAATTATCTAGCGAATGTCAAGTTGAAATATGTGCTATTTGCTACAAAGTGAACTTGTCTAAAGTTGTTATAATAACTGCTTATAGAGCTCCCAATAACAATGTTAATATTTTTACAGGCACTGAAAATTTCTGAGGCAAAGTCTCCCAATATTATCTTATGTGCAGACTTTAATATTGACTATCTATCGAAAGATATAAATACAAACTTGCTTATGGATATTTTCAACTCATTCAAATTCAATGTCAATATAGGAAGTCCAACAAGAATTTTTACCAATGCGAACGGTCATACGAGTCGCACTTGTATTGTCTACATGGTGACTACTTTTTCTGATCAACAAACATTTTACTGTCAATGAATACAACCTAATATTGCTGATCATCTATCACATATAGGTACTCTTAAGGATCCAGAATGTGAAATTAAAAAAAGAAAATCAGACAAGGAACCACTCGTTAAAATGTTGAAACGGCAAGTACATGATAGTAATATAAATGAATTCAGAACTAGACTCAATAATATCAGTTGGTATCCAACCCTGTACGATATGTGCATAAATCAAGGTTTATCTTCCTTTCTAAACTCTCTTCTATGGTGTTTCGATGTGTCATGCCCAAAAAAACCTATCTTAGTTGAAAAATGTTACAATGCCTGGATTTCAAATGACATTATCAAAGAGGGCAAATATTTAAGAGATTTGTTCCAACTATGCACAACATTCCAGGTAGTTGATCCTCATTCAATAGAAATGTATAAAAATAGGTTGAAGGAGCACAAGTCAGCGATTAGGAAAACGAAAACGAACTACTTTTCGAAAAAAAATTAAAATGCTCAGAATAAAACCAAAGAGACATGGTGAATAATTAATTCTGAACTGGGGAAACAAAATTCGTCAGATACTAGAATAATCTCTTTGAAGCATAATTCGAAAATTGTTGATGATGTACAGGAGGTAGCAGAAGTATTTGCTAACTATTTTTCGAAGACTACGGAATTAAGTCTAAATAGTCACTTTGGACAAAATCTGTCATTACCCTGTACTATTGTAAAAAAATTATAATCAGTCATCCTTTCCCAAATGAACCTATAACCGAAAAAAATGCTCTGAAAAAAAATGGAAAATAAAAAATCAAGTGGTATAGACGACCTTATAATTGATCCTCTCACTTATCTGATGAATCAGTCCTACATGCAAGGATATTTTCCCATCGAATTCAAAAAGGCTTTAGTGATACCTCTCTATAAAAAAGGTGATAAAAATAAGACTGATAATTATAGACAAATTTCGCTGATTTGTTCCTTGTCCAAGCTATTTGAGAAAGTAGTAGCTAACAGGATAGTTGATTATTTGGAAGCAAACAAACTCTTATGTAATAATCAACATGGATTCAGAAAAGGCCATTCTATCGAAACGGCAACTTACCATTTTCTCAATTTTATTTATGCAGAAATTGACGCTAATAACCTTGTTATCAGTCTGTTTTTCGATCTATCGAAGGCTTTTGACACGGTATCTTCGGATTTCGTAACCCATAAGACACCTGCACTTGGTTTTCCAGAAAATATTTTAACTTGGTTGAAATCATATATGGAAAACCGTTGTATGACTGTCAAATATAATACTGTAACGTCGAATGAACAAAATGTTTGTATGGCTGTACCACAAGGTTCGATTTTAGGTCCATTATTATTTGTGCTATTTGTTAATGACTTACCCGAACACATAAAAGACTGCCACTTAACTATGTTTGCTGATGACACTACGATCACAGTTACGAGTTCTAATATCGACAATTTACTTGTTGAGGTTACCAAAATCATTGATACTTTTGCATCTTGGTGTGACCGAAACAGACTCAATCTGAACCCTAAGAAGTCAGTATCTATGAAATTTTTTAATAGGAAAGATAATATACCAAAAGAAATAGTCTTCAGTGAGGAAATAGTTATGTCACAAGAAGTAAAGTTTTTGGGAACTCTATTAGACGAACGTCTGAATTTTGATCAGCACATCAATAGTGTTTGCAATAAACTCAATTCAGCATTCTTTGCAATCAACCAAATGAAATTCTCTGTAACAAAAGAAAGTTTATTAAGCAATTATTTTGCCATGGCATTCTCACATATATCACTAAAAATAATGGCATGGGGGCGCGGTACAGACTTAAATAGAGTTTTGTGGGCCAAAAGCGTATTATGAGACTCATCTTCGATATGGACTAGGGAGATAGTTGCAAACCGGCTTTTATGAGAGAAAAACTGTTAACTGTTCCATGTATTTATATTTTTAAATGTGTTAAATTTGCACGAAATAACCTCGAGTCCTTCGAAACGATTGCTTCAACACATACATAAAGTACAAGATTCGGAGGACAGCTGCGGATGCCAATACATGAAACTTCTAAATACAAATGCTCCCCGGCTTACAATGCTTCATCTCTCTACAACAAATTGCCGAATGAGATAATAAATTCTCAAAGTGACAACATTTTTCGTAATAGAGTTAAATATTTATTGTTTGACAAGTGCTACTATACTTTGAATGATACTTTTTAATTATTTATTCAATTTAATGTACTTCCTTTATAATTCTGTATGTAAAGTTGTGATTTTTTTTAATGTTTTTTTATATATTTGTATACCTTTTATCTGACCTACCACATGTACCCTGATGTACCAAAGTGGTTAATAAATTATTATTATTGAATGGAAGACAGAAGTTGAGTTCCTAGGCCTCTAGATAATGAACTACTCTTAAACAAGCATAGATAGATAGATAGATAGTTTATTGATCCAAATGCGAGCTCATAAAGCTATAGGACAAGTCAAAACAAAGTACATGTATAAATAAAGTTATTCATAAAATACAATACATAGTTGAATATAGATAAAATGAGACACACATCAACGATATCAACTCATAAAATCGATAAAAATATTATAAATATCTGAACAATTATGAATGTGAACATGTTTCAGGTAAAATGTTTGTTATAACAATAAAATAAAATAAAACATTAAAAATATTCAAAATATTCATCAAGGTTGTATGGAGTAATGCCCAATAAAAATGCTTTGATTTTTTTTCTGAAAATATGCGTCTGTTCTATTACTCTCAGCTCATTTGGAAGTACATTGTATAATCTCAGTCCTATCACGTTCAGTGATTTTTGAGAAATGGTGAGATGTGAGGGTGGTAAATGGAAGTCGTTTTTTGAGGAAGAAGTAACCAATGGAGCCAAGAAAGCCCTAATGGCGCGTATAAACTCTGCAGGAAAACACTGGGGAGGTAGCCCAGAAACTTTGCAATGGATGTACACAACAAAAGTGACACCAATCATCACTCAAGTAACAGTGGTATGGAGTTAAAAACCAACCTAACCACCGCAAGAATCAATCTCTTTAAGATGAGCCTGTATATGCATGCCTCAAGATGATATGCCGAAGAAGTTCTATTTGTGGTAACTCTTTCATAAAGCTGAAGTATGGGCCTAGAAGCAAATATTCCTAAGCAATTTCCGGAATGACAAATGAAGTGAAAGTATTTTGTCGGAAGCGAGCATCCAGGAGGTAGCTGGATCTTTTTCTGCCACGCTATCTTTCACAAGAGAGCTTTTTTTTTCAAAATTCTCTTCGATTCAATCTGTAGATCTATACTATGTTTTGACTTCAAGATTTAACTATTGAAGCTATAAAGTTGACTTTGTTAACCGACGAAACCAAAAAGGAGGAGGTTCTCTATTCGACCCGTATATTTTATGTTTTTCCATCATATTTTTTTATGTATGATCACGCATAACTTTTTACTGAGGCGTCCGATTCCGATAATTCTTTTTACAGTGGATGAGGTGTACTTCGACTTTGGTCCCATTTGAATTTAAAAGATGAAATCCACCCCTAAGGGTAGCGAAATGAAGGATATTGATCACTCACCCTCTGAATTCTGGTCCGTTAACCGATTCTATCAGGCATAACTTTGTACTGGGTTCTTCGATTTGCATGACTCTTTTTTTAATAGATAGGGTATACCTTATATTTGGATTTCGAAAGAAATTAGCCACCCTTACGGGTAGGAAAATAGGGGATAATTGATTTTTCACTAGTGAACATTAGCACACACATACGTAGTTGACAATGACAGATCGCTACTGACATTATTCTTGTTCCGTCAAAATCAGTATATTTTATGAGAGGATGGAATGATATACAAAGTAATGAAATAAACTAACCAGAACAACGAAAATAATTTATATTACAACAAATAGTAAAGTAGATAATCATATTATTTAACTGGTAATAGTTGAAGTAAGGTGGGTAAGTAAGTATTTTGGAAGTAATCAAAACAAGTAGGTAGTAATTGGTAGATTTTAGCCACAAAAAATTGAAAAAAAAACTTTTAACAAAAATTAAACGACGAAATACGGAACTAAAAGTAAAAATCAACTTTTCAACAAATTAACCGACGAAATCACTGAAAAGCAAATAAAATCCTTCTTAGTCAATGATAATTGAGCTCCTAAACTAATGTAAGTAACTGATTTTGAGTCGGCGCCAAACAAACTAGCAATTGAATTAGGTGAAGCGTAAAATGATGGCAGCGAGATGCACGGCTGCGTTTTGATGACTTCTTTCATAGATAATGATCTTCGATAATTGTTTGTTTGGCGCCGACTCAAAATCAGTTACTTACATTAGTTTAGGAGCTCAATTATCATTTAGACTAAGAAGGTTTATTTTAGTTTTTGCTTTTCAGTTGATTTTTTCGTCGGTTTATTTTTTTGTTAAAAAGTTTTTATTGAGAAAATAATCCAACCATGATTGGCAGTGATCGTCGGTTTCTAACACAATCAAAATGACACTTACCTTTACTGCCTGTTATCCTAGGGTTTTTCAAAAAGAGAGATCCATGTTGGAGGTCCATCATTTCTCCCTTCACTTTGTCTTCCATTACGTCTACCAAAACAACATTGTTTGAGATTCCCTGAAAAACGAAGTACAAGAAACGTTTCACCGTGCTTTTGAGAACGACTTCACATTTGCCTATGAAGAATTTGGAAACGAAAATATTTTTTTCGGGGACATAATGACTTTTTTATTCGCCTAGTGGAAAGGAAGTAGACTGCCATCGAGATTTAAGTTTCTCCTGAATTTGTTTTCTTCGGTTAAAACAGCAGTCTATCTTTTTATCGACGATGAATGCTTGGTAAAATTAGTGTACATGTACTCTGCTTCTGATCTCAATGATTTCTGATGTACTTGCGTATTTTTATCTTCTGAATACAAATTTGCTCCCGAACTGGGGACATTTCTTCTATAGTAAACTAGAACCATTTTTTTCTGCAAGTATTCACAAATGAATCCAGATCGTTCAACGGTTTTTGACAACCATAATGATCTTTTTGGGTACCAGGAACCTATTGGTTTTTCAATTTCAAAAGTAAATATCACAGACAACTCCCTGTGCCTGTCGTACACTTGTGGTGACCACAAAGGGATATAATTTTTTATCTTTAACATTTATGATATTCCACCCATATAAGATGAACATATCTTACCTGTGAAAGTATACTGAAAGCACATGCCATTCCAACTTGTCCAACTCCCACGACAGTGACTTTATTTCCAGAGTCCGCTATAGGTTCAGAGACCATGGAAAGAAGGGTGTCCTTGGTAGACATTTTTCGTTTTACGCAACTGGAATAAAAATTAATACAGTGTAGTGTTGAATTACACTTGACAAGTAAAATATGAAGATTTGTTAGTTTGACGTATTCTAGCAGGTTTTCTGTCACAACCACATTCAATAAATAGTCCAGTCGCCATGGCTTGTTTTCTACATTAGATTACAGTAGCGATTTTTTTTTCTAATATGATATGGGGTCGGTCCTGAGTATAACTCTGATTTGGTGCGTTAGCGGTCACTTTGGAAAACGCGTTTTGTCATATATCTCCTAAACGGGGAATAGGTCAAGAAAATGAGATCACCCAGTAGCTTCACGAAATTTTCACATGTTTTTCAAAACATGGTAGAAACAGTATAGCAATCGAAAATTTTACGAGGAAAAGATCATATTTGGAGATATAGGCCCTCGAAGGTCCATAAAGAGAGGTTATAGGATATCACTTTTGGGAATTGTGAACTGATATAAACAATTTCTATTTACACTAAAATAGTAACTGCACACTCGTTTAATATTTTAGTAATATTAAAATCACTTAATTTTCGATAAAATAATGGAAAAACTCCATTACTTTTCATATAATTTTACAGAAGAAATGTCAAATATCAAACGTTGGTGATTGTGTAACTATGTTTCCGAATCTCGTGGATCTTGAAGTTTATTGATATGCGACGTTGCCTATGTCTCCAAGGGGAAAATAAAGTACTGAAATTCAATGTGTCATACATATTGAGCATATAAATGATAACTTTTAGAGCATGAAAAGACGATCTGATAGTTCTGATGGATATATGTATCAATAGAAGTTTAAAATGCAAAGAATATATCACCATGCTTCTTGGGAGTGATTATAGCTTTTGAAAATTGAGCATGAAGTTAGAAAGTTACCAAATATATTAAAATACGAGGCGCATTTGGATTGGATGTTTCCTCGTATGCCTGGCCGAGACAATCAATTTCTTACGTAAAAAGAAGGGACACAACCTAACCTACCTTGGCTAACCTTGTTACCCAAGTTGAATGCAATCTAATCAACATGAATACCCAACAAGAGGTTATCTTGACGATGGAAGATAGTGACAAGAGTTTGTCTTTCAGTCGCAGATGATTCCACATCTGATTTTATGAACATCCTGTTTATATTCTCAAACAAATCATAATAAACTCTGAACAACTTAATGCAAAAAAAAAAAATTCAAAAATATTCAATTTATCCATTTGTTTATAAATATTTCATAAACCTATAGCGTGTTTTTTTTAAACGTTATAAAATGCCTTCGTCAGACAGAACAGATAATAATGTGAAATATCAATAAAAAAAAATACAATATCTACTTGAATATTTTATGTGCATTGCTCTCTCGAGAGGTGATGTACTCCTGCATTAACGCCCACGCGGAGCCCTATTTTAAACGTTGAATTAAAATTATAAATAATTGAGATAGAATTCCGAGAGTGGGTACTTTTTCATGGAAAATTTCCTCCTCTTCTAGGACCTGTTTTTTTATCTTCTCTATCATCAATAGTTTTTGAGCTATTACCAAAAAACGGCCTTATTTTATTTTGTTTTTACATCTTTCTCAGAATGACATATTTTAGTAGTCTTGGAATGCGAACATGCCTTTTTTATTTTCTTTGAAGTTAGGTTCCTCGGGGTAGAGAGTTGCAAAATAAAAAATTGTCATTGGGAAAACAGAAAATGGGTGTCCTTTCAAAAGGACAGTGGGCATATAAACAACAAAATGTAATACAAAATACTAATTTCATTAAAACACCTTTATTCGTTAAAAGTGTATTGTAATTATTCACGAAAATAAAGGAAATACATACAAATATTAAGCATAAAAACAAAATTAGAACGATATGATAAGTTATGAAGCATCTAACATGGAGTGTAACAGAAAAATCGAATTTAAACGGTTTTCTTCACATAAAGGATTCAATATAAAATTGAACCAGAGAAAGGTAGATCTCAGCCAGAGTTCTTTTGACCTTTGG